>CAUOFW020004314.1:0-585387 GCA_963454935.2 Ilex paraguariensis | reverse complement strand
TGAAAAGTACAAGTTTTATGCAACTACATAAAAGCTCTTTCTGTGGCTCGAATCCTTAACGGCTAAGTCATAATAGAGTAATTTTATCCGTGCACGAAAAAATAGTGTAAAAACTTACAAGAGCTTTATTGATTTTGCAGGAATTTTGCCACCATATCTTCCCATTGCCATTAATAACTCCACCTCCTTCAACTATTAGATTTTGGATGCTGTCAAACATAAGCCAATGTTTGTCTTGTGTATTGTAGTCTGATCGATCACTAGATGCTGTAATGGTTCCATAAATCTGATTTTTCAACAAAAAAAACTTTATTATAAGAAATGATTCTTTAAATTCTATCTTCTTTGTTGGAACCCTTTGTATATGTAACTGATCTGACCTGCATTGTCAGCTTAGATTTGCAAGGACCAGAAAATCTAATTGGCTTAAGAAGGTAGTTCTTTTTCTGAGGTACCACCAAGATAGCTCCTGTTGATGAACAAGCCTTTTGCCAAGCCATCTGAAATGCCTGAAATAGTACAAAATTTTTATACATAAATGAACATAATCAGCAAAAAATGTAGTAATTAACATTTGAATTATCTTAAACAGAAATATTACTTGGATTTAAAATATTGACACTATTTGTTGGCTCCATCGGTCACATCTATTAAATAGGTTACAAGTCTCAATAAAAACTAAGACTCATAGATAAATCAATGACAACGATAAATGAAGTCAACAAATGACATCAATATTTTAAGTCATTGCTCAATCTTGAAACGGGCCTCCATGTAAGTGCACTAGCTGATTGATACCAGGGCAACTGCCCACAATGTAATTTTGAAAGTTTTAGTGCTATTTTAAAATTTTGAGAGTTTTAAGATTTTTTTGAACTTGCCCCCATTGAAAATTTAAAAAAAAAAAAAAGTTAGGGATAAAATCTTAGCCCCACTCCTGTGTCAACTAAATTCAACTGTTGTTTACATAGATTTATGATCACAGTGTGTCAAATAATAATTTGTTTACAAGAAACATCATGTAAATATAACAAATGTAATTTACTAGACGTAGATGATCAGTACTTGTTAAAAAAAAAAAAAGGTTGATCCTCTAATAGAGTTCACGGTTTACTGTAATTGATTACCTGTGTGTCATCATGAGTTCCATCACCTTTGGCTCCAAAATCATCTACATTGATTGTGTTAGCAGAAGCTGCCAGCCTCTGAAACGTCTTGAAACCATATATTCCAGTTTGTAGCTTGGCTGAGTTCTCAAAGTCAAACCCAGATTCTTCTTGAACGTATTTGCTATGAGATGGACCATCACGAAGGCTGGTGTTGCATGAAATGAAGGAGAGGATGATGATGATGATGAATGGGTACATATGCTTTTGTACAGCCATAATGTACTTCTTTTGTAGGAGAGAGAAAAAAAATATTCGAAAAGTATGGAGGGTCTGTAGGATTATAAGAATCTAAGAGCTATTGAAGTGATATCAAAGTTAGATGACGAGCTTGTATATTTATAGGGGGAGAGAGAGAGAGAGATGTTGGGTGCTTTTTACCACGACTATTGGGTATGGAGTGGGGTGCGAGAAACTTACACGAAAGGATCTCTTCGGTGGGTCCAGAATTTTTGCTCAACGTTTAATACAAAATCGTCATCTGGGAATGAAGATGCTGGAGAAAGTGTTGGGCTTTGTCATGTGATCTACACAAAGAACATAATAAGGTTAATAATGACAAATCACTCGTGAAATGTTTAGCTTGTTTATGAGTGTTCTGTTGTCGGACTTGCACCGACTGCTCCCTTGAACTCAAATACTTATCACTTATATTCTTAAACGAGTTACTTAGAATTTTCACAGCAACTGTCTCGCAGGAATATCTCATGAAGCAAACATAGGGACCCCGTTTGAATGATAGTAATCTTCATTAGAATTGATATTCTCGTTCCTAAATTTTAGATTATCCTGTTTGGATAATTAATTATCCAATAATCTAATTCGAGAATAAAATTACATTAGTCTTTGATTAAATATCAATACAATTTTAATTGGCCCTTCTCGTTTGCTCACGAGGGATTTTATTCATAGAAAGAAAATTCCTGTCATGCATCCCTCCCTCTTCTATTTACTCCACATAGGTCCATCCTTTTGGTGTGTTCTGTCACTCTTTTCCACATCTTTTTTTCGATGGTTTTTTTGTGGTTTAAAGAACATTTCATGGTAGGATGACAAAATATAAAGACTATTACATAAAAAATTATCCATAAAATCAACAAAATTGTCGTTGTGGACCATATTTCTATATTTTTTTTCTGTAATGGAGGGAGCAATCTAAATATTTTAAAGTATAAATTAAAATTTTGAAGATTGTTTAGAGAGGAAAGTGTCATTCACCCATTTACAACAGTAGTTCAAGTGGTAATAGAGCAAATTGTAAATCTAGAAGTTCTGAATTTGAATGTTAGCAATCACTTTAAATCAGGTCATGAGAGATTTATATTTTGTGAATTCCTATTCCCAACGTGGATGAATTATTTTTGACCTGATAGAAAAAAAAATTAATTAAAATACGCATAAGTTGGCACGGAGACCCTGGCCGTTGAAAAAAAGAAGTTGTAAAATTATTCATATCAATCCAATGTTTTGCTTATCGTCAATTTATGAAATGACACATGTCACTAATGGTTGCTCATCTGATCTCATTACATGTGACACGAGATGTTTTGTATCACAAGTTTGGCAAAGCAAGAAGATGTTATAAATTTTAAGGATTTCTTTTCATAAGGTTAAATCTTTCAACAGTTGCCAGCTGGCAACTTTTAAATCAATGACTATTTAGTATAATAGTGTAAACCTAAGATGGTCAAGAGGAAACAAAACGTAATCATTTTGATATGAAAACTTGTTTAATTTTTTTTTTCTTTTATTGGTATATCAATGTGTTACAATGATGTAGATCAAGTAGATTTTTGGATCGTAGTTTTAGGATTTTTGGTTCATTAATTATTGCAAAATGACACAAATTTAAAATAACAGACCTGATATAAAAAGACAATACTTGATTGATAATTTAATTTTGGAGCGATTATAAGTTGGATCGTATTATAAATTTAAAATAATTTTTTGTGTATTGTAGTTGTTTTTGTGGATTGTAGTGATTATAAGTTGGATCTATCGGTTAAGTGTCCTATCAAATCACACTGTATACTCTGTTACACAATTTGGATGTGTAGTTAGTTAACCATCTATTGTCATGTGTTTGGCAATTGGTTGACTTGAGAATCAGTAATAAAGTTTGATTTTGTAGATCTTTGACCTTTTAAAAGCAAGCATTGTTACCTTTTTTTTTTTTTTAAAACGGTGACAAGTGTTTGGACCAATTTATGTATTTTAATTAATTTTTTATTTAATTTGGTCAAAGATAAATTATTCATACCAAAATTAAAAAATTTATGACGAATAAATCCCTGATAATTTGACTCTAAAGAATTACCAAGATTTTAATTCAAAATATCTGAGTGTACAACTCGTTCTTATTATCACTTAAACTACTCATGGATTTAAGGTAAATAATGTTACACCAAAGCGTGTTTGATGCTATTGGTAACAATTTCACAGTACCAAAAAAATATTTTTTAATATATTACTTAATTTTAAAAAATTATAAAAAAAATAAAATTATTTAGGATCGACCTTAACATTCATAAATTTACCATTTTAGGGTTGATCCTTCAGGGCCCTAGTCTTACATATGATGCAGTGTACATTGGTTGGCTTTGGTGGCAAGGCTTGAGCAGATGCATTGCACAATGTGCCGAAAACTAAAGTCCTGCACCTTAAAACTGCAAGTGAGAGCTATGAAGCTTTACCATTTTTGTCGGTCAATTTGATCTATCCGAGTGTTTCGAAGATCTGTAAAACATGTGGAAAAGGTGGACTTTTGGGGTACCCACTCAGATTCTATATATGATCACAAGAAGCACCAACTCTAATGTAGAGAGGGCAAATCAATAGGTGGGATCGGTTATGGACTAGTTTAAAATAGATTCGGTGCAAATCAAGTCTTATTTGTTTTGAATCTGTTTAATATAATGGGTTAGATAACCCGTACTAACAATTAAAACTCTTAATATAGACATATATTAGTACACCAACTAAAATATATGTTAATACACACAAACACACCAAAAGGCACACACATACACAGAAAAATACACTAACTAATACACCAAAATTACACAAATGAACATACACTAACACTTCAAAAAATACAAACACATATAATAATATACCCAAATATGCATGCACACTGACACACACACACACAGACTAATGCAGCAAAAGCACACACACATACACTAACTAATATAAATACAAATTAATACACGAAAACAGACATAGACACGTACACCAAAACACACTCTCACAAACATATATCGAAATACACACACACATACTATACCACCAAAAGATCCACTTACACACTAATTCACAGAAACGCAATAGTATACCAAAACGTACACACACATACGCATACACACATACACACCCCCCCCAAACAATACATTAAAATACACACTCTAACATTAATACATCAAAATCCACACATACACACACACACTAATACACC
Source organism: Ilex paraguariensis (assembly GCA_963454935.2). NCBI lineage: Eukaryota > Viridiplantae > Streptophyta > Magnoliopsida > Aquifoliales > Aquifoliaceae > Ilex > Ilex paraguariensis. The sequence continues at coordinate 580,767 of CAUOFW020004314.1, read as the reverse complement.
AAAAATACACATATATTACTACAAATATGTACACATTTACTACTACACTCTAATACAACAAAATACACACACTAGTATAACAAAATGCACACACACACGCATGCACACTGATGATACTTAGAGCAATTCCCAAGTATAAGCTCGGGAGCGGAGGTCAGACGCACAAAGCTCATAAAACCAGAGTAAAACCCAGCCCAATCGAAGCAGCAGCGAAAATAATAAAGAGATAGTTTTTTGTTAACAGAAACCCTAGAGGCAGTAAAGAGTCATAATTGAAGCATAAAACTCTCATCCAGGAAAGATCTCCTCCTAAGATCAAGGAGGATTCCTCGGATAAATGGCAAAGATCTCGGGGCGGATCCCGCAAAATTAGGAAAAGCCCTATAAATACTATGTAACGCTCCCAACAGAGAGGTAGAACCCTAGTATCACATCTTACATTCTGTAAACCTTTTGGTATAGTAAATAGTGAAGGAAGGAGCAAGAATCTCCATTGAATAGTGAATTAGCCAAGCTCCCGAGCTAGTGAACCACTATAATTTCACTGTGTTAATTCCTCAACTCCCCAACAATTTTCAGTATCATTCCCTCGAGTCTAGTAGCTCAAATCCTAATAATTCTAATATTGTTTCTTTCATTTACTCGTCATCACAAAATTGCATCACGTTGAAATACACCATTAGTTTGGCACCGTCTGTGGGAAATGACTGTTCCTGTTATAAATAAACTGATCTTTCAGTGATTGATGGTATCAACGCGAAACATGAGCCGAAGTCAGACAAATCCACCACGGATGCAAGATCAACAAGAAGCTACTAATAACAGACAACCTGAGAACGTCCAAGAGACCAATCCACCCGTGGGGGGTCTCCCCATGAATAACGAGATGGAGGCCATTCGCCTCGTCAATCAATGCTTGCTGAAACAAAACGAAGAACTCTTAAAGCTCTTATAACGCCCACAGGAGGTGCGACAGGCTCAAGAAGGCCAGAACAACCCACCACCTAAGGAGCAACCACACCTCAACCCCCTTAGGGAAGTCAACGAAGAAAGGGAAAATAGTCAAACCATGGGGTCAGAACCTCGCATACCCCCTAGGAATGGACACAACGAAAAAGTACAAAGTCAAAATGACGGGGCGAGAGGAACGATTTTTTCCCCTATCAATAGGAAATGAGAGAACGATACTGGGAGCAGTGCTTCTAGGGTATCCAGCAAGAACTCAGCCACATGAAGGAAGCCGTGAAAGACAAGGCTCCAGTTACGATGGATGCCTTGGTACAATAGACTGAATCTCCATTCACCACTGGCGTGCTGCATTTTCCCCTCCCTCTGAAATTCAGAGTACCGCAGATAGAGGCTTTTGATGGAACAAAGGATCCCGTAGATCACCTCAACACTTACTGGAATCGGATGGAGTTGCATGGATACCAAAATTTAGTGCGCTGCAGAGCCTTTGTCATCACGTTGAAAGGCTCAGCCCTGGCGTGGTTCAATAGGCTCCCCCTACCTCAATTTCCTCCTTTAAAGAACTATCCATATCCTTTGTATCTCACTTCATAGGAGCTCGAACGTACAGAAAGCCGAGTTACCACCTGTTGAATGTGAAGCAGGGACCCGAAGAGAACCTCAGATCCTATGTTCAGAGGTTCAACTCTGAATCACTAAAAGTGGATGTCCCAGACGAGAAATTTTTTATTACTGCATTCATAGTTGGTTTAGGCGTACAATCTAAAGACCTAATGTTCTCTATTTCGAAAAATCCCCAGGCCAGCATGGTCGAAATACTGGCCAAGGCAAAAAAGTACATAAACGGCGAATAAGCTCTCCTCTCAAAAGTGGGGAGTTCATCCATGCAAAAAGACAAAGGGAAAGAAGCGAAAAAGAGGGACCGAAGTCCCAAAGAGAAAGAGGACGAGATAGGTCCCCAAGGAGAGACAGAGATCGATCCCCCAAAAAAAGGAGAGACGTCAGAGATCGCTTGGGACCACCTCATCCAGAGTTGCAGCCAAGGTATGCACCTCGGTAGGTCCCTCCACTCATCGCAACAATATCGCAAATCTTGTATGAGGTACAAAACGAAAAATTCCTGAGGTGGCCACCTTGGATGAAAGCAGACTCGGCGAAAATTTTACCCTACTCCTGGAATGCAGAACATCTTAGGAAATTTTTTTAATAAGTTTGTCCTGTAATATGATTATTAATAAAACAACAAGTTTGTGGTTCATTCACTCTTACGAAGAGCCCACGAGCTCATGACGAACTCATTAGTCCGTAATAAGAGCCTTAGATTTCACGATGAACTCGTTAGTTCATAAAAAGAGCCTGAGCTCACGATGAACTCATTAGTTCGTAATAAGAGTCTTAGAACTCACGATAAACTCATTAGTTCATAAAAAGAGCCCTGGAGCTCACGACGAACTCATTAGTCCATAATAAGAGCCCTAGAGCTCACGACGAACTCAATAGTCCGTAATAAGAGCCTTAGAGCTCACGAAGAACTCGTTAGTTCATAAAAAGAGCTCGGAATCTCACGACGAACTCATTAGTCTGTAATAAGAGCCTTAGAGCTCACGATGAACTTGTTAGTTCATAAAAAGAGTCCTTGAGCTCACGATGAACTCGTTAGTTCATAAAAAGAGTCCTGGAGCTTACGACGAACTCATTAGTCCGTAATAAGAGTCTTAGAGCTCACGATGAACTCATTAGTTTATAAAAAGAACTCTAGAGCTCACGATGAACTCGTTAGTTCATAAAAAGAGCCCTGAAACTCACGATGAACTCATTAGTCCGTAATAAGAGCCTTAGAGCTCACGATGAACTCGTTAGTTCATAAAAAGAGCCCTGGAGCTCACGACGAACTCGTTAGTTTATAAAAAGAGCCCTGGGGCTCACGGTGAACTCATTAGTCCGTAATAAGAGCCTCAGAACTCACAATGAACTCGTTAGTTCATAAAAAGAGCCCTGGCGCTCACGTTGAACTTATCAGTCCATAAAAATAACTCATGACGAATTCTTTTGTCCCTAAAGCAAACGCAGCAGCTTAGAATGCACTTCCCAGTCCAGAAGAACTAAAAGCAAGACATGCAGCACGTAGACTAGAAGGAAAGCTTCACAGCTTCTATCCATTACAAAAAGAAAAAATGGGTGTCTTTGGTCCACAAGCCAGTAAACGACATGAAAGATCAGCTGTCAGATTCTCAAAGCCACAAATTGTGTATAAGAAGCAGCAAACATGGAAAAGGAAAATCAAGGTTTCAAGAACATCAAAGATTACAAAAAAACTAATCAATGCAAAATTCCTAGTTGTCTCTGCAGTTCGGTTATCCTCTCTTTCAAACGCAGATTCTCCTCCTTCAGCTCATCCCTCTCCTTCTCAGTCGCTGACAGTAAATCCATCAATTTTTGCCCAGCAGAGGAAAACAGAACTTCTTCCAGGAAAGATCTGGATGAAGGAAAGGATGAACCATCCCTCTTGTATTTCTTGATATGAGTCCCAACATCCTCGCTCTCATCAGACCTGGTAGAAGAGAGATCAGATTTAGGAAAAAAGAGAAAGTCCCGTTCAGCTGCAGTGGCGCTAAACAAGAACAGATTATCTGGAGTCATGAGATCAGGAAAAGACATGAGTTCAGCTTGGGTCATTTGTTCCACCCTCATCAATTCAAGCAGGTTCAGGTCAGGAGCACCTACATGCAAAAAAAAAAAAAATTCCCTTGCAAACTTCGAAGTCGTTGATTGGGAAACCATTCCGTTACATCTTAAGCTCAGCCCTTGCCCAAGTCAGCTTGACCAAGAGTTGGGGGGGCAACTGATGATACTTAGAGCAATTCCCAAGTATGAGCTTAGGAGCGGAAGTCAGACGCACAGAGCTCATAAAACCAAAGTAAAGCCAGCCCAATCGAAGCAACAGCGGAAGTAATAAAGAGATAGTTATTTGTCAACAGAAACCCTAGAGGCAGCAAAGAGTCATAATCGAAGCATAAAACTTTCATTCAGGAAAGATCTCCTTCTAAGATCAAGGAGGATTCCTCGGATAAATGACGAAGATCTCGGGGCGGATCCCGTAGAATTAGGAAAAGTCCTATAAATACTATGTAACGCCCCCAACAGAGAGGCAGAACCCTAGTATCACATCTTATATTCTGTAAACTTTTTGGTATAGTAAATAGTGAAGGAAGGAGCAAGAATCTCCATTGAATAGTGAATTAGCCGAGCTCCCGAGCTAGTGAACTACTATAATTTCACTGTGTTAATTCCTCAACTCCCCAACAATTCTCAGTATCATTTCCTCGAGTCTAGTAGCTCAGATCCCAATAATTCTAATATTGTTTCTTTCATTTACTCGTCATCACAAAATTGCATCACGTTGAAATACACCATCACACACACATATTGTCACGCCCCAAATTCATAAATAAATGTGATCTAAACCTTTAAGATCATTAGAGTATAACTAAATAAACCACCTAATAAATCAAAAATCACAAATATCCAATATCATCTGGCTAGAAGTCCTCAAATGATAAAATTGAATCTCAGGTTTGCATCCAAAACCTCAAATAAAGAACAAAATCTCATAATTAACTAAATAAATGCAAATAATCGGTATCCCTTCTCCAATCATAAAAACAAAATTTATATAAATCAAAGCCCCCAACACTAGACCTCAATTTTCGGATCCACTTTCTGATCCTTTTCAACAATCCAATCTACCTGCTCACCTATGCTAGTATCAATCTCAAGAGCAAAATCTAAAAAATATTAAAAGAAGGGGTGAACAACCTAGCTCAATAGAGAAACTTTCTCTAACCTAAACAATATTTATAAACAAATAAAACAAGTATATCTCAATTTAAAAATAACATATATAACTATTGAAGTAAAATAAGTGACATTATACTTACCCCAAAAAAATGTGACATTATAGCTATCTCAAATTTACATTGCATAAACATGTAAATCCGTAACAGCGTAGAACCATTTGGAAAACAACAACTTATAACATAAATATTTTATGTACGTAGCTTGATTAGCAAGAATTCACACCTCGAATATATCTAGCCCCGACATACAAAAATCCTCCAACCAATCCCCGCAGGGATAAACCTTTACAGAAAGCACGTATATCGATGCATCAATATTTAACGAAATATTTTTATGAATAGTTTACTAACCCTAAGCCTCGGTCTCCGTCGATGAAAAATAGTTTGAAACTTAGCAAGGAACCAATACCCACTATAAGTGATAGAAAAACCTTCAAACTCATTAAAATCCACGTGTATAAGTTCGATACTCTGTGATATAAGTTCGATTATATTCATGTTCATCACACCCACCCATATAAGTAATTTAAATTATGTTTTTCAATAAAATCCACGTGAATCACAAATTATAATTCCCCAACTCTCCAAATGTAGGAAATTTCAATAAAACCATGCACAAGATCTTCACGAAGCATTATCAATGTAATAGTATTCAAGATCTAGCGTTTATAAATCAACAACATAATTCGAAGAAAATGAATGATATAATTGAAAGAAATTCAAAATAGTTGCAGATCTATTTTATGTGCGTGTGTGTGCGAATTAGAATTCAAATAGTATATAGATATTATCCATAGCCTCAATAAATAGGAAAGGGAAAAGAAACACTACCTTGATTTCATAGAAAATTGCTCCTAAAGTGTTTTGTGTAATGCTAATGTGTAAATCTCGTCAAGATCTAATTCGATCTACTATTTTTCCTCCTTTTCTTCTTTCAAAGACTCTCATAAGCTCCTTAGAGTTGAAAAGTCATGTTTACATTCAGACGGAAAATCTCCATTTGAATGGCTCCTGCTCTCAGTATCTCACCTTTTTATTTTCTATTCGGATGGAAGATTTTCATTCAGAAGGACCCAACTTTCTACCAAAACTTTGGTCTAATTAGAGGTCAATTCATGAAATTCTCATGAAACACACTTATGTAGTGTTTGAAGTCTTATTTTCAATGCCCCAAGAATCAACGCAATTGAACGTAGTGTCAAATTCCTTTCTACACTATTTTTTTTCCAAAACATCTTAATTCACGTAACACATCTTAACTTATTTTTTTCAACTTCCAGTGTCATATTAAATGATCTTGAAACACTTTAGATCAATTTTGAATCTTCAATACCTCAATCAACAACCATTCTTGGTTTCTTAAATGGTAAAATATCTGAAACACTAAAATTGTCATCTCACCCATCCGGACCTTTACAAGGGTTGAACGCCTATCTCAAGGTTTCTCTATCTTTCAAATTCAAAGGTTTTAGTAACTTACTTAGATATCCTTCTCAAAATTAAACATCTCTAAAACTAAATTTGACTCGAAAGTCGAACTTCACGGCTATTCTTTCAACAACGATTTTAAGAATCTGTCATCGTTGTAATTATTTTGAGAACCACTCTTAAAATCATACTACCCATATTTACAGTTGATACAGGGTTTTACAATCCACCCTCCTAAAAGAATGTTTCATTCTCAAAACTTATGTGATCAAGCCTGCCTAATTCCAATTGATGATGAGGTCTCAACACCTATTCATCCTCCAAGCATCAAATCCAAAAGTAGAATATAATTTTCCATATTCAAGATTTTTATCTCTGTCCCCAACTTGTCCCGAAATAGATCTTATATGCAAACCGTTATCACTCCACTCAAGTTGTCGACATTCTTTCTCCTAAGTTTATTTATCCATCGTTACAATTATTGTGAGCTCTTAAACTTACCTTAATTCACTAGCACTTACTTATCGCTTTAATTCACTAATTTTGGGCACAATATTATCTTTCAGATCATTGTCTTCCAGTTAAGTGATATTTTTCCAAATAGAATTTTTGGTGGTTGATTAGTCGTAATTTTTTTGTTGGAACCTCTAAAGTTCGTTAGGCGAAGGGGTCTTTTTACTAGATGTTACAAATGTCACGGGATATTAATTTGACACACCTTCATGTGGCCAAAACTTGGCCCATGTCTAATAATTAATAGTTGTAATGAACTTTCTGGAATTAAGAGTTGAGATTTGTGGGTCTACCTTAAAGCTATTAAGCTATCCACTTTGGTACCATGTCGGAAATTATAATATTTAAAGGTTAAATTATATTTTTTGACGGCCTGAATTTCAACTCAAAAAATTATCATCTATATTAAAGTATGGTGATTGATCACGAAAAATTCATCTTTTGAAGGTTAAGTTACGATTGATTAAGGTTATTCGTGATCGATCATAACATATTGTAATCTATCACAAATAAGTTTCACTTGTACTTTGTAAGGTATAACTTGACAGTCAATAATAATTTTTTTTTTAAGTATGATAATTAAAAATATCATCTGTAGTTGTTTTTCTCAGGAATGAGATTCCCTCAAATGTTTTTTGTCAATTTTCTTTTTTGGTGATTCGCTTGTCATCTATTCAAGTGAGACACATTGTATATAAGTAATCTCTTACTTACCATCTATTCAACAGTGATACCATGTGAACAACACTTGGATAGTTATTAACTTACATGGAAGAATAGTAGATAGTTATCTACTTAATGGAAAAGTGGGCAGTTATATGCTTACATGAACTGATAATTATTGGCTAGTGGCGGGTCCAATTTTATTAGTTTGCATATTATTAGTTGATAATATCAAATGAAAATAATGACATAATATCACCGTTACAATGAATATTTTTTCCACTTATTGATGATGAATTAATTTTTAGGATGAGATGGGCCAAAAGAAGGCCCAAATCCTACATATTGGTTTTTTCAACGATACTTTTCGTTCTAAATATTTGATGCAATAATAAGGCAAGTGATATTATTCTAACAGATAAATCCAACAATGCAGTTACAATAATATTATTGGAACACGTCAACCATCACGTTATTAGGTCTATAAATTCTCGAAAGTATCAGTATGCATTGGTATATCTTGAAAAAGTGAGGTATTATTGATAACACTTTTATGTTTTTTTTTAATTTTTTTAATTTTATCTTGTAAAATTACTTAAAGACCATTATCAAACAATACACAATTGAAATATGGACACAAATTATTATTTTTTTAATTTATTTTTTACTATCTGAATACCCAACTAAAGTGACTTTTTTGCTTTTGCCCCCTCCAAACAAAACATTTAAGAAAAAAAAAATCAAACGCAATTGTACCATAATGGATGTAATTTTATTCATGAGAAAACATTTTACAGACAATCTTTATTGTTCTCTAATTAATAAATAACAACTCATTCAAATATTTTCAGTAATTTATACAACAATCTTTCCATCCACTTGAAATAATCCATGAAAAACCCACTGAATCATGCATGCGGCTGCAATATTTTGAAGAAACCTGAAACAAAAACGTAGAAAGAAAGAACTTGATTAATCATATATAAACATCATTCTGAATATATTTGCATATTTGCAAATTGTAATAGCCAGGAAATTACAATTGATTGTGCCAAAATAAATAATTTTTGATTGTCAATATGATTGTTTGGGTACGTTCATTGGTCAAGCGAGCCACAGATAAACTCGTACAATTTGAGTTTGAATTTTATAGTTTACATAAAACTCGGATTTAATTGGTAGTTGCATGCATCCAAAATTAACATTGCAGCCATGAGTCTAAAAGGTAAATGATTGGTATAATTTGTTATTCTCGAAAAAACATATTTCAGTCTAGATTAAACACTGGAGATCAACAATAATATGATGAACTAGATGGTCTAACCAACCTTATAGTTGTATTCTCTTCCTCCTCAAGGGCAATGTGGCAAAATAGTTCCTATTTTCTGCAAATTGACATTGTTGCATAGAGCTTTTGCTGCTCCACCTCCAGCTTTTGCTATGTTGATGTTCTGCACCGCAATCCCTTGACAAGGAAAGCTCTTACTGCAGTCAAATGTCATAGCCACATCAGAAGCACTTGTTCCTTTAATGTTCTGGTAAACCACATTTTTCACTTGAACAGCTGAGCTCTGTGACAGAGTAAGAAGATATAATTTTATCAATAAAATATTGGGTTTATAATTTTTTGGAGATTTCAAAGGTTATGCTTTTACAACTTTACCTTTTGTGTACAAGATTTGGCTTGATCACAATAGTTTTGGTCTATGATTATGGGGTTCATAACATCGTGCATGTTAATGTTCTGAAATTTTATGTTGCTTGCACTTCCAGACCCACCCTGCATGTAAGATCGGATGTACATATGATTAATATAATGAAAAAAAAATATGCATGCACGGGATTTACATCTATCACCCTGTTCTAGCATCTCCATTCTCTCTCTCTCAATCTCTCTCTGTCTCCTTATTAAACTTGCCTGATAAATTTAGAAAAGAGGAGAGCAAGATGGAAAGATAATATAGAAGAGGAGAGAAATTTGAAAAATGAGTGGGGAGTTTGGGGGAGTGATTATACGTGCAAAGTGGAAGAATTTAATTTGAAGAAAATTTTGTTTTTTAATTTAATAAAACAAAAGTAAGAAAAATAAATTAATGAGGGAATACTTTCACACCACAATTTGTCACACCACATCATTTCATCCCCATTTTTTTGTCTCATTTTTTTTCAGTCTAGCATTACGTGTGTGTATGTACATATATGTTTGTCCGCATTTGTGCATGCGCATGCATCATTGTACAAGATTCTCTCTTACCGGCCATGTCTTGATCCTTACTCCGTTTGTTGTTCCATAAAGCGTAGCTCCGTTCACCGTTACATCAGAAACAGACTCTTTTGAATTTCCGGATCCTAAGCTTCCGATACTGAGCTCATCATCAAAATGCAAAAGAACAACAAAATATTTCAATGCACAATGCAAACAAAATTTCACTGAAATTGGAATGTGTTTATTGTTAGAGATTTTTTAATTCGGAACCTGATTCCATGACCTGGTCCGCAAGTTATACCCGTAGCCTGCACTTTTTGGGATCCACCCACAATTGAAATACAATCATCCCCTTCAACATATAAATGAAATTTTATTGTTAGGATCAACAAATATTTTGCGTTAGCGTTGTTTAACAAAGTATCAAAGAAGGCAAGATGCGATAATACTCTATAACATATGTGTTTTATGTCGTTTTAGTTTTTATTCTTTTGTGTGCGTTTTTCCATGTTTTAAAGAGATATACCTGTTCCTATAACACAGTTAGAAATCTGGATATTTTGGGTGTCTGTGACATGAATTCCATCAGTGTTGGGGCTCATCTCAGGTGCGATCACCTCTAGATTGGAAGCTTGGACATTCACACATTTCTCAAAAGAAACATGAATTTGTTGTGCATCTTGGATCTTTAGGTTCTTCACAATCAAATTGTTGCCATTATAGAAGGTTAAAGCCTATCACAAAAAAAGGGTTGAAATTTAGAGGGAAAAAAAAAAAAAGAAACTCCATTGGTCATACATTATATGAATATCAACATAGCATCATCCACTAATATAAAGAAACAAACATACCGTTGGTGCATCCTTGCATGGCTGCATACCAATGAAGCAAAATAAATTAATTAGTCATTGTTTATTAAAAAAATAAAAAACAATAGCTTAATACACGAGACTCTTGCCATTATGATCCTGGAAAGTGTTGAGTTTTAGTCAGCCACATTATAAAGTTCTTCTCATGACTCAAATCCCAAGTAGCTAGGTTATAATAGAATCACCTTGTCGCTTCACCATAAAAGAAAGAAAGAAAGAGAGAGTGTTGAAATAATTTTTTGGATTCAATAATGACTTACAAGAGCTTTATTGATTTTGCAGGAATTTTGCCACCATATCTTCCCATTGCCATTGATAATTCCACCTCCTTGAACTATTAGATTCTGGACACTATCAAATATAAGCCAGTGATTGCCTTGTGTGTTGTAGTCTGATCGATCACTAGATGCTTTAATGGTTCCATAAATCTGATTTTTTTCAAAAAAAAAAAACTTTAGTGTAAGAAATAATTCTTTGAAGATTGCCTTCTTTGTTGGAGTCATTTATATATGCAACTGATCTGACCTGCATAGTAAGCTTAGATTTGCAAGGGCCAGAGAATCTAATTGGCTTAAGAAGATAGTTCTTTTTCTGCGGCACCACAAATGCAGCTCCTGTTGATGAACAAGCTTTTTGCCAAGCCTTCTGAAATGCCTGAAACAATACAATTTTTATTTATATAAAACAATCATTTTTTAAGATGCGAGGGCTTCAAAAGCATTCCCTTGCTAAAGATTTATTCCTCTTAATTTTAAATTATTTAATAAAAATGTGTTGATCTCTCCAATTAAATTCTTACATGTGTCCTATGTAACCATTCTCATTATATTTGGTAACTGCTCTCTCACATTTATTTTTTTTAAAATTAATTTAGCACATTAGTGACTAATTGTTAAAAAATGTGAGGGTAGGGGAGGGGTGGGGTGAGACTCGCGGTGGAAAAAGGTATAAATTCTATGAATTGCACGAGACAACCGCTAGTCATAAACTACATAATTGCCGAAACAATTGAGTAATAAACATTGGAATTAACCTAAAAGGACCTCCATGTAAGTGCATTGATTTACACTAGGGCACCTGCCCATTGAGATCATTTTTTGAACCAAGTGATTACCTGTGTGTCATCATGAGTACCATCACCTTTGGCTCCAAAATCATCTACATTGATTGTGTTAGCGGAAGCTGCGAGTCTCTGAAACGTCTTGAAACCATAGATTCTAGTTTGGAGCTTGGCCGAGTTCTTAAACTTGGTGTCTTCAATGGTGCTGTAATATGAAGGGTAAGCTTCAAAGTCATAGCCAGATTCTTGTTGAAGGTATTTATTATAAGGTGGGCCATCATGAAGGCTGGCGTAGGATGAAATAAAAGAGAGGATGAAGATGATGTTGATTTGGAAGATATGCCTTTGTATGGCCATTATTTGCTTCTTTTGTAGGAGAGAGAAAAGAGTATTCCAAAAGTATGGAGGGTTTGTAGGATTATAAGAATCTAAGAGCTATGGCACTGATTGCAAAGTTATATGACGAACTTGTATATTTATAGGGGAGGGGAGAGAGAGAGAGGATGTTGGGTGCTGTTTTTTACGACTCTTGGGCATAGAGTGCGATGCGAGAAACTTAAACGAAAGGATATCTTAGGTGTGTGCAGACTTTTTGCTCAATGCTGAATTCCAATAACGAAAATGAATATATGTGCATATACACGACAAAATTTTTCAGCCCATATAACACATCACATGACATGGGGTTCTTTTTTGTGGTTTAATGATTGGTGGTGTCTAGGTAAACTTGCACAGAGCTCAACTAGTCCCTTTCTTGATCTTTTTTTTTTAGTCCCCTCTTTGATTTTGTCAAAAACAAGTCATTTACGTGGGACTAACATATTCATAAAGGATAAATCTCTAATGGTCTAACCCAAAAGAATTGACAAGATTCGAAATTTCCGGTATTACCACTGAACTACTCCATGGATTTGCGGTCATGTGGTGTTCATCACTTGCAGAATATTATAAATTTTCAATAGAAAAACTGTCATCTATTACTTTATCAGAATGTGTGGTAAGTTTTCATTGAATGTGGACACCACTTTTCACTGCTACGTGATTTGAATAACTCTTTGAAAATTTTTTTTTTTTCTATATATACAGGCATGCATGAAATCATCATCTGGTAATAAATATGCTCTAGACAGTGTTTGCTTTGTCATTTGATCTACATAAAGAATGTAATAAGGATATTAATAACGAAAGAGTAATCAAATGAGTATTATACCAATCAATGGAGAAATCTCCGGAACATGAATGACCGACCCATCAAGCATGAAGAAAAGGGAAAAACAATTTTAGCAATTCAAGTAAGTGGGAGAGAGAGTTTCCGTTACAAACTCCACAAAATCAGCTTTTTGATTGAATGGAAGATTTGTTTTTATGCGGGAATGGAAGAAAATCAAAGTTCTAGCATTAAAAAAATAAATAAATCAATCAATTGACTAGCATGTTTATTTTTTTAATATATATAGGCAACGAATTTTTACACTAAGAAGAGTGAGAGGAGAGAGGTAATGATAACTTTATTGATCGAAAAATTAGATATATGTAGCTTTATTGATCATTTCTTTATTATTAATGTTGTCGTCTATGTAATTTTTATTAAAATAAATAAGAAGAAAAGAACACATAAATTTTTTTTAAATTGGGGATAAAATTATAAAATAACAATATAATACACCTAGGTTGTATTATAATATCATCTCTCCTAGTAGTATTAAAATAACACAATAATACGGATAGACTGTATTAGAATTATCCATATAAGATACTTATTTAGTTAATCTCATATATAATACGAATAATTTTTTACATTTAAATGCAGTATATAAACCCTTAATACACCCTATAATACAACAAACAACGACCCCTTAAGAAAGCTCCTCATGATTTCAACCGACCTTGCTCAGAAGGAATATTCTTACAAAGCAAAAATTAAGAGTTTGTTTGGATATCTTCTTAAAAAATAATATTCAAAAACATGTTTTTGAGAAGAGTTTTAGAAAATTGTATTTTAATATTTTTGTATCTCAAAACATGTTTTCTTATGTGATTCCAAAAATAGTTTTAAAAAATAAAAAATAGTAAAACATTTTTCGATAGTGATTCAAAAAATAATAAAAATATGAGATGTAATTTGACTCGACCCTTTGATAAAAATCTTCTGAAAAAGCGCATGAGGGTGAAGTCGGGCGGTGGGGTATGTTACCATGGTTTTTTTTCTCAACACATGTGGACAAACAAGATTTAATCACTGAACTCTCAGTAGTGCATTACTTTATACTAGAAATTAAATGAAGTTTTCCAACCAAAAAAAAACCCAAGGATAAAGGAGAATGTCAATGGGACAAACTCAGCAAGCTAAAAACTAACTTAAAAAATTCAACATGCAATAAAGATGTCATCATTTTCCTCACTGTGAAAAATGGCAAAGCAAAACCAACAACATGAATCCCAAATTTCTAATTTGCATAGAGTCAGATCTGAGGATAAGGTCAACCTCAAGAAAATATGTAAAATCAATTTACGAGAAAATACAAAATACGTGGAAAAAAATATTCTTTAGTAGTTTGTTAGAAAACCGATCAAGCCCCTTCTCATCGGCTCGTGCCATTTGAAGAACTAGAGCTTTGAACGATACTAGAGGGTTTGAAGGACCAATAGGTCTTTGATCCAATAGTACTCCTTATTTTATGAAGGTTTTTGTTTCCTTGAAGTCAAGGATTCAAACTCCTTTCTCCCCTCCTCTCTCCCCTAAAAAAGTAAAATATAAAAAAAAAGGGTTTGAAGGAACCGATTGGGCTTTGCTTGGAAGCGGACTGAAAGACACAGATGAGAAGAAAGGATTTTTTTTAAAAAAATGATGTCTTTAAGTGCATAATTTGAATATCATGTTTTTAATTTTTTTTCAAAACTATATCAAAACTAACGAAAACATGTTATAAATTCTGACTTTTTGTTCCCAATTTTTTAAAAACATGAATAAAAATACACCACCCAAGTTTAAGCATGAAAAATATATTAAGATTTAAGACTAAAATAATATATGAAAAATAGTAACAGTTTCGATCATATATAAAGTGAAACATGATGTTCTTTTAAATTCTAAAAATCATTTATAATTAATTTTATATCAAATATTTCGATAATGTTTTTCAATGTATATCAAAGATTTCGTGAACAATCATCCTTCATTTTGTTTCAAAACTTTTTTGAGATCATCACCTATCTTGTTAAGAAATTGGTTATTTGAAAAAGGCTGAAATCACTCATTTGGTTTAGGACAATTTACCAATTGCATTTAATTATGTTTTAATTTACTGAGAAGAGTGTATTAAATAAAATGTGTGAATTATTTTTAGTTATTAGCATGGAAGGTGGAAGGTGGAAGGTGGAAGGTGTCAAATCTAATACAACTCGATAGAGTCGTTTCGGCCGGCCAGTACTTTTAAACCATGACCTACATGTGCTTGCATCATGCCATGTGTTTTTATTTCCCCACGGGGGTGGTAAAAAGTCAGCACAATGTTAAATTCATTGCATATGATCAAATTCAAGGGTGACAAATGGCTAGTAACTCACGCAAATAGGTATTTATCCCTTATTTGCTTGGTTGACATAACCACATGATACATTAGATGCCTAATCTACAGTCATGATGAATCAAGTTACGATTCAATGAATTTTGAAAAACTAAGATCACTCTCAAGTTTTTGGGATGGATTATAGTCAACCCCATTATCACAATGGGTCGTTTTCAGAACCTTGGTGCTATCATTTTGCTCCAAGATAGAAAATCCAAAATCTAGATATTGAATATAATCAAACAATAATAAATCGATATGTAAATAAATAGATCTCATTTAATTTAATAACTCTCATACACATGTACGAAAATAACCATCATATATAAAGAAGTGAGGTTCAATTTATCTACTTGTAGGAATGTTATTAAATTATAATACCACGTGTCAATAATGATATAGTATCACCGTTATAAACAATATTTACTCGGCAAGTTGGTCTTAAACTTCCAATAAAACATCAAAACAAACTAACATTAAACTGTAAACCATAAACGTTTTTTATACTAACATTAATAAAATACTTTTAAAAGTGTCTGCTTTTGGAAACAAATTGGGTGCAGCTGTTACATTACGTCAACATTGTCATATGGTATAACTGTCCACTAATATGTAAACAAATTAACAAATGTACCCCACTAAAATTCATAACCACCCAATTATGTCATTCATAAACACTTCCATGATAAGAAATGAGTTCTATTTTATCTTTTTTTCTCTTTTCTTATTGAATCGTTATATCGTGTCGGCAATGCTGACATGGTGTAATGGTTATGACTCACTTGTTCTTATTACCAAAAAGGCCGTGATCTGTTTCAAGAAAGATTATACATGGATAGTAAGTTTCTATGCCACAATGAAGCCAAAGACTTTGTTGCACTTCTATTGCTTCTATCGTTTGCATACCTCTCTCTCTCTCTCTCTCATGATCATGATCATGATCATATAACGACATGATCTGTCCAAAGACAGTATAAAGTGGGTATGGGCAATAAGAACTTTTGAGCTAGCTATACAACCATTGACATCGGTCCTATGACCTGACTATGAGCTGTACAACCATTGACACGTGTCACTAATTGTTGCTGACAGCATGACACGTCGCATGAGAAGCTTATGCAATGATCAGCTGTAGTACCTTGTTATACTAGGTATTATGGGAGAAAAGGTGGATGAAATGGCCATCTTATCTTATGCAACATAAGTTTGGCAATCAACTTTATTAACCAATGGCTACTTAGTATGGTAATGTAAATTATGAATCGTAACGATCTTGATGTGAAAAACCTATTTATCTATTATTGCATGTAAGAATAGCATGTCTTAGCTCTTTCTTTTTTTTTTTTCATTTCTTGATATATTAATGTATTATTATTATTTTTTTATTTTTTTTGCTTGGATTTAGATCAAATAGATTTTTGGTTTATAGTGATCTATGTGTGATGGTTTGACTTGAATAAAAAGGGCTCATAATTCCAAGATTTCTAGTTCATTGGATATTGGAAAATGGCACAAACCAGAAATAATATGCTGAACATGACACAACGGAACTTGAATAACACCTTAATTTGAGAATTTTGTTAACTTCAATTCAACTATAGTATCAAATGAAAACGCAATATGTATGAAGTTTCTTTATTCTATTATATTACTATCACGATTAATTTTTATATAAATCAAGACAAAATTTAAGGCTAAAACTTATTTATCTACATGATGTCAAAAAATTACATTTCGATATCATAATATTATTCTTAGAATTGTTGAAATTTTGGAGGCCGCCGACTCTTTAGAGTACATGCCGGGCGTTATGGAGCAAAGATATATCTATCGGTTAAGTGTCTTTATCAAATTAGATAGTGTACTATGTGTATGTTTCACACTTCGAATTTATAGAGAAAAAATAACAGGTTTGTGTTGGTTAACCATCTCTTTCATGTGTTTGGCAATTGGTTTACTTAAGAAATCGTTATAAATTCTTAGGAAAAGTTTGAATTTGTTGATCTTTTATTATTCAAAAGCCAGCAATGTTACACCAAACCCCGTTTGACCGAAAAATTCAGCACTCAATTTAGTGAGATTATAACAAAATAGAATTTATTTCAGACTAATCCTAACTAGACCTGTCAATTGTGTCGGATGAAATGGGTTCGTGTCGAGTTTTAGCGGATTCATGTCAAAAAATATTTCACTCATAACCGATTCGTTTATTAATTCGTGTCAAACGAGTCGTATTATATCGGATTCGTGTCGTGTATGACCAATATATAAACGATCTTATCGTATATTTCTTCTGATTGATGTTTATTAATCATGTCGTGTCCACTCGTTTATGAAAATTGGTGATTTAAAGAAGACTAAAACCCTCTAATTTCGTATCGTATTTATATCGTGTCAACAAGTCGTATCATATTTTGTCACCCTTAATCCTAAGATTCATGATTTTACCATTTAGGATTGATTCTCACATTTTACAATCAATCCTAACTTTTGTTTTTGTAATAACTTGACCTCATTAGTTTCAAATTGATCCAAAATAAAATAAAATAATTTTTTAATTTCGGTATGCGATAATTCCTTCAATGTCGTAGTCTTACCGTTGATGTGATACAATGGTGGGCATTGACGGCCAAGATTTGAGCAGATGCATTGCACCATGTCCATGTGCCGAAAACTAAAGTCAGAATGTCCTATGATGCAACCATAAAAGGGCAAGTGGGAACTATGAAGGTTTTCTGTTTTTGTGGTCATTTGAAAAGTGTACATTTTAGGGTTATGTAAAGTGGATTTTGGGGTAAAGGATCACATGAGTTTACACCTAGATCCCACACAACGAGAATAGGGGCGGGAGTAGGAGTAAAAGCAGAAACGCAAAACCGTTAACATTAAAAAAAAAAAAAAATTGATAGCGAGAGAGCTTTAAGAACGTCACATTATATGCATACAAACAAAGAGACGTACATTCATCCCCCTTTGTTTCTGTGGATCATGTGTGAATTTCCACTTGACAAGTCTACATTGTTGTGTGCATGCTATGCTCCCTGGAGCATAAACCATTAACCTTACTGATTTTGGTTTCCTCCTTTCTGAAACTATCTTGAAACCACTTAGGAAGGAAATGCTATTGGATTGCCTTCATAGTAAATGAGTGAAATTATCAACGTGGCTAATTTATATTTTTATTTATACATTAAATGTTTTCTTTCTTGGGTATATGCTATGCTCCTAATATTTGCAAACTTGTACACATTGATGGTTTAAATAAAAACTCTTAAAAAATCAATCAACGCACGAATGGTTTTCTAAAATTTAATATTATTATTTTTTATTTAAATTAAGTACTGTTATTGATTGGACGGCATTGACACCTATGTAGAAAGACTAGAAGTCTACATCGTCTAAAAATTGTAGAGACCAAAATGAGAAAAACAAAAATGTAAATCGTGAAGAATTTATATCTCTAAAATGAATATCTCCAACAAAATTTGAAAAAAAAATGCATAGATTTCGCTAAAACCAATTATCTTTCTAATGTGGGAAAATGTAAGCCATTATCTTAATGCCATTTCTAGTTTAATAGTAACAATTACAGTAATACTCCAGTATCTTATTTGTCCTTTTTGAGAAGGTAAATTTCATTGCTAAATCCACCAGTATCTTAGCTAATATAACATTCACAGGAATTTTAATTCGAAATTAAAATTCATAAGATTTAATAAAGTTGGTTAGGATGAGAAATACTGACAACTACTTTGATTGTAAAAGGCAGATTGAGGAGCTCATACAGTGTGGTCAGTTGAGGCAGTACATTGTTGACAGAGGACAAGCCCCGCCACCCGGCCAGGACCAGGACGACAGAGAACGCCTGCAACACCTCGAAGAAATTCAGACAATCTCCTGAGGGCTAGGAGGAGGAGTCGACTTCAACTCCACTAGAAAAGTCTTGGCCCACCTATGGGACACAGAACAACTAAAGATTTTATCTATCCTTTATTGTTTCAGTTGATTTATTTTGTTATTTATTATTTTATGAAGTAAAACTCTGCGAAAATTATTGTGTCCATAAATATCTTGCTTTCATTTCATAAAGTTTGTAAACAGTTTTATAAAAGTCAGAACATGAACTAATAACAAGACAAAAAAGACAACAGTTGTCATACTTCATGTGGGACAAAGGTCAGTTACTGACCTCTAGCAAAGCAACAGAAAGGCACCGCCCACAACAAACCTCAAGGCGTCGCCTACCAAAGCAGTCTCCAAGCAGCCTTCAAGCGTCGCCCACCACAACCAGAGCCTGGTGCCGACACCCAAAACCAGCAAAGAGCCGCCCAACTCCTGCTCTCGTGGCCAGCCTAGCGTCGCCTGGTCTGTCCCCTAGCCCTGTGTCGCCTCAGCTGCTCCCTTGCGTGGGCGTCAGCGACCTCGCCTCTGCCCAACGTCCAAGTGCTACCAACCTCAAGCGGCGCCCACAGCAGCCTCCAGCGTTGCCCACAGCATCTCAAGCACGCCAGCAGCACCCCAACAGCGCCCAAGGGTCGCCCAACATCGCTGCCTCACCTCCGTCGCCTGAGAACCTTGTGTCTAACCTCACCATCATGCCTGGCATCGCCACGCCTTTCTTCCTGGTGTCGCCCCTGCCCGGCGCCAAGTTTTACTTAGGTTCACCAAGGCTTCTCTGCTATCATCTCTATCCGTAAAAGGGTGGTGGCCCTTAGCGTGGATTTATCCCCGCACACTCCCGACGATCAGTCACTGTTCCCCGAGCCACTATCATCAAGGTTTTTCCCGTCACCAACTACCCCTGGTGTCTTATACGGGACGAAGTCAGAGAAATCAATAGCTAGGAAAGTTGTCAAGCCTTTCATAACCATCAGTAAATGCATTTGTAGTATTCTCTCAGTAGTCTCCCTCCTCATTTTCAAGGAATAAGCCTCTGCCACGGAAGCCCTCTCCCGAGCTATACGTAGCTTGGCATCAGCTTTGGTAGCCCTCTCGCAGGGCGCTTGCAGCTCTGACTTTGTTCTCGTGCAAACAGTCGCTTTATCAATCTCCAATTTTGTACTCTCTCACGAGTCGCCAAGAAGCTCGGCCTAATATAACCTCTGCTCCCAAGCAATCTATGTATTCAGCTTCGCACTCTCTCGCAAGTTGTCAAGAAGCTCAACCTTATCTTACCTCTGCTCTCAAGAAGTCTATGTATCTAGTTTCGCACTCTCTCGCGAGTCGCCAAGAAGTTCGACCTAATCTTACCTTTGCTCCTAAGGATCCTATGTATTCAGCTTCGTGCTCTCTTGCGAGTCACCACGAAGCTCGGCCTAAACTTACGTCTATTCTCAAACAGTTTATGTATCCAGCTTCTCCCGTTTTCTCCCTATTGGCCAAGAAGCTTGGTCTAATCCTATCTCTACTCCCAAGCAGTCTTAATCTCCAACTTAGTGTCTCTCTCATGAGTCGCCAAAAACTCAGCCTCAAGAGGTGTTACTCTCTCATGAGCCAATCTCAACTGCTCTCAATAACCCCCCGTGCCTATCTCTTTTTACCAAATGCCTGAATGTCTCTCCAAGCTTGATTGTCCTTAAAAAAGGCAGGAAAAAGCGACAGTCGCCTGTAAGCATTCAAAAAGTAAAACATGAAGGAAAGGAGGCGAGTAAAAAATCAAAGTTGAGAAAAGAGACATACCATAGAAGACTCCATCGCGGTATTGATAATGCCCCTTATACCGAGCCACTACTAGAAGTAGGATAGTTATGTGGAGCTATAGTCCCCGTAGAAGACCGCATTAGAGTCTCAACTCCTACAACTGTACAAGGGCTAGCTCTGGTACACATAGAAGTCCTAGTCTGGAAAGGAATGGGGGCACCACTAGATCCCACTCCCGGGAAGAAACCTGGCCATCGGACCTCAACCGAAAAGCACTGGTGGCTTCAAATATCACCCTCTTGAGAAAAGGGAAAGACACCACTCTAAAAGCGTAGAATGCCATCACCATCGTCATATCAACAGGGCACCTATAATTAGAGACAAGGTTAGTATAAAGAACCAACATCGAGAAAATATTAAGGAGAAAGTAGGATTGAAGAAAGTTAGTTCGCCTCTTACCCATTCGAAAGCCATCATAGTCTCCATCTCTGGAAAAAATCCAAAAATGTCAATTCGTCGCTCATGAATGCCTGACAACTGTCTGCCAGAACGCAGCTTTCCACCACCGTCGGTTTCACTAATTGGTGCTTAAAACTAAAATTTAGAGAGACATAAGTATTTTTTGGAAAAATTTGTTGACCAAACCACCTTTGGCTGTTTGTATGTCGTAGATCTCAAAAAAATACCCAGATTTAAAAAAAAATGCCTCAAATGGACAACCGAAAGCAAAGTTATGGTCATGCAAAGTTTTACCTTTTTTTCATGATTTTCTGATACACTGGCTAACGCCTCAGCACACTCCTTTCTCCTGGCTATGCCTTGGTCCTCATGACGCCCAGATCATATAGCATCCCTGGAGTCGCCTCTTGTTCCAAGGCAGCACCTAGGCTGCCAAGCGTCTCCCAGGCCAGCCAGCGCCAATGCCCAAGAGGCCCAAGCCTGCTCCAATATGGTTGAAGACGTCGCCACTCGTAGCTTCTTCGCCAGCAATGCATGCACCCAGCCAATAATCGAACCTAAAGGTTGGTGCTCTAGATAAAAAAGGAGTCCAAGTGTAGCGAAAAACCTAATACAGGATTAATGGTTGACACATAGGTAGACACGGTGTCGCCAAATAAGGGAAGAAATTTTTGCAGAATACAAAAATGGAAAGCTAAAGACTACTGTGGATAACAAGGAACCCTTATTTATCCAAAGGCTCACTCATGCCCTCAACCCCCTTCTCTCGCAAGCAATCAGGGCTTGGGGCATGGAGGGCAAATGACGAGCTCAAATCCAACTGGATCAGGCTCAATAAATCAAGTAAGTCCATGTTAGCTAAAAGACAGGTCAAGCCCAGCTCACAAATCCGGCTCAGCCCAAGAAATTCAGGAAGATAAGAGCACGTGAGAAAAAGATTATCGGAATACACACCCTCAAAGATCGTAACAATCTGTAATTGTACTTACCTTTTGTAACTATCATCTCCGAAGAATTAGTGTCCTCACACTCGCGTCACTGCCTTACCTCACCGCCTCATCATATCTATAAACTATAAGCCCTCTCTACATGAGAGGACACATCTTGGTATCTCACAACATCTCTCTACACACATAACTTCTTTCTTTTAGTCATTGTACCTCTCTCGGAGCTTTCTCTCTCTTACTTTATAAATCAATAAATACTCCCTGCCACCATTGTCATTTTCGAAAATGGAGCAAGTCACCCGAATCGAATCACTATATATCTATGTGTTGACTCGATATTTATTATTTTTTTATTAATTATTTTATTTATTGTTCATTAATTATATTTTATCACACACTCAATTGTTAATCTTGTACGATACAATTTTATGAATCACAATGATATTACATACCATTTTGAGTTTTCGCCCCTGAGTTGTGCTCCTTGTTTTGTCCACATAAAGCCGACAAGTGTGTCACATCTTCTGTTTGCGAGCGAATCTTTTTGCTCAATTCTGAGTCTTAGTTCTATTTCGCTTGGGCTACTCCTTAGCCGTTGGCCTCCTTCATTTCTTGGCTATAGGTATGGATCCAATAAGACCCGCTAATTAATGGTTCATATTGAGGTCAACTCAAATGCAACTCAAAAAATTACTAGTCAAATACATATAATTTTCGATGAGTGAGAAAATGACTTTTATTGGAAAGTATGGATTTAATACAGAGTAACTGGTGCATACTTTTTGTATGTTTTTCCTACTTTTATGACACATTTTTAAGCAAAGAAAATGACAGGCTGAGTAAAAAAAAAAAATCTTTTAACCGGAGTACAATTGTACCCACGTGGACCATTAAGGGTATTTTTATCTATCACTATATTTTTGTCTCATGACTTTAAAAGATTTGCACTTGCATTATTAGTCTAAAAAACTGAAAAGTGAGGATCTACCACCAAATTTTCCTTATTAAAACTCATTGGAACAAAAAAAAAATATCCCAAATATTTTCTAAAATAAAAACTATCTCTACATTATTTTATATACTTTTTAGTGAGGGCAAATTTTAACCTTAGTGCAAGGAACTGTTCAATAATGTTATGGAACTGAACTGAAGTACAAACAAGCACCTCAGTTGGAAAATATTCGATGTAACAATAACGTGTAGTGCTATAACTAATTATAGAACATTTAGTGGACCTTATTATTTTAATAACTACCCACAATCACCATATCCGATAATTAACACATTGGAATAATTGACGATATTACGACTAATGATATACTATTACCCATCCATTAAATATTTAGTCCCTCAGTTGCGTGCATATGCATATGGTACAGGATAAAAGTGGGAGCATTGTAAATAAATTACTCTCA
This sequence comes from Ilex paraguariensis, assembly GCA_963454935.2. NCBI lineage: Eukaryota > Viridiplantae > Streptophyta > Magnoliopsida > Aquifoliales > Aquifoliaceae > Ilex > Ilex paraguariensis. Next base: position 557,172 of record CAUOFW020004314.1, on the reverse strand, counting down.
TTGTCCATATGAAGGCAAGAGTTCCGAAACCGACATATTCGAACTATAAGTGATCTTCCAATCTGGTAAGTGATGGTTACTCCTCAAAGTGATACATTGCCTAATTGTAAGGATATCCTTCTAGTTTCGGAAATATCATTGTCATCTCCCGTCAAACTTTGTCATTATATCATTTTCACTCATTTATCCCCATTCTTGTGTATATGATTGGCATGTACAATTATATATATACTCTTGACAAATTTTTAATTCAATTTCATCAATTTTAATTTTAATTTCATCAAATTAACATAAAATTGTCCTTCAATTTCATCAATCAATACCAAATTAACACTCAATTGATGAAATAAGAGTTGTGATAGGTGGTGTTGGTAGAGGCTAACATCAAATTAATATTAAAGTCTATTACTAAAAATTTAATTTTATCAAAAATTGAGCTTCAATTTCATCAAAATTAAAATTTAATTCTATCAAATGGGCATTCAATTTTATCAATTAATTATTTGATTGTGTCATATTAATATTTAATTTTATCAAATTAATATTTTTTTTCATCAATTTAAGATTCAATTTTATCAAAGTAATACCAAATTTGCCTTTAATTCATCAAAATTCAATTATATCAAATTAATATTTAATTTATCAATTTAATTTCATCCAAATAATATTTAAATTCAACAATGTAACATAATTTTATCAACTTAATATTAAATTTTATCCAATGAACACCAAACTAGCCTTCAACTAATTAACATTCAAGTGATGGTGAGTTATGTTGATGATTTTTGAGAGAGAGAGAGAGAGATGTTTGGGTTTAATATTAGTTTTGTTCAAAAAAGAGAATAAGTGATGTTTGAATATAAAATTAAGGAAGTATAAAAGTATGGAAGTAAGATAATAAGTTATACTTAAAAGGTAAAGTTGTCATTTAAAAAAGTATTTTTGATGACATCATCACTTTTTGCCCATGTCACAGATGTTAAAATAATATGTAAAACGAATATGTTTATAATAAAATACCTAACAATTTAAAATTTTATTTCTTATATATATATATATATATATATATATATAACATTACGTCAGTTATTTTTATTATATATTTAATAATTTAATATTTGATTAATTTGTAATTTAATATAATTTTTATTTTAGACATTATTCATACACGATAGTATATACATGTTAAAAAAAATTTTCGAATTACATATTTTGATATATTTTTAAGAAAATAAAGAAAAAAATAAATTTTAAATAATGTAATCAAATAAATGAAGAAAAAAATTATTATTTAATATAATAAGTTCGATTTTTTGAACACTTAAATTTTATATTTTACCAGACACGGATTATAACTATTATAAAATAGAGGGGATGATAGTGATATTGTAAAAATTAGAGGGATCTCTCTGTAAATTAGCCGACGAGTATTCGCTAATATTGTTTCATCGTGACACGAAAGTATGTAGAATTATTGTTGCTTTTGAAGAACTTTCTCAAATCTCCATTGACCAAAAACTTACTACTAAACATAGCATTGAACACAGAAACAATAAGAGCTGGAAGACACAGAAGAAAGACTCGCATGTCTGATCCAAAAATGCCCCAACATGCGAGTCCTCCGGCAAATCCATTCTCATCTTCTCACTCACCCACTCCCCATCTCCTCTCTCTCCTTCGCTCTCTCCAAACTTGTCGGCTTTGCTGCTCTTTCTCCCCACGGCGATATCAACTACGCCAAGAAGGTCTTCTATCAAATCGCAGACCCAAACATCTTCTCTTATAATTCCCTCATCAGAGGTCTTTCCCAACTACAAACCCCATCACCAGAACCCATTTTCATCTTCAAAAAACTTGTCAAAAGAAATTACCCAAAATCAAACACTTTCACTTTAGCCTTTGTTCTTAAAGCTTGCTCAATTTTAATGGCCGCTGAAGAAGGCCAACAAGTCCATTCACGTGTAATACGAACTGGGTTTGACTCAAGTCCTTTTGTTCAAACCTCATTGGTTAATTTTTATGGAAAATGTGAAGACATAAAATTAGCTAGAAAGTTGTTTGATGAAATTCCTGAGAGAAATGTAGTTGCTTGGAGTTCAATGATCAGTGGGTATTCTAGAATTGGGATGGTCAATGAGGCATTCGGTTTGTTTAGGGAAATGCAAAAGGCGGGTGTTGACCCGGATGAGGTGACAATGGTTAGTGTGATATCAGCTTGTGCTATGTCTGGCGCATTGGATGTTGGGAGGTGGGTACATGCTTATATAGAGAAGAAGTTTATTGAAAATGATCTTGAGGTTAGTACTGCGCTTGTTAATATGTATGCAAAGTGCGGGCGTATAGAAAAGGCTAGAGAGATTTTTGAGGCAATGACGGTCAAAGATACCAAAGCTTGGAGCTCGATGATGGTTGGGTTCGCGATTCATGGGCTTGTGGATGATGCATTGATGGCCTTTGCTAGGATGGAGGAAGCTCAGGTAATAACTCTTAACTACCTTATGGTAATGCTTTTCTTCAGTAAGAAAGAAATTTCAAAATCAAAATAATACTTGAACACTAAATGATAGAAGTGATCTATATGAAACAGAGTATGTACTAGACTACATGCTATTTTAAGCTTAGAATAAGAGATTAAGTCGAACAAGAAAAGTGATCTATATGAAACTCAGTATGTACATAACAAACTATATATGTATACTAGAATACATGCTATTAAGCTTAGAATAAGAGATTAAGTCGAACAAGAAAAGCTAAAATGTTCGAAAACAAATCTTTCTTTTAAGAACTGTTTGAAAAAAAAACAAAAGAAAACTAGTATTTAAAAAAAAGTGTTACCGAATGGTATTTTAGATTAGACACACTTAATGTTATGCGATGTATGACCTTTGCTCGACACACAGGCAGCTTTATTTTTTTCACAGTAGGTTAATATCAAATGTTTGATATATTTTGGTTTCTTCTTTGGTGTGTATTTGTGCTAACTTGTATCCATGGTCATTTAATGTTCTCAGGTGAAGCCTAACCATGTGGCATTCATTGGTGTTCTATCCGCATGTGCGCATAGTGGACTAGTGTCTGAGGGCCGAAAATACTGGTCAAGCATGCTTGATTCTGGATTTGAACCATCTATGGAGCATTATGGCTGCATGGTTGATCTATTTTGCCGAGCAGATCTAATTGAAGAGGCTTACACATTTGTTGAAACCATGCCTATATCCCCAAATCCAGCAATCTGGAGAACCTTACTCGTGGGGTGCAAGAAAAACAAGATTTTGGACAAAGGTGAGATTGTTGGTGAGCGGCTTCTTAAATTAGAGCCGCTCAATGCAGAAAACTATAGCATTCTAGCCAGTTTGTATGCCTCAGTTTCAGAATGGGTGAAAATGAGCATCGTAAGAAAGCAGATGAAGGATAAAGGCATTAAGGCTGTACCTGGTTGCAGCGCCATCGAAGTTGATGGTTTTGTGCACGAGTTCGTAATGGGTGATTGGTCTCACCCGGAATCAAAGGATATAAGAGAAGTTCTAAGGGACGTCTCTCGTAGGGTCCGTGATGCTGGGCACGAGCCATTTATTTCTGCGGTATTGCACAATGTCGGTGATGAAGAGAAGGAGAATGCTCTTTGTGAGCACAGTGAAAGACTGGCTATTGCTTTTGGCCTGTTGAAAACTAAAGCACCTGTGGTGATTAGGGTGGTAAAAAACCTTAGGGTTTGTGGGGATTGTCATGAAGTGACAAAGATTATCAGTAAATTGTATGAGAGAGAGATCATTGTTAGGGACCGGGTTCGGTTCCACAAATTCGTCAATGGAGCTTGTTCTTGTAGGGAATTTTGGTGAATCCCCAATTGCCCATCTTGTGAGTGTTGTGCATGTTGAGGATGACTGGCCATAAAAAATGTCAGTTTGACTTCAATACCTCCAGAACCTTGAGGTACGAGGCTCCGAATTTTTCTTTCCAATTCAAGGCAGAAAGAAGAGGAAAAACAAACTTCTGTAGAGAACCTTCATTGCAGAGAATGAAGTATATTTATTTCACAGAAAGCATAATCGATACAAGCCCTACTCATTATTCCCCAGGAGGAAGCTTCCATGCTCCTCTTAGGAAATACAGAAGCATCATGCCAATAACATTAACCCCCCATCAACCTTGGCTCATGTACGAATGAACCCCACATGAAAAGGTGGGATACTAGTACTACTACACTTGGTTAAGAAAACGCTTAAACTTGGATTTCAATCAGCCATCTGTGCATCTCCTCTTCCGGGACAGGGAGAGTCAGAATCAATAATCCGGTAGCAGCGTCATAACTGAAGTCAGTCTCAGCATCGGCCACTCTGCATTTAAGTGGGCGCTGGGAAGAGTACGCACCGAACCGGCCACATCCCCTGACTTTGATTTCAATTGTTGTAGATGGAGATCGGTCTTCACTAAGAGAAGTGGAAACATCAGAAGAAACCTCGCCATCGAAGAGCTCTGGTTTCTTGTTGGAGGGCATATGAACTTCAAACTCCTCCACAGCACCACCAGTGTTGAACATGTCAAGCAATCCTATTGGAGCAAAGCAAATGTTTGCCGTGATTTCCTGCACTAGCAATTATCAACCAGTGAGTAATGGATGGAATAGATGATAAAGGATACTGATTTAATGAAACTAAAGTTAACTCTCTGAAGAGACTCACCTTCAAAGGACAGAAGTGGAAAAGTTCATATTCCAGTACTTTTAGTGTCACAGGCAGTGAAGCGTCTTTTGGTAACCGAGTTACCTCCCCTGAAATTTAAATGGCGACTCTGAGCATAGTGTATATAATTTTGCAAAAATAATTTTTCTCAACTTCGAAGGGTGCCAATTCTACTATAGATCTTCCATGTTTTCATAAATAATTCCCAGCACCCAACACATTGCATAAGTAACTAGATACACACAGAATCACTTATATTTATTAAAGAGTAAGAAATGTGAAGAGCTAATGTACCTGATCTATAGGCATAGACTACTGTTTCCCCATTCCAATCTGGACCAGCACATTGAACTATGTTGTCAACATCAGCAGCTTGCACAGAACCGGTGAGGGTGCCAGGAGATGCATCGTGGATTCGGGTCTTCTTCGCAACCTTGCACCAGCCAGCACCTTGGCAGTTGAACACACCAACCACACCGGTGCATTTATTTGCATTCCAAATTTTTAGCAAGCTGCAGAATAATAGCATTTGGATCAAGTTCAGATAATTAAAACACGAATCAAGGGAGAAGATCGATTAATTAGTGGGAGACGGGCAGAGAGGAGCAAACCTGGTCCCATCTCTAGCTGGATCAGCAAAGAGGCAGTCACGTGTGGGCCTGCCCGGCAATTGGGCACGGAGAACTGATCCATCAGGGAGGACTAGCTTCTTCAAAAGCTCAAAGTTGTGGTTGCCAGGTTTGTCACTATACAGACAAATTGAATTTTGAACTCTCATTAGATGACACATACTTGAAATTTACCTTAGGAGAACACATAAATGTCAGAATATACCCATACCTAACATAAATTGCACACCCTCCAACAGCTCGGGCAGCAGCATGATAATCAGCAGCTGGGTGTAGGCTCTGCAACAAGGTGAGCTCATCAATATCTCATCTTCCAGATAATAAAAGACTCGCAATTTCAAAATAAAAAGGCCAGAGCTGTGATGAAGTGCAGGTTGTAGATACTTACGTGGAACATATCCCAATCAGGTTGCATGAATTCTCCGAGGAATAGTGTGTTGTAGGCCACAGAGGAAATGTGGATGGTGTGAGAAGCAGGGTCGCGAGGGTAGTAGTCATCAGAAGCTCTTACAACAGCAGTTTGCTTGGCACTATAGAGCCCATCAGTGTTATGGCACATGCAAGCAATGCATCCATTGTCATGGAAGTTACGTGCAATGGAGGCTTCGAGGGCCTGATGATAGCTGCGGGTGAGAGAAACTCTGCCACCATGGCCAGCACCAAGGGTCTCAATAATGTTCTGCACATCAACTTTGACCCCATCTACTCCGCATGTAGCAAGGTAGGAATGAAGTTCGTTGTAAAAATTGAAGACTTTCTTTGGGTGCACCAAACCTAATCCATGAACAGCAAGACTGTCCATGACAATGTCTGGTTGGTTACCCATTACACCCGGAGACTGAACTGGGTATGCCAAAGCAGTGTCATAATGTTCCATACCAGCACCGGCTGGATGTACTCCACCCCAATAACCTGCTAGAGCATGCCACACATACACAAACCTGCATCCAATTTATAGAATATAAAATTGTATCATTGTGTAGTCGGTGCTTTTTACTATGGAAGTACCCAATGCAAATGAGCCAAAATATTCTTCCCAGACAACAAACCAGTTCTCTAATCGTCATATTTCTTGATTATGACTAGCGATAAAAAAATATGGTTAATGACGGTCTAAATCTCATTTATAGTACAAAGCAGGACACGAGGGTATTAAGCATAACATAAGGTGTAAATTTAACATGCAGTACAGGTCGATGGAGGCTAGAAAAATAAGCAAGTTCCACTTATTTTTAGATCTTGGCTATGGGTACCCAATTTAGTGTTTTGGAACATGTTTCCTCCAAGACAACAAACCAGTTCTCTAATCGTCATATATCTTGATTATGACTAGGCGATAAAAAAAAATGGTTAATGACGGTCTAAATCTCATTTATAGTACAAAGCAGGACACAAGGGTATTAAGCACAACATAAGGTGTAAATTTAACTTGCAGTACAGGTCGAAGGAGGCTAGAAAAATAATCATGTTCCACTTATTTTTAGATCTTGGCTATGGGTACCCAATTTAGTGTTTTGGAACATGTTTCATCAGTAGGGGATCCACTTAAGCAAAAGTTTCTGCCATTGTGAATGCAAAAATACACCCACAAATTAGCAAACAAGGATGAAGAACATACTTGACATTGTGATGCTGTTTGGCTTCATCCACAACAAGCTTCAGGCCTGGTACCTGGTCATCCTTCTTACCATTCTTTTGAAACTTGGCATTCTCTTTGATTCCCGTTAGTCTGTTTGCAAACCTGCAAGAGCCATAACGGTAAGATATCACCCAACAATGACTAGGGCATAGAGTCCAAGTCTATGATTCTTCTGTCAGATACAAACACCACATTAAACCCCCCATCCCACGCACCACTGATGTAAGGTCCCTTACTAGGGTCTGTTCATTTCCCCAATAAAGTGACATCATGTCAGCTTAAATATAATATCCAGATCATATCATCTACTGGGAATCCCTTTTAAACCCTTCGCCATTATTTTTCTTTCTGAGGTGGCTTCGTATTGAGACTTCACAAATGCTTTATTAAGAACATGAACCACATCACTGTCCAGGGACAGGAAAAAAAAAAAGAGGTAAGTATATTACTGTGCTCCTTCTTGTACAACACAATTGCTGTCCTTGGCTTCACCACCAATCTGTTGCCAACCATCGTCTATGATTAGGAGTCGTGGAGGAGCTCCTCCCTTTGACAAGCTGCAATTATAGCCATCAAAACAAAGTAATCTAAATCTCTAGAAACTACCAATTTCTTAAACCGACAATGACAATATCACACTTTAAAATTTTATATTTTTTTAATGTACCTTTTAAGACCTTCTTCAACACCTTCTGCTGTGACATCAGTGTAGAACGCATCCCATGTGCACCAGCCAAACCAGTCAAGGAAAGAGGGCAACTATACAAAACCACCAAAAATGGTCAGAAAACTCACTCAGAAAACATCACTCTGTATCACAAAACAAGAAACCTTGGTGAAATAAAGGAAACAAAGAAAGGAGTTCTTCACCTTCTTATTCTCTCGGTGATGAAAAGTTTGCATATGCTTTTCAACAGCCCTGTTTAATGACAAAAATCCAAACAGAAGGTCATGATTCACGACTTAACAGTGCAATATAAAAGCTTTCCCAACTTTTGTGGCTCAGCTACTAGCCCCTCACGAATCATATTAGTAATTACCATAATAGTAGTTTTTGCAATTTGGAGAAATAATACTTCCAAAATACATAGGATGAAGCGTGGACTTACTTGACAGCCTGGTTGATGACTTCAAAGGGATTCGTCCCAGCATGCATGTAGACAAGGTAAAGTCCTTGGTTGGTTTCAACAGCATTATCTCCTGCAAAAAGCACATAACACCAACAAAATCCAAAGCATTTCAGTTCATTCCGACTCATTCTTTTCTATTTTTTCTTTCCAAAGATCTAAACTCCGTTATTTTGATTCATTTGAATGACAGGGTTCATTGATTTCTTCATCATGGGTGTGTCCACATTAACAAGAGCTCCACCCCACGATTGGGATGAAACTGGCTTAACGGGAGATATTGTCTTATGTAAGAATGCCTTGGCAAAGCAGGGGTGTCATGGCCTACTCCAAATACTTTGTGATGGCTATGAGCAACTCACCACTGTCAAGGCAAATTTCCATCTCATTCTTCTCATTGCCTTGAAGAACAGCCCGGAACTGGCCTTCAAGGAGAGGAAGGAACACAGTATAGATGGTTGGGGCATCATCATGTTCACTTTCAGTGCTGTCTTTGCTCTCCACAAGCACGAATTGAGTCTCCAAAGGAATATCCTTCCCACATGTCCCCATTCGCTGAGTCATCCACCATAACTTGAAACGGAAACAACACATAAAGCGGAGACCCCTATTAAAGAATATATAGAAATATTATGTTATTTTCAAAACCATGTGTTATTTTTTGACCAAAGCAACTTGTTGTTTGCCTATAGAGTGAAGTACCCAACAGCATACGAGACCAACATCACCAACCAAAGTAAGCAATTAAATACATTTAATCACAAGAATAGGTGCCAAAGCAAAACCCTAAATGAAGATGGTAACCAATTGAAGTCGTTTTGTGTGCACGTGTTCATGCCAAATCCACTGTACAACTGCAGGGTTCATTCAAAATAAAAAACTAAGGTGGCTCCCAAAAATAAAGAGCAATTACATTAAATAGGACAAAAAGAAAACCTTGAAGGTAATAATTCACATGTGATACTGTCTTCACAAAACTAAAACTAGGATATGTGATGCTTCTGTTTCATCAATCAGCATGTTTTTTACAAATTTTACCAATCGGATAGTAAATAAACCTGTTTTCAGTTCAAAAGATTGGAAAACTTACTAATTGAGTAACACTGGTATTATTAAAGTTGAATCTCCTGAAGTTAAAAGGCTCCTCCTTAGAACTTAGTAGGTGTTATTAAGGCTTGTGTGAATCTTAACTTGTGGATGTAATGTTAAATTTTGTAAGGGCAAGGTGTGAAGAGCTCCTCTTTGGTCATGTACCCTTCAGGGCTTGTCTTGAGCTTTCATGTAATATCTTTTTTTTTTTTTTTGGGTATAAAATTTATTTACCTACCAAAGAAAGAGTTGAATCTCTTGTCTGGTTTCTGGCAAACTGAAGAAGAGAAAAAATGGTAGAATTACATAGTTTTAACTTACCTAATCAAATTGACCCATGCACACAAAGTAATAAATGGGACCCGTCAGATGATGGACCAATCCATCTCAGTTCATGGTGAGGCATCAATATAGCACATTATGTAGGCGACTTGTGGTAAATAGAATCAAATAGAGTGTGACATATCATTTTCAAATAGAAAATGCAACACCAACTAACAAACGTTATTACAAAGCTGTATGTTGGCTTTTATCAAACTACTTTTCTCTCTTTACATTGTGAGTTAATAACTTAGTGAACCTGAGTTTAAATGGAATATGCACAAAGAAGAATTTATTCGGATGGAAATCTTTCTTTTGCCCAAAGGGCATTCACATACCATATAGCTAATAATTGCCAATTCTTAGCACTATTTAAGTGGGATTTTTTTACCAACTACGTTTCTACATGCCCAGTTGTTCCAGGTTTTCTTGAAGCTTAATGAAAATGCAGTTGATATCCTGATAAATATACTAAGAACTGATAAAAACTGACATTTCAAAGGAAAGCAATAAATTTAGAGTAAGTTAATGCTTACTCTAAGGCGCCTATGGGGAAAACATGGAGACTTTTGCTATTTGAAGCCGTAGCACCAATGAATGCACCAACAACAAGTCCCACGCCTGCTCCTGGAGTCAGCACGATGTTGTCGGGCACTCCCGTCAGTATGGTCTTCCCATGAACCACGAGGTTCCCATCATTGATGGATATCTTTGGCGTAACCGTCATCTCACACCTTACTAGTTGACAATAAACTACATCAATAAACAAAACAATTAAGCATTACTCAGCAGTAAGAGCAGATACATTGAGATCAAGACAGAATTTTGGTATACCTAAATAAAGAACACCATCAATTTAAAAATGTTCGAGGTAGCACAAAAAAAGTGTGTACTACCCCTTAAAAGAACTTAAATTTTTCGAGTCATCCATAGTTCACTAGTGGAGTAATTGAAAACACCCCCAAACGGACACATGGATAGTGATTCGTTATTTGAGTACTTAAAAATGTGCATATTAATCACAAAGTGGACACCTGGGTTGATAATCAACGAAAGAAGTTTTTTTTTTTTTTATCAAAAAGGATGGTTCTATTATAAATAGTGAAGTGAAAAGTCTATGTCCCTTAAGTTTATGCGTCAACCAGATCACCATCTGAGCCCGCACAAATGGAATCAAGATCAAATTATCTTTACTATACAGGAGAAATATAATTAGTATAAGTACACACAGTTACATGTGGAAACGTATAGTTATTACAACATAAGGTACGTATTACTGATAAAAAATTTAAAAACAAGTTGATCTGTTTTTTGTTTCCTTTTTTTTTTAATTTGCTATTTTGTTATCGTATTACAAGACAAAAAATCAGAAATGAAGTCGAGCAAGTTAACCATTCTTAATTTTAATGGGCTTCTGCTTCTAAATTTAGCAGCAGCCACTTGCGACTGGCAAAAAACATGTTCAAACCACATCGCTGTTTGTGACTAATTCGTACACCGCCTTGTTTGGTAATTAGTATAGAATTGGGGGGTGGTTTCTGGAAATTCAACAACAGACAACAAAATCACAAGCTGAAGAAAACAAAAACAAAATCAAAAAGAGAGAAAATAGTTTCACCTATATAAACAAGTGTAACGATGGACCACAACAGGGAATACTGTGAATCGGACTAGTTGGAAAAGAAAAGGCGTGTAAAGAGGAATGGCGAGAAAGATGCAGAGAAAAAGGAGGCAATAAAGGTTATTCATGAAAATATTCACGACTACGGAAGCACAAAAGGAAAATCAACTTTTGAAGAAACTGAGAGCTCTAGAGAGAGAAAGCGGATGATTAATTCTCAAAATTGACAATTGCACTTTGATCAAAAAAAATTCCAGCTAAAATCAACAAGAACCATAGAAATCGACGACAAAACCATGACACAGAGCGTAAATTTAAAGAAATTCAAGGACAAATCCGTCAAATTCCCTGCAGAATATACCGACCGAAAAGTAGCAGATCAACTGATCACCATGAAGCAAACATGCAAAAAAGCCTGAAAATCTAGCAAGAATATGCAGATCCACAGCAAAACTTACTCAGCTTTCCAATAAACTCTTGAACGCTTCAAAATACTCATTTATTTATTCGAAAGAACGATTTGCAGGTAGAACAGAGTAACAGGTAAACGCTAGCATACAAAAAATAATAATAATAATAATAAAATCAAGACTGGCTAAACGAGAAATTTCCCGAAACTCAAAGGACGTAACCACCAAAATGCAGATAAAACTTATCAAATCACCTCTTGAACGCTTGAACAGATCTAAATATCGATAACAGAGAGAACACAAGCTGAAAGCACTATCATCACTATAAAAAATCATCAAATTTCACACGCAGAACTCTATTGACTCAAAATCAACCAGAATTCACGTAATTCAGATCTCATTCTCATAAACGTTTATAAACGTGCGTACATATACACATATATATAAATAACATCTCCGAAAACCTCTAGAGTATCAACGCTTCATATCTCAATCAAAACAAAAAACTTTAAGAAAATAAGAAATGTGACCGAAACCTCCATGAAAGCTTACGTGTGTATCTCCAGCCGCCACGTCGCCGGTGATAAATCAAATTGCTCTGCTCAGCTACCTCCAAAATGTAAATATGAGCTATGAAGTATGTGATCAACTCAGCAGAAGCGCAGTCCAGAAGGTAATGCGAACTTCTACGAGAGATTTGGAGGAGACAAAAGGAGAAAATTCTCTCAGCAACAATGGTCTTTGCTCGTGTAAAATTATGGGTGTGAGTTTGGGAACCGAAACCATCTGAGCTTATATACTATGTTTAGCGTTAAAGGTCGAACAAGTCGGTGAAAATATCAACTTAGGTGGTCACACGTGGAAAACTATGTTGGAGAGGTGTTCGCGATTTAGCTATATCTGAAAGTCAATAATTTTATTTTTGAGAGTATTTTATTCACATGAAGGGTTGCAACCCTTCGCAGAGCTCGAGGACAAGTTGGTTGCTGTATTTCTTCTAATTTTTTGACCAGAATAATGTTATTTGAATTTAAAATAATTTAATTTTTAATATAATAATTTAATTTAATAAAAATTATTAAATTAATATCAACTTTCAATGTTTGACAGAGCCTATATATAATTCAAATATTACAATAAATTAGATCAATAAATTAAATTAAATTTTTAAGTCTTAATAACACTGCTCTTTTTACAATATGTCAAGAGCCGGTGTAATTAAAAGCCGTTTGTTCAATGGGAGGTGATATTGAATTGGTGGATTTTTTTTTGTCTCTTGAGAAGAAAAGTGGTGAGGGATGATTAGGCGAGATAATTTTCTTAGACATTATCTTGGAATTTTCATTAGTTATAGAATATTCGATTTGAATCATAACTTTTAATTTTAAATGGTCGAGTTTGTCATTATAGTAGTATTAAAGACAAGGTAGACATTTAGTCCCTTAGGTTCCGTTTGATGCAAGGAATGAAAAATTAATAGGATAAAAAAGTGTGAAAACATACTTTTCATCCTTAAAAGAAAAAAAAAAAAAAATTCCTTTTGTGTTTGGAACAATGGATGGAAAGTTGAAAAAATTAATTTTTTATTATTTGGTATTGGAGAAAAAGTGGAATGAAATAAAAGATACATATACTTAATTTATCATTATATATATATATAATTGTTTATTATAAATAAATTTAAAGGATTCAGTGTCGCTCTAATTAATTATAAAAATAAATAAACAAATAAATATAAATATGTATACCAAAAATAATAACCAATAATCCAAGGTACTTTGTGAATAGACAAAATTGTAAATCTATAACATCATTTTAAGTTTAATTTGTAAATTTATTGTTAATCAACATTTGAGTTACTTATATATAATAGATCACACTTGAATTTATAGTACATGTTTTCATTTAGAAGAGAAATGGAAAGAAATTTATTTGGCCTATACTTCTTACAATAGAATTTTTCTTTATTGTTCGATATGGAAAAAAATTACATATGTGATTTAGAATTTTATTATAAAAATATAATTAAATAATGTCATCAGGTGTCTTACCATGTATAAGTTATATAACAACATTTTAAAATTGTGCCCCTTATACAAATGATATTTAACATGATTGTTACAGAGAATATGCAATTAATAAGGGTATAAATATAAATTAACTCAATTACCTTTTGCAACCAATAATCCTCTCGTATTTTTCGCTCATATTTGGGTGGATCAAAAATGGTGGGCTCAAAAAAAACTTTTTCCTTCCCTTTTTCTTTTCCATCCACTTTTCTTTTCTCACCAAACAAATGAAAAATGCTTACTTCGCTCGTATTTTTCATCCAATTATTTTTCTCTCTTACCAAATAGGGCATTAAGAACTACTATTGTAAGCAAGTTCGAACCCCAGATGATTAGAGGAGGGTGGGACTTTCACCATTTATTGAAGCCAACTAGGCTACCGTGCCTATGTAGTTTTGAGATCAATGGTTAACTTATGATCCTCGCACTTAAATTTTAAGATTACATGTTCTAAACTCGTTGTATGATTGATAAAAAAAAAAGAGTAATGTATTTTGTATTTAATTTATTAATTTAATCATTTATAATTATTAGATTGACAATGTGGGTACAATATTATGTGAGATTCATTATTAATTCAATGATTATAATGAATTAAGTTAATAAATTAAATTTAAATAATATAATTACAAAAACAAATTGTGATATTTTTCGACGATCCAGTAATTTTTTTAGTCAAAATACTACATTAAAAACCACTTTTAAAATATGTTTATATTTTTATCTTGTGTTCAGGAGTATTTTGTGAATTCTATATGTAAAATTTCTTTTTGTTGTCTAAAACAATATTTTACATATTTAATGTTTAAATATTGACATAAAATTAGAAAACTTCCAGAAAATCTTTATGACTTTATATATACAATGAGTAAAAAAATTATATTTAAAATGAATAATACTATATTTTTATTGACTTTATACTTAAAATGAGTAATACTACATCATTTAATAACCACTTTTTTATTGATTAAAAATTAGGAGACAGGTTTTACAAGTTGATACACAAAAATCCAAAATGATTTCTAATGCATGACATAGTGGGACCCAATCATTCCACTTGAAGGTTAACAGGTGTGAATTCCACGTCAGAAATACCGAGAATATCCTTCCGTCGTGATGTCCCTTTGATCCATATGGGGAGTTCGTGGGACCCAGTTGCCCCCTGGGTCCACGGAATTCACACATTTTTTTGGGGTAGGTGAAGTCTTTTCTCGGTCTTGTAAGTAATAATCGAGACTTGTGGGACCCGTCCACGTCAGATTAAGCAGCGCAACTTGATCTCTAGCGTAGCATATTCGGCTCTCACACATGAAGTCTCGCCGATTTCTCGTCCGTTTCTTACGTATCATTCAAACCTATTTGAAAGACAAATGATCCCTCGTTTGACCTAACAAGTAAATAAGTGTAAGTGTAAATTATAATTTGATCCCCTTAATTATAATTTTTTTTTCACTTTGCTTCCTTAACTATTAAATTTTTTAAATTACCCGCTCAATTACTTTAATTATTTTATATTTTCTTAATCACAAATGTCTGTTATTTTTTTGACGAAATTACTGACATATTAGCGTAAAGTGAAATAAATTATATAATTCGGGATAAAATGAAATAATTTTGTTGTTAAATTTGTAACGGACATAGTAATTGGAACAATATGAAATTAATCATATAGGTAATAGTGTAATATAAAAAATATGATAATTGAGGAGTCGAAGTAGAAAAAATATTTTCATATTGTATCTTTGCTTTTCAATTAAAAAAAGATATCAATAGTTATAAAAAATGTTCCTAAGAGAGGAAGAATGAAGTCATCACTTTTATAATGATGTAACATATTATCTAATGCAATGCATTACGACTACAATGATACAAAGTATCAAGTGCGAAATATGCCAAGTACAACGAACACCTTGAATAGAAAAGATGTTGGCAAGAGTAGGAGAAAGAATAAAGTATCACTATTGTATAGAATTGTTATGTACATTGGACCACCAATATAATGACACCTGCGATGGAAGAAAGATTCAAAAGATGGAAAAAATATTCATCGCATCGGTTTGAGTTAAAAAAAAAAAAAAAAGATAGACAAGAATAAATGAGAGTGTTCAAAGATCATCTTGATAGGTCCTTATTAGTGAGATTATGAGGCTCCTAATCGCACTTATTACACCTCTCGAGAACGAATCTAACTAAACTAGCATAACAGTTAACCATCGAATCTTAATGTGGACTTCAAGACTCGAACATCCAACTTCAATGTGAAAAATTCAACCAGTGCCCTGTTAGATCACCTCACTCAGTGGTATATTCAATGCAATGACAATAACATGTCAGTATTGATGATATATTGTCACCAACCAATAATGTGTAAACAATAGGAAAATGGGACGTACACAAGTCAATAATTACATGTCTATGTAAGCCAATAATAATTCATTATTCTTCCATGTAAGTCAATAACTATCCAAATGGAGTTCATTTTGTTTATTTAAAGTTTTATTATTGATTGATGATATCATTTAATTAATATTGATATGATATCACTGTTACATAGAATATTTTCTCCAAAAGATGGGGAAAGACTAAAACTCTCAATATCATTATAGAGTGACAGAGCGAGAAATATAATTTAGGGTAGGCATATTTTAAGTATAAGTTAAATTTTTTCTTCTAATAGATAAAAATAATGTGATATATTTACATTTTTTATATTGTATTTGATATTTTAAAAATTCATTAAACATAAAAGAGCTTGTTTGAAAAAATTTAATAAAATAACATATTTACATCAATGATCAATTACGTAATTTATTTGAAACACATAAAAGTAATATTCTATAAATTTTGATGATGCACAAATTAGTTTTATGCATCACCTATTAAGTGACTGATAATTAATGCAATAATAAAGTGGAGATAGATAATAAGTTAAATGAGACAAATATTTATAGTGGTTCAGTCAACGTGACCAACGTCCACTTTAAAGGGCTTGGATGACCTGATATTTTATTACTTCGAGAAGTGTAGGAAGATACAAGTTATGAGAGAGGTGAAAGTGATAAAAGATGTGCTCAACTGAGTGTGATGGCCTCAAGTATTGGTGGAACTTACAATTTATAATTACCTCTTAATAGAGTGAGATGACTTATTAGTAACTAAAAGGTTATGTTGGTAGAGCTGACGCCATCTTCTCAACGGATGAGATAGTTACAACGCTCCCCATAAGATCTGGTCAAAGGATGGTGTGGTGGTTAACTTCTTCTAAGGCCGCGTGGATGATGCTCTTGGATGACCATGCTTCCTTTGACGACGTAGCTCCTCGAACTATGCTGAGCTTGTCTGGGAGTTAACCTCTTTTTGGGCTGGATCCATTGGATCTCTTTGAGTTGGATTTTTAATTTAAACTGAGATTATAATATGAGTTGGGCCCTTAAGCCTAACCCATCAATTTTTAATCTTCTTACAAATTTTACATTTTACTCATTTTTGGGTGTATATTCTTAATTTTTAAACCAAAAGAAGCTGCAACAAATCATACCGATATTCTATCAGCGCATAAACATCACACATATGAATCAATTTTAGATTGTTGATTTTAAGAGATTTGGTATAAACTTTTTTTTAGTACTTAACTTGTTTGACCCAATTAATTTTATTTTTTTTAAAGAATAATGTTATTTGCACCAAAAAAATTGACCTAATGATATAATTTCATTAAAATCATTATATCAATATCAAGTTCTAATATTTAATAAAAATTACAGTCACTCCAAAGATCATATTGAATAAAATAAGTAAATTAGATCTTAATAGTCAATAGTATTATTTTTTTTCCTAAATCATTAGGATGGTCCCAATTGAACATTTCCCAAAAAAAAACAATTTCCAGGGCGGGCTCAAGTCCCCCGTTCCCTTCCTCCCTCCGCCCCTATTTTTACACCCTTGACATACTCATTAATTGAAAATTTGAGATTAAGAGATAATTTTTTTTTTTTCAATAGTTACAGATATTTAGACCAGTTTATGTATATTTTGATTAATTTTTTTCTCCTATTTGTTAAAAAATAGATCATTTACACTGAGATTAAAATATCCATAAAATATAAATCTTCCATCGGCAAAGTATTGTCAATATTCAAACTTAAATAACAGTTGTACACTTTGATTTAACAAATCACTTGATTCTTAAGTACTAAAAAAAAATAGAGAAAAACAAAAGCAGCACGAAGTTCGAAGGAATAAAGATGGGTACAAATGATTTGGGATTTTTAAATACTAATAGGGATTAGGACATAATTAGTTTACTAAGTTCTAAGCACAAAAAAAAATTAAAATTTTATTTAAGAATTATTATTACTTGGAAAAGGACTGGTGCAGCGTGGTTTGAACCCCCGGTTCTGACGCTTGGTTTTTAAGACCCCACCTTGGATGGTCGGGTTTTGACTGCTTTTGCATGGCGCTACCTGGTGGTTCGGGCCCCACTAGTCTTAGGCATGTGGCGCTTAATTTTATCTAATTACACTTTGTCCCATCATACTTTCAATTGGTTTCAAAGTAGGCTTAATTGATTATACCCTTCATCTAATTGATTAGTTGGCTATTGATCCACATCTCTAATTGCTTATCTAAAACCAAATTCATATTCGTTATGAGCAATGTTATAGGGATCTAATCTAATATAATGATTTAGTTAGACTAAACTTAGTTTTATGTGATATTAAAATTGGATTTTTGGATCAATTTTTTGACTTTTAATGAATTTCAGATATATAAACTCTAAAAATAAACTTTCATCCATATTCATATCGATCTTAGATAAGAGATCAAGGTGTTTGCTATTTCATTATTTAAATGGTATTAATCAAGTGATAAAGATATCAAGATTGGTTTTAAGATGTTGCTTAGATTTTGTAAAAAAATTACCAATTTGCTCTAGCATATGGATCTAGTCCAATATGATTTTTTTTAATAATATATTGTGAGCTACAAATTTAATTGAGACTTATAATGGGCTTGTTTGGAGTTAATTTTTTTGGGTATGAAATAAAAGTTTAAAAATTTTGGTGAAAAAATCAGAGTTAAAAGAACTTTTGAAATCGTTTGAAGTGTTTTCAAAAAAATCTATTTTTTCTTGGTTCTGTGCAAAGAAGCCTTTGCATATGCCCCATTTATCAGTTTTTTCTTAATGCTTATAGAAGTTATTCTGGCTCAATAAACTGATAGAAAAGTTGCCTAATAAGCTTGGTCCAAAAAGAATAAAATTCGTTTCCTTCAATCAATCCAACAAAAGCTAAAGTTTTCTCCCCCAAACTAGAGAGAATCCAAGAATTATGTCTAGCATGATAACTCTATTATTGTCAACTGAAAATCCATAGGATTATTCCTTGTTAGCATTAATCTTTTTGGTTTTAGAGGTGTGCACCAAACAAATTACTGGTGATATGCTACACACAAAGTCATAAAAAGAGAACAAATGATGTGAGGATGATATATAATGAGAAAAATCAGAATTTTGAATGAATAAAAATAAAATAAAATAAAAAATACATCACCATATACATATCATTTGATTTGGCTCTTTTTTTATTATAAATAAATTAAAATTAAGAGAAAAAGGAGTACATAAGAAATATAATCAAATATTAACACTTGTTGCACGTCCAAAAATCATACAAAATAACTCTCAACCTATCTCATAGAAATTAACTAAATTAGGATACAAATAAAAATGCAAATTATCCCACAATTCATGAGGTTAGGCAAGTAATATATCAATTTAATCGCACCAACCTCTTCCTCCTCCGACATCATTTACATCCTCTAACGATGGCTCATTTTAAAAAAATTTCGCCCCCCAAAAATGATTTACGAGATTTTAATTCATATCTTTTAATTCAAGGAGTTTTCTATGGTACCTAAAAAAAAATTAATATCATACCTCTATTTATCACATTTATGAATATTTTTATTATTGTTGTGGGTGTATTTATCATTGTTGTGGTACCAAATAAAATAATAAAAATAATTATCACAACAATGCTATAAATACCCACAAATGTGGTAGATTAATCACTTACAAAACTGAAAATTTGTTTTGCGCAGAAGAAAAATGATAAAAAATGGTTAACAAAGTAGTGATAAAAACTCTCGTAACAATGATAAAAACACTTTCATAAAAATAATAAATTATTCATAAAAATGATAAATTTTTTAATTATAAAATAACACAAAAAAATTATAAAAATACTAATTAAAATAGTTAATTTTTAAAATATGATATCAAAATTTTTTTTTTATTGATACTGTAATTAAGTCCTTAATTCAATCGATCATTATTAAAAAAAAAATTACTATTCCTCATCCCTTGAAATATCTGAGGGGCATTTATGACTTCTTAATGTAGGCAACGCACCAAATGAATGGTACGGTGCCAATTATTTAAAGTGTAATGAAAACAGACGATAGCAGTTAGGACCACCGTTTTTATCCGACAAACGTACCCTTTAGTTTTCAAACACGTGTCTACAGTGTTTCTTTCTGTAGTGCGCTGCACAGGGTAATGGTACACTTGTTTCCTGAGTGCAGTAGGTGGGATCCACCTAAAACTGCCGACGCTTGCTGCATGACAATTGGATGGTTACCAGGACTGAACCTCGGGATCTCACTTGGGCTTATCAATCATATTGAATGGGACGTGTTGGTGTTAGATTTTAATAGGTTTGTATTGAAAAATGTTTTATTTATTTATTAACTAGTTATTGTAAAGTTAGAGAATAATAAAAAATAAAAAATAAAAAATAAAAAAATATATTTATATTTATATCTAAAATTAAATCACAAACATAAAAAAGAGATAGATAAATTTAAATATCGATTTTGTAGTGGGAGGTGAAAGGTGGTGGGCGCTAGTAATGGTGGTAGGAGACGGTGATGGTTGTGGTGGGTGACAATGATCGTGGTGGTGGTGGTGGTGGATGGCGAAAACGACGATGGTGGCGGTGTCAGCGATGACGGTGGTGGTAGTGGTAGTAGTGTGTGGCGACGGTGGCAATGGTGGTGGTGGCAACGACGCCGATGGTGATGGTGGCGACGACGACGATGGTGGTGGTGGGAATGGTGCTGATGTTGGTGGTAGTGGTAGTGACGACGACGATAGTGGTGGTGTTGGCGGCGTCGGTGGTGGTGGGGGTGACGGTGGCGGTGGTAAATATAGTGATGGGGGTGACGGTGGCGGTGGTAAATATAGTGGTAGGGCGGTTTCAAACACTATTTTTTTTTAAACTATTTATGATAAATAATTTCTAAAAGTACTTTTAAAAAGTCACTCCAAACACACCCTTAGCGACCTATTTTTCCTATTAAATTTAGGGTGTTAATATTAGCTGTTAGATTAATTTTAAAGTAAAGTTTAAAGTGATTTCAACTGCGAATAACAAAAATCATTTTGTTTATCTTTTAAAATTTGAATTGTAAGTTACTTTATTATATAAATTTGTATCTAATGAATTGTGTTATATCAGATTTTTGTCGTATATAAATCGTGTACATTTGATATATAAATTAATCGTGTCGTGTATTTCTTTTTAATTGATTTCACCTATATTCGATTTGTTTATTAATTGTGTCAGATTCACTCGTTTACGAAACGGGTGACTTAATAAAGACTCAAATCTTCTAATTTCGTGTCTTGTTAATGAGTTGTATCATATTTTGACACATCTTCAACTAATCCAACAACTGATAATGATTTGGTGCACAAATTTAATGTGCATAACATTCCCTCCTACAATCAAAGTTTAAACTATTAAAAAAAATACCTAACCGATATTAGATTCGTGATATTCTGGCACGCTAGAAGATGGCTACATGTTGTACCTTGGTATAGTCCGAAAATTTATCGGTATTTGTAGATTTTTTATGTTGATTTTAAAAATAATAAGATATAAAAATTTTATACGTGCCATGTTTAATTGATAAAAGACAATAAATACAGTATCAAAAAATTATATTTGGATAAATTTTTTTATTCTATAGTGAATTCTTTAATATATGGACACCTGATGATTACCTTGTACTGTCCAAAATGGTGGCATGTGCATAACCCATCTTTATTCTTCTCAGGGAAGAGTACTTTTACCTACGGCCATAACGTTTTTGCTCAAAAGTAAAGTTATTCCTGCTGCTACAAAATTAAAAAATGTAGAGAGAATGTTGGTTGTCACATGTTGTCAGTCACAAAACAAAACATTTTTTTTTCTTAGGAACATTAGTAAACATTAGTGTACATATTTGTCAACGGTAATAAAATTAATTTATCTTCGAATAGGTGAAGGCCGCGATAGAGATGAATATTGGTAGAGATATCAACAGGTTGCATACCAACGTTCCGGGGGTGGTCGCTGGAGTTGAGACTTCCATAAATACAATTACTAGAGGGTTTCTCGAGTGTTGTATCATCATACTTTGCTGGACCTAATTATTTTAGACCATATTTTAGTTGCCAAGTAATATTTCAAAGGTTAATTATCGTCACGGGTCGAAAATCGTAGGATTAATAGAAGCTTGAAAACGGCAGTGCCTCTAAATATGTAGTATAGTGGTACTATTTTGCTTCTGCTGTTGGTGCCAAATTTGCCCAAGTTGGTGTTGATGTGTGACACTACACATTTTTCTTCCACAAACCCAAAACAATGACGTTGACATTACTCAAACTTTTTTTGTAATTGAAGGTAATACTAACCATATAATTTTGCTCAATGCGAGGGAGTAATCGACACAAGTCTAAAAACCCTATAAGAAAAAAAAAAAAAAAAACTTTGTTCAATGCCTCTACTCACTTGATATAATTTTCCATCAACCTTATACGACGTCAATAACTGCTTAATTATTGAATATAAATAAGTATGGTGAACAACAAATAGAAAAAAATATTTTCTAATAGTAATCGTCTCAAACACGTGTTCTTTATACTAGTAGTTACTGCATAAGGTAAATAATTTTTTTTAAAAGGTAAATAATTTTAAACTGAAAAATAAAATTTACAATATAGTTCAAATCACGCCCAAATAATTTTTTCCATTCATACAGCCACTTCTTATTATATCCGCACTAGCTATAAATACCTCCAAGAAAAAATGTTAAAAAGATGGGAGAACTAAAACTTGATGCTAATCAGACTAAGTAGAGATGACTTGTACCGCTGGGGCACGTCATACATACATCCGGATATTTTGTGTTCGATTTTTGCTGGTGTTTTCTTATCATAACTCATACATGTGATTTGTGTGTAAATACGAAAGGTATCGGGGATTTACTCAAAAAGGGATGAGGATAAAGAGTCATGCCTAGAAGAGGTACCTCTTTAATAATAATAAAAAAAACTAAACCTATATATTTTAAGAAAATATGTGAACTTGTTGGAGTTGATAGGGGATGGCAGCTGCTTCCCAGAATAATTGAGTCCCCTTCATGCTAATCCTCCTTCATAATTATGGGGTTTCTTGAAAAAATATCTAATTGACTTCCATGAGGGTGGTTCTGTCTGTTTAGCAAGTCATACATTGAATATATATCAAAAAAAAAAAAAAAAGTCATACATTGAATATTTAACTAAGAATTGCATGTCCAAAATCGGTGGCTTAGACATATGGATCACCACCAATGATTGATATTATTATATTTTTATAATCAAGAAACGTCTGAACTGCGTATTCATTGAATTTGTGACTATAATGTAGACTTAAGATTAATATATTCACCTATAAATTGAGTACATCAGATCAACTATAAAAATTTTTGCTACACTCAAACTTAGAATCTCGAAATAGAAGTCATCAAGTTCTTTTCATCTTAATTATCTTTGCGGATTGTGAATGAAATTTCATAATTTCTTCAAAAATTAGAATAGCTTGTGGTTTATCTTGAACAAGGATTACTACAAAACCAACACCAAAACATTCATCTGATTACCTAGTTATTTTGTAGATTTACTTTCATTAAATTAATTTTCCTATTTAACTCTCCTTTATATGGCCACTTTTTGTTTTGTGAAACCCTAAAAATCATTAGGAATTTAAAGATGGCTTTCTCTTCTGGTTGCCTCTGAGGCCCTAGAAAGGGTCTAAGGAGAGTTCTAAGACTGGTTTGGAGACCTTCCTTTGAACACGAGTTTTAGCCTAAGTAGTCGTTAGTGTCAAAGTCAAAACTGCAAGACCTACTATAGGGTATAGACACAAGAGCCTGTCTCTCTGCTACTACCCCTTTACAAATTACTTTAATATTAAGAACACATAAAAGATTTGCCAAAACTTGTAAAATTATCAAGCTTTTTTTTCCCCCTCGATTCTGTTGTTCCATTTTTTTTCTTTGTCGTTCATGACAGTCATCCTCAATCATTTGAGATTGGTGGCCTACAACACTGTTTAGTTCCACAGTGGCAGCATGACTCACTCTCTGTATATCAAAATTTCTGTCCTATTATTAACCATAATGATTATATGTTTCGTTCAAATATTTATCAGTTTTAACGCCCACAAGTCTTGATACTTTTAGACCGACGATTGGGTTCATAACAATTAGTACTAGAGCAAGCTCCATATCATGAGTTCGAGTCACTGAAGGGATAACTTATAGGCTAAATTAAAATGTCATAGTGTTATGTGTGGACATAGTGTTATAACGTTGAATACTAGTAGGTAAGTGGAGCCGTCAAAGGGAAAAGGCTATTATTGAGGCAATGTCGATAAAATGGGCCCCTATAGATGTCAATTCTGAGCGTGATGGAATGTTATGTTCAAATAAGTATGAGCTCTAACCCTCCACAAGTTCTGAGACTGTTGGATTAGCGATTGGATTCATAACATTAAACCTGTAAAATAATCCAAAAATGATGAAAAGAGTGATCTAGAGGAAAGGAATATAATCCAGAAATCAAAGAGTGGCCCTCAACCTATATGGCCAAAATTATTGTAGCAGGTACAGACGAACCAATTTGAAAATGGAATGTAACCCCTCATTACATTCCATGTGTATGATTGTATATTCTAAGATTGGTACCCAACCCCTGCAAAAATTTGGATTATCCCAGATTTGTGAATCACGCTTGATGGTAATCTCTTGGTGGGACCCTTAAGATTTATACATACGTATGAGATTTCGTTGTTTTCTATCAATTTTTTTTTAATATCTCAACTGTTTCAGTGGATCACAGTATTATATTATCTTGCTTACTCACTGGACTAATGCTGAATGTTGTGTAAAACCGCCTCTATGCACAAGAGAGAAAATTTATGACGATAATCTCAAAGGACCAAACATCTCAGACGGATATTTGAAACCCTAACTTACATATGTGAAAACACTTATTAAATGGTCAAGCTACCACAAAGATTACTGATAGGTAAAGAACCACCTACACTTACATATAGGGACAAAGCTAAAACTAGGAGTTTGATTTCTCTACATTGATGTCTTTTTTAAAGAAAATTTGTGACAAATGATAGTGCAGTTAGAACAACCACGATAGCAGCCTCAGGTTTAATCAATCGAGATTATCGAGTTTGAATATACTTAAATTTTGCTCAGTTATAACTAATTAAACTAGAAGAGTCGAGCTTAGATTCGTAATCAAATTTAATTCGATAAAAACTTGGGAGCATTTGAACTAAACCCAAGTCGGGATTGAGCGGAATTATCGGGCACAAATGCTCAACAAAATTGTACTATATAACCTTATAATCAATCATAAAATAGTAAATTTACAACAAAAATTCCTCATAATTTTTATAACCATCGGAAGTATTAAACCTTATTTTTGGCTCATTCATCTCTTCAATGGGATGATTAGACAGTAAAATTATAATTATTTATAGATAAAAAAAACTTATTCATGACAAGCCACATGCTGATTAAATTTAGTTGGGATAAAAATCCAACTTAAAAATCTAATTTAATCAAATAATTTTACAAATTGAACTTGCCTGAATGAGCTAAAGTAGCATGAATTTCCGACTCGCAGAAGACATATGGAGACAATAATCAAATCTTGTAATGTTCAAGATCTAAGTTCGATGTTTCTACTCTCATATCCATTTTCTTAAAAATAAATTAAATAGATAAACGATTGAAAAAAAAATGATATCAGGGCCAATGGCAAGTGGACACATCTCTTCGAAATCATAATTTTAGTGGGTCCAACATGAACGATCTTATTCATGATTTAGCATTGGATACAATGATTTGTCAGTGGGATTGGCTCATTATTGAATTTCAATGTCATGATCATCATCTTGGATTTGCATAATCCAATCCTTTTTGCTTTTACAAACTTTGTTAAACAAAGAAGTGGTCATCACTCACCAGCTATGTCTCCTATGATGTAATTTCGGGAAGGAAACAACGAAATTTGAACTCCTTACTGGGCCATATCAAATTTTTGTGTCAAGAAAATTCAATTCAAATGGGCAACCAAGCATGGATTGAATGTACTCCTTACTGATAGTGATGGATTAGGTCAACAATTCAACCTTAGGGGTGATTTAAAGAATAGATCTGATTTTTAGTAATTCAAAATTCTCAAATTCAATTTTTTCTCACACTACTTAAGTGTTAGTCACATTTGTTCATTTAGGGACATATTCTTGTTGTTTGGTGTGGTATTTCAAATATTGTTAAATCACATATTAAAATTTATGATATTATGTAACTTAAAATAAAACAAAACAGTAACAGTGAAGTGCAGTACAGTTACACAGAAATAGTCTAACACAAAAGAGTTACAGCAGTCTAACGAAATAGTAACAGTAAACACTTACACGTAACTGTTTGTCAAACTAATAAAAATACTAACCCGATTGTGGAACAAGAACTGTTATTGAAGTTGATGTAAATCAAGACTAATGTTTGACATTATTTCTTTAAGACAGATTTCACCCCCACACACAATACTTATAGAATATTGAGCATTTACCTCCCAGGATACAATGATTTTTACACGAGTAGAAGTAACACTCAAATCTACTTGTCTAGCGCACCAGAACTTGTGTAGTGTACTCTCTAAATGCAGACTCCTTTAATGTTGAAATGCTATGCACTAATGTCTGGCTTAACTCTGTATATGGACTGATGAATTGGATAAAATAAATGCATGCATGACTTGGATATTTATAGACAGTTTGGTGACTTTTTGAATAGTCACCATACTAACAGACACAACCCAAGAAGACAAATGTCAACCAGTAGATAACACTTGTAAGTGTTCTCTATAAACAGTCACAACTCAATTTCAAACTAGAGGGAAGCAAAAATCTGAACTAGTGTCATCCAACGGGTAACGAAAATTAAATTTCGGTTTAAAAATTTTTACCCAATTAATTAAATTTTCTCCAAAAAAATAAGGTCACACCCACACCCGAGCTCGGCACAATTAGGCGGCGCGCGTATGTG
Source organism: Ilex paraguariensis (assembly GCA_963454935.2). Classification (NCBI taxonomy): domain Eukaryota; kingdom Viridiplantae; phylum Streptophyta; class Magnoliopsida; order Aquifoliales; family Aquifoliaceae; genus Ilex; species Ilex paraguariensis. The sequence continues at coordinate 530,142 of CAUOFW020004314.1, read as the reverse complement.
GTTGAACCGAAGGTATGTAGGCGTTCGCTCTACTCATAAACTGTGGTACCCCTTGGAGTTTATTCTCATAGAGTAAATTTGACCTATATATATCCATGTTGAATTTCTTCTTCAACCAATGTGAGATTGGTATCAAATTTCACATTCCACAACTTTTATTTTCACATCTCATGAGGGTCACTTTGAAGCCCATTTTTTCTTTCATTTATTACTCGATTTGAGTAAGTGAATATACTACATTATACTCCTCATATAGTAGAATATGAACCCACAAAAGCTTATTTGAAACAACAAACGGTTTCCATTTTAATTTAGACTCAAAGTCGACCAAAAATTCAATTTTTACACTTAAAAAACTGTTTTGGTGCAACAGTTCTAACCCGACTCAAGTTACGGTGGTTAATCATTGAGCTTGAGAGAGTAATCGACACAAACTTAGACAAGTGTAACCAAAAAAAAAATTTCGAAGAACAATTCATAACACGTGAAAAGGAAACCGACTTTCGAGAAAAAAAAAAAAAGGGGAAAACGACTTGGGAAGAAAAAAAACAAAGTAAAAAAAGGAAAAGAACTAACGTAGATGTTAAGGCACTAATTTATTATTACAAGAAATACATGGAGCAGGCATTACTTTGTTGACCTAAGCACTCTGATTTTTTATTTTGAATGCAATTTTTTTTTTTGTAATAATTGTCATATTTCTTCTCTCATCTTAGTATTTTCAAACTAACAATCAATGAATTAAGCCAACAAGGGAGTTATCCGGTTTTGCTTGCATTAAATTCCCAATGAGTAACTCAAGCAGTAATAGAGACAAGTTATAAAAAATAAATTTAGACGTCATGAGTTTGAATCTTGACAACATCTTAAAATTAGACCATAATGAGAGATTTATCTCTCATGAATACCCTAATCTAGCCCTTGGACCATTGTCGTGACCTAGGTCTTGTATTTTTCATATGGTTGATATATATCTTAATACACACATATATACATGTGTATAAGAAACATCTATTGGTACATAAATTCTAACATTTTTATCAGAATAAAAAAACTACATTTATACTTATTTTTAGATTTTTTTTTCTTTAAATAAGAAAAGTATATAGGACATAAAAATAAACATATAAGAAATTGTTTAAGGCCAGAGCTCCAGACTAGAACGAATAGTTGTGGGCCAAATTTTCGGTGTAAACCCAGCTTCAATAAATGACATGCGGCCCTTATTTTTCAGGTTGGGTCAGCCGGTCAGGTGGGCCCAAGGCCCATATTCCCAACCCTGTATTTTAGAATTAATTGGAACTTAGACCTTGCCAGGGAGGCCCCTATTCCTGCATTCTGATCCAAAGAGCACTCTTGCCAGGGAGGCCCCACTAACTTTTAATATTATAATATAAATAATTATTCATATTTTGAAATACATTCATTTAAAAATTATTTTCTTGCATTTTGAAATACAAAAGTATTAATTAGATTTTTTTATTCAAGTCTTTTTAGATTTTATGTTTATATTAATTTGGTATTATTATTATAAATTTGGTATGTTAACATAAATTTAGTATTATAATTATACATTTAGACCTTGTCTCACTCTTGAATCAAACTTGTTACACAAACGATAAAATCAGATAATACTTTTATTAATATCATTTTTTATAAATTCGATGGGCACCAATTACCAACTCTCATTCTTCGTTGATGTTTAAACCATTCATGCCCTTGATGTTTGGTGTCAAGAGTAAGAATAAATATTGTGAGTACCGATGACACTACATTATTATTATCACGTGATATTTTTTAGGAAATTCAGCCAATTCTTGTATACTATGTTGTCAGGATACAATGATTTTGGTTGGTACGAAAAATTAAACATGAGCATAAAATTTCTCATATGGCATAACTTTAATACTGTAAATTTTAATTGGGGTTAGGGATGCTACACTGGTGTGTCCATTTTTCGACGCGATTATAAAAAATTTAAAAATAAAGAAAATTCAACTAGCAAAAACCACATCATTTCATTCTTTAATTGAAGTATATGCCAAAAACATAATATTCACAGCCACAAATAAACACCTTTCACCTTCACCACACTGTTTGCAACTCTCCAAACAAACAAAGAAAAACAAACACATTTTGATTCAGAGAGAATCAGCCGGCCCCTAATCTTCGATTGTACGAGAAAAAAAAGTTCGAAAAGGAAATTTTGAAAAGAAAAGAACCCAATAAAGGAGGAAAAAAGAATTTTGCGTATGACATCTCTTGTTTGAATGTCATTTTGGGCGGCGCCAAGTAAATTGTCTAGCCATGAACTATCTGCCCTCGCTGTTTAATGATCCGTCCCTCATTAACTTCAAGCTGAGATTATTATACCGCTCTCGTGAATACTGTCTTGAGGCTTTTCTCCAATCTGTACCAGCTTTCATCATTGCCGCAAACTCTTCATAACTTATTCTTCCATCCTGCAGGCATAGGATTTAAACTTAACACGAAATTCCAGATGCAGAAGAATATATGAACTATCGCATCAGGAGCAATCCACAAAATCTTATAGAATACTGGACTTGTATAATTGGAGAGGAGGACTGCTTAGACCACAGTATGAAACAAAGATAGTGATATGCACTGTTGAAAACCAATAGAAAACAGCAGCGTATTCAGTTTTGGCAACCATTCATGGCACAAAAAAAAAAACACCTTCAGATTTTCAATTGCAAATCTATCTGTTCAAACTGATGGCCAACCATGCCTAGTTTTTCCATCTCTCTTGCCAGTTTTTATAACCACCTTAAGTTCAAGTTTTTTGAATATACTTGTCAAAAGTTCAACCTGATGGCTGACTATGTGCCTAGTCTCTCCATCTATCTCTCCAGAATCTATAAACACATTAAGTTGTTAAATGTTAAAGCCATTCTTGGAATACTTTAGTCTCCAAGATACAGCTACCAGGCATAAACCCAACTTCAAATGTCAATTCGACTAACTATTATATCCTGAACCATAACTTACACAACAAAATCGAGAATAGAGAAGTAAAATATTAAAGAAATAACTGACCTTGTCCGTGTCCACATCTTGCATAATGGCATTAGTGACTGCTTCATTGTTCGTTTCAACTTCATCAGCTAAGGCATCACTTAGCTCCTCAATCTCTATATACCCACTTTGATTTCGGTCAAAAAATTCAAAGGCTTTGTGGAGGTGGTCATCATTGCCCATCTTTCTTAGGTGAACAGATATTGCTACAAACTCTCCATAGTCCAGGTGTCCATCCTTATCTACATCACCCTGTAGATAGAGACTTTGATTTACTTCCACACTAACTAAAGTGAATGGCAATTAGAAAGCGAAACTTAAAGAACCCAATCAGATTTTACTCTATGCAGACCGCTATAAATGAAGTTTAGCTAAAGAAGCGTCAATGTATTCAGTGAAGTAAAATAGTACATCAAACACAGTTGCTTTAACAGGTGATAATTTGCGGCACCATTGTGAGTTTTAAGAGAGATGTTTTTCATTGACACGCATCTGCGAGGGAAAAAAAAGTGGGAAGGCCTCTTAACTATTTATCTATTTCGTTCTTTGGAGAAAACAAGGTCTCCTACTTTATGGTTTTCTGTGATTCAATAATGGTGCCAAAGATAATGGCAGCTCATCATCAATCCTGTCTGTATTGGGGGGAAAACTCATTTGTCTGTAGATTGACCATATCTTTCGCAGAAGCAACTTTCCTGAGGAAAATGTAATCAATGCCACCATAAACACAACTTATTACACCCTGTATCTATAACAATGTGGGATGCATTTTGATGCACCATTCAAAACCACCTAAGAGATAAGAAGGTTTTTTTTTGAAAATTTATGTTACTGGTTCTAGAAATCAAACCTTATCAAAAGTTACAAGATATACTCAAGGAGAAACATTTAAGTCTCTCTAGTAAGATTGAAGCCCAAAAATAGAGGTAGTACTTACAGCATCCATAAGCATTTGAAGATCACTGTCAGGGATCTGTTGTCCAAGTTTCTGCAGCCCAGCTCTCATCTCATCAATGTTGATCTTTCCTTTGTTGTTGATATCCATCACTCTGAATCCCTCCTTTATGCCTGCCACTTCTTCCACTGATAGATGCTCAGCAACTATCTGTCTTAGAAAAAAGGTTTTAGTGACCAAATATCTTAAAAGAAATACATGAAAAGGTTTAACTGTCAATCTGCCCTGATAAAATCTCCTTCGAAAAGGGGAGTAAACAATGTTGAGGTATTCAGTTATTCTGATCAAGCTTGAGAATGTTACCTGTAGAGCTCTTTTCTTGAGCTTATTCATCACAGAAAATTGCTTCAACCTTGCTCGCACAGTTTCACCTAATGAAACATTTGGAGCCTTATTTGCATTTTGCAACCATGGGTGATCTACAATTAATGAGTAATCAGAAATCTTGGTTTAGATATCGATCTTATAAGAATTTTAAATTAGCAGTCAATAAAAATTCTTTAACATTAGAACATATATCACTACGTTCAGAACTGCAAATTACCTAGCACTTCCTGAGCTGTAAGCCGCTGCTTTGGGTCAGGGTTGAGCATCTTCCTCACAAGGTCCTTTGCATTGTCGGAAACCATAGGCCATGGGTCCCTTTTAAGATCTACAACAGAACGAATGATTGCTTGTGCAACTCCTTGTTCCGTTTCTGCATATTTAAAAAACACAATAGTTTTAAAAAGGACTTCATAAAATTGAGGACAAGTAGGAATCGTGTATCCAGATATTGATCTAAATCACAATTGATTCATAAGAAACTGTTGAAATCTAACCCACTGATCCTTTCTCTATCCACATGAAGTATAAAACCACGCAACATAAGTCAGACATCCAAAAATTTTGTTTGGGTTGGGGAAGAACAATAAAGAAAAAATAGGCATAATGTCTTCATCCAATTTTCTGTGATAAGGGCGTTTTAGTGATTGTCCCTTGAATATGAGCACATTCAGTCACATGCTTTCATTGAGAGCCAGTGTCCATACGAATCAAATCATCTACACTCAAACCCTCCTGCACCAATAAATAGTACATTTTCCTGGATAATGAAGACTGACCTGCCCAAAAAGGTGGGACACCACAAAGTAGGATGTAGAGTATTACTCCAGCACTCCAAACATCTACTTCTGGACCATAGTTTCGTTTGAGCACCTCAGGGGCCATGTAGTAGGGACTTCCTACAATCTCATTAAATCTCTCCCCTGAAGAAATTAAAAGAACTTCAGCTAGTGTGAATAAAGGATAACTAATTGATGATATACTACAAAGAAAAATCCAAATGCAATGGTTGTTCAGAGGCATCACCAGGTTTAAAGAACACTGACAACCCAAAATCAATCGCCTTCAATGGTGCTGTTTCCTTCTTGTTTTCAAACAAAAAGTTCTCAGGTTTGAGATCCCGATGCATAACTCCATGATTATGGCAAATCTGCAACACAACAATAAGCATAACTTAAGGCCCAACATAACGTCAGAGGAATTGTAAAACGAGATGGACATTAATATCTCATATCCTCAAAGCAGTCTTTACTGTGATAAAAACAATCCGAAACACAGTAGTGTAATAGACTTCCGAGATAATCCAAAACCAGAACCAATGAGACAGTTTGGCTTCATATGCTTGAATAGAAAAGAGAATTAGAGAAAACGAAGCATACACGTTTCACTGAATAATGTAGACACCGCATATAGAACTATTGACAAAGGATAAGGCCCACAATAGACCATATAATCCACTTGCCTCGACTGATGTCAAACAGGCTCTATATCAAAAACAGACACATGAAACTGACATCCCAAAAAAGTACTAAAAGAGCTAGTAACCTTGAATCTGAGAATGGTTGAAGATGTTCAAAATGCTGGAGGCAACTCTAAATCAGCAAGAAAATGATTTAGAAAAAGGAGTAAACCAAATCAACATTTGAATTAAGTTAAAACCAATTACCAAAAGTTAACAGGTAGGTACCAAATTGAACTTTTGTGCACTTGTACCGTAACTTCACGGTTCTCGTGCTAGAAGTGCTGCAAGGTTTTTCTTTTCTGATATTCAGCATATTAACAACACTAAATTCAATATTAATCGTCCACTACACATCAACTTTATTCTTTTAATCACATCAAATGAAGCACTAGCACTTTACTTAAGAGAACAAACGCAATTGTGATTGACACCCAACAAGTTAAAGTGAGAATAAAAAACAACAAAAAAAATAAAAAGATCAAAGCATGAGTATAATAACATCAATGACCAAGAAAGACAAATCTTCACCTGTATAACTTCAACAATTGTACGAGTCACAAACGCAGCCGCCCTTTCAGTGTAATGCCCTCTGGCAATAATCCGATCAAACAATTCACCACCCTCACACAACTCCATCACCAAGTGGACTCCATTGTCATCCTCATAAGTGTCCGTCAAGCTCACAATATTGGGATGTTTAGGCAAATGCTTCATGATTTCAACTTCTCTTCTCACATCCTCAATATCCACCCTAGTCCTTAGTTTCTTCTTGGATATGGATTTACAAGCAAACACTTCCCCTGAAGACTTATCAGTACACAGATAAGTAACCCCGAATTCACCGCGACCAAGCTCTCGACCCAGTTCATATCTCTGCTCAATTTCACGACCTGTTGGGTTGTCCAATACGTAAGACTTGTATCCATCATTCCCAGTATGATTTGCACCATTTTCAGCGTAAAATGGGTTTGCCTTATGGTTCCCCTCGTTCACAGAATCAGTAGTAGACGGCACTGCACAACAATTTCCCATGAATCAAAGCTTTGAAAATCAATCTCTCTCAGTATTTTGGCCAAATAGGTCTCCAAGGTTTGAGCTTAATATCGACCAATATCAACCAAAATATGAGCTTTCAGAGCAATTCGACAGAGAAACCAAGAGAGCAAAGCTTCAATTTTTTTGATCAGATCTTCAATTCTAAGGCTTTTTGGATCTTTCACCAAACTGCTACAGAATTTGAGAACAACCGAATACTGATCCGTTCCATTGAAACCAAACAGAAACAAATAAAACAAAAACGTGGGTTGTCTACAATAATTGAAGAGCTTGAAGACCCAACTCGAAATCTAAGATCTCACAGCTCAATTGATGTGAATTTTTCAGGTAAAAGGATAGAGAAACCTCTACAAGCTATGAAGTATCCCAAGAAAATTTGATTTTCCGAGAAAATGAGAGAATTTAGATGGGATTTGCCGCTTCCGATACATCCAGAAACGTTGGGAAGATGGAGAGGTGATTTTAAAGAGAGAAGGGAAGGGTTTGGGCAGGAAAAGAGGACAAGAAGAGGAATTTAGCGTGTGCACCAACTCGTTATGGACAAGAGAGAGAAGGTCAAATCCATTTCATAGAGACTTCCCTCCTACCCATCTCTCTCTATGACAGAAGAAAAGACTCATAGTTTTCCACAAACAACAAACAAAAAAAAAAAAACGACTTTTTGTTTTTTGTTGTTTTCCTAAAATGTCCAACACAATGCTCAACGTGACAGTGTGCCAATATTAACAACTGTCAAATGCCCTTTTTTGTTTCAAGTGAAAATTATTTTGCCAAAAAAAAGTGAAAATTCTTGATGTCAACGAGTATGTTTTTTTTTTTTTTTTTTTCGGAGTAACGGGAATTTTTGGTCTATGTCACTCATGCTTGTGAGTTCAAGTAGAACCGAGGATAAATTTTGAACACATGAACTAATTTCTCAATTCATATACTAATTAAATTAAGACTAGCGCTTTGGTGGAGATGCGAACTCACCCCAGAGATTAGATATAGTTTGTCCAACTAACTGAGGTCTATTCTATCGACTAACCACGCTTTTGTCGTCTATGGAACTTGAATTTTTTATCTTAAGAAAATAAAGATTTTATAAGATAAGAAAAATATTATTGGACCAAATGACCATTAGTCAATAGACATGTTTGGTTGTGGAATAAGAGTAAAAGGGTCAATTTATACATATTAATTTTTTTTGATCGTATACAATTTTAATTGATTGATACACGATATTAGTATATAACAACCTCCCCCTAGAAAGTCGAATGAAATAGATCAAATTTTCTTTCTATGTCCATTTTGGTTGGTTGACTCTCATCCTATTATATCCCTTGTGGTTAGGAGGGGGATTTGTCCAAAAATGATTATTTTTATGGTGGTACGGAAGACACAGACTTCGCGACCGTGTCATGCCTTAATGTTTTTAGTTTAATCTCTTTAATCTTATAAGATTTAAATTTAGGCTTTGTACATTATTATATGATTTATGTGTTTAAAAATTAAGGTATAGTTACAAGTTCAAAAAATACATATTTGGGATGTTTATTTATTACAAAAAAAGAAAACAACATCCACTGTAATAGCTATAATCAATTTGGCAAAAGAAAAAAAAAAACGTATTTAGCTATTTATTAGGAAGGGTTATTTTCGTAAATAGACAGGTGGTAGTTAGGTTAGTTTATATGACGTGAGTGGAAATTCAAAAAAAGTAAAGGTTACTATTGTAAATGTTTAAATACATACGGTTCATTCTAATTCACTAAGACTATCAATAAAAACGTGGCCTATTATTATTGGCGTGGCTTGTCTACGTTGGCAACCATCTAGATGCCACCCGATGGACCCCACACTTAGAGTTAGTCCAACAGCCCCTTCTTAATTCTTTTATTTAGATAAATAGCCCTGAACTTAGACATATTTACACACGTGATCACGAGAAGCAGACCATTGTGTTGCCGTATTAAAAATGAATAGATTAAATAAAATAATATAGTCTAATACAATATAAATAAATTAAAGACAAGATTAAATATAATATTAGAATAATAAGTAATTTTATCTAATGTTTAACAATACACAATATAAGTGTTGGATAATAATTATTTAATCAAATCAATTGTTTAGTTAGAAAATTATTTAATCGTATTAATGTTGAATTAACAAAAATATTTTCAATCAGTGTTTGTTAAATTGATAACAACTTGAATTTATCACTTGGGAGGTTATAATAGTAAATGTATAGAATAATACGTTTGAATTGAATTATAATACCACATCTTTTGGTGATATTAAAAAACCTTCATAATACAAGTCTATCGTATAAAAAATATAAGATAAGTATACGATAAGTATATGTTTTTGAAATTAATACGGTATCAAATTTGCTTACCAAACAAAATATTAGGTCCGATTAAATAAAAAATAGTACAATCCAATATTTAATCCCCTCTTAATACGTCTAACAAACGAGCTCTTAGTTGTTTTGTTTTTGTCAAGACCAGAATATCCATCTCTCATCACTTGATTCTAAGAGATTGTCAATTTTTAAATTTAAAACGTCTGTATTTATAACTCGTTTATATTATCACTTGAATTATCCTTAGAGTGTGCTTGTTTTAACTATTAGTAAAGAGGGATTGAAAAAAATAACGTCGGGCCCACCTTATTCCTCTCATGCTTATATTTGGATACATATTCGGTATTATCACTCAAAAATAATACCGATCAAGATGAATAGTATATATAATACTATATACAATCTCTTAAATAGATATCTGACTTCGCACTCTTTTCATCCACCCTTGCCAACTGTATCTCTATCTCTATCTCTACCTCTATCTCTTTAAACAATATTTTCTCTGTTAGATAGCTGCAAAAAGTGTGCCAATATAACAAAGAAAAATATGGAATGAATTGAGTCAAGGTTTCCAGAGAAGTATTGAATCATACAGTTTATGGACTGGTTGAGAAATTCAAATTATCTAGAACATCTCTTTTCATAAGACTCATCTATTTGGTTGTGTATTTAGTTGGATTTAGACCTCATCCAATCTAATGTTCATGTAATTTTCTTTGATTATAGATCATTTGCCATGAATTCAATTGCGACTAACAGTATATAAGTGAGTTCTCTGTCAATCCATGATAATATAATAAAAAATTATTTAAAAAAAAAGATGTGTATTGATCGAAATTGGATCCAATTCTACTAACCATCTAGATACCTCAAATCAAATTGGATTATTTTTTTTGGATAACGGGGAAATCACTGACCAGTCTCCAATGAGTAAATGCGCGTTTATATCGCTCAAGCTCGTGAATTCAGGGAAAACTAAAGGTAAATCCCCTGGTGCATGAATTGGTTCTTCAAAACATACATCAGTTAAATCAGTATTTACGCTTTAGTGGGGATTTGAACCCACACCAGAGATTTCGATGCATTTTGTCTAAGCAACTGAGATTCGTTCTACCAATCTCACTTTTTTTTGTCCAAGGGACTTAAATCATTGACTTCAAGAAGACAAAGTCTTCACAATACAGAAGGTACTATTGGATCAAATGTTTGTTGGTCAAACTTACTTGAATTATGTTTGAAAGGATCGAGTTATAGTACCGAAAATAATTTTTTGTACTATACCTTCACTCTTTATCTAATAAAAGTGTTACATGTGTAAGTTATTATGGTACATTCCCTTCTCATTTTAGTAAATCAATGGCTAGAAACCAATTAAACCAAAAAAAGCTACTTAGATCAATTTGAGTATAATATTGACATTTTTATATGCATCCTAGACTTACCCTAGTTTTAAATGTGAAGAGGACTGAATCTTTTCTTCCTTTTTTGCTGCTGTTACTATTAGTGACGTTAAAGTAAGTACACAAGCTCTGAATATTGTCAAAGTCTGTTCCTCAACTTGCGTAACTGGTGCCACATGACGACGGAAGTTACGAGCAATTATATACTTAATTTTCCATGGATAGACTCTATCTTGCCTTGAAAGTTCAACCTTTATTTTTTCTCTTGAATTGGCCAATTTCAGATGTGACTAATTCTAGAACCTTTAGAAGAGTTTCCATGCAGTGATTAATGATAATGATATCATTGACTGCAACTACGAGGGCCAGTAAATATAAATGGTCCAATAACCAAGAGTTTGGATTTTGTTTGGGCAAGATTAGATAGAATTTTTAGTAATTCAGCTTCATGTTCGGATAGCATGCCCACTCCACTATGCATCAATTACATCCAACACTCAAATTTAACTATCCCAAATAGGCTTAGAGAATTGGAATTTAATTCTAAACCGATAGATATTAATCTTGTTACCCATTTATTTAAATTATATTCAAATTTATTGATAGGCCTAATCGTATTTCTTAGCAACGACAAGTCTTAGGGGCAGGAGAGGGTGAAGATCATCCCTAAGATTTAAAAAAAAAAAATTTTTTTTTTCAATTAAGTTACAATTCTTTATAAAAACATAGTATTTATAGTGGCTTTTACAATTACAAAGATCAATACAAAACTAACCCCCCACCCCTAGAAAAGGGTCTTAATTGCAAAGATGGTCCCCAAAGTTTGCACTTCATCTCTTTTTGATCTTCAATATTACAATTGTACCACATTAGTTTATAATGTATTGAATTTGTTTTTAAATAGTCCCCAAGTATAATGCTGTCAAAAACTTTAACGGTTTTTACTCATGTGGTTCAGACATACTCCCCACATAAAAGAATATTTTAGACAAATCCTTGTCTACTTGACCTAAAAATTGCAGCAGTAATCCCCAAATTATACTCTCCGTCTCATTTTGATCTCCCAACACTACAACAGTCTCTAACGTATTGTAATATATTAATTTTGTTTGAGATATTAGCTTTGGGTTTCAACTGCTAATGGTGGTAATCTACCCAGGAAACTGAATGTATCATTTGCAGCCCATTTAAAAAATAGCGAAAAATACATGAAAATAAGGGAAACATTTATTTTTCTCTAACTATAAACAGTAGCCATACAGATCTCAAACGTTATACAACTTTGAGATTCTGTACTAGTGTATATACATCCATTTAGATCAGTGAGCAAAACCAGACATACCCTCGTGTATCTGAAGATTCAAATTTCTGCTATGCTCTGATGGAAGCTTGAAAAACCATGTAGTCCCCACGGAAAAGGAGAAAAGGATATGTGCTACAAATGATTAAAGGTATAAAATTTGTATAACCGCCTGATGCGGCATGAATGAAGCTGCAAAGAGGTGAAGCTGGCTACCCTCTTGGTGGTGTCTAAAATTGGACAGCTACCGCATCTTCTTTGCAATCTTCGGGTTTTTGCACATTCGGATACTTAAAGGTGTAACCTCCACCAGTTCATCTTCTTGAATGTATTCTATGCAGTCATCCAGACTAAAATCCAATGGGGTATCAAGAACCACTGCATGTATCAATGAAAGAAAGTTATCTTTATCTATTGCACCAAAGCAAGGCTTGTTGCTTATATGTGACAGTGCAGCCAGAAACTAAGTACAACCTTCAAAGTGAAACACCCCCCCCCCCCCTCCAAACCACCAAAAAAAGGGGGGGAGATTTATAAAATATGATCAAAGCAAAAGGAGGCTTCTGAACCACTAACATATATCTTTTGAGAAGCCCTTTTCAAATACCAACCACAGCTTGTCACACTAATAAAAGTTGAACGAATTTTGGGACCGTAAGCCAAACACAAGGGAGTGATTGGCAACTATGAGGGATTGCCAGTATCTCTGTATAGCTCCAAGCAGCTTTCTTATATAGCCTTTCAGAAGTTGCATTTCCTCAAATGCACAAACATCCATGGAAAGAATGACTTCTTATTTCTTCAAGAATACTAAGGAAAAACTTTCAAAAGCCGCACTTCTTATTTCGTCGTATTAATGAAATTTTAAAAAACAGAATTTTCATAGCAAAAAACTCCAGCTAAGCAAAAGGTTGTGCAATGCAACAGAAGAATCAAGTGATCTAACTTTAATTTTCATTGGAACGGCAACAAACTTCAGAGATGTATTTGAACAGTTTCTCACCTGTTTGTTCTTTATTGGAGCGTACATTGGTTGCAGCTTTTTTCTTGCACACATTCAGGTACAAGTCACCAGGCCGCTGATGAATGCCAACTATTTGACCTCTATAAACATCCACTCCAGGGCCAATAAACATCTGCCCTCTTTCTTGTGAACTACAGAGAGCATAAGATGTACTGGTTCCATCCTCAAAAGCAACCTACGTTACATGCAGCCCAATAAGCTTAGATACAATCGATGCAAGTGGGGCCACATTGACCTCATCAAAAACATAGTAGAAGAAATAGAAAACATAAAGCTAGGTTGAAATGATAAACAATGTTACCAATCAATAAGCTTTATTAAAATGAGAAAAAAAATCGAACACCTTTGGCATTACAATCTTAAAAGTCATCTGAACATTGGACGAAATTGAAAACAGTATAGCTGGGAGATTACCAGTGAACCCTGATCACGAGTCGTTATATCACCAGCCCAAGGTCCATAGCTATCAAATATTGTGTTGAGAATGGCTGTGCCTCGAGAAGCTGTCAAGATTGCATTTCGAAGTCCTAGGAGTCCACGGGTCGGCATCTTATACTTGAGCAGTGTTGTTCCTTCAGACCTTTGTAAAGAAGTGAAGTTACTGTTTGTAAGACATGGTTATAGAATCTAAGGAGTTAACCTAGAAAAAACCTTTTACAGCTAAAAACATAATTGATGTACAAAATCATAATGGCAATAAGAATTTTTAAAGAAAAGTTGATAGAATATGGAATTGCATCAAAGATTAAACATGAAAATAAATGAGACTAAGCAATAGGACATGTTACTAGGTCAGAAAGGGGGCCAATGGATATGTTGAAATGCCATTCCACAAGTGATTTCTGTTGAAGCACGGTGGTTCCACACAATGAGCATTCCAACAAGCGTGTTGTATTTCTTCTTCTTGGGGACCAATGTAACACAATTGTAACATTGGAGGGACCAAAATGAGACGAAGTGCAAACTTTCGGGACCACAACTACAATTAACCCTTGTTTTTTTCAATTTTTATATTTTTCCACGCTTTGTTGATTACTACCTTACATGTTTTATGGGGATGCAAATTTATCCTAACATGCCTTATGATCATCTTCTCTTCAATTCAAGTATACTGCTATCTTTTTGTCTCGAACTGGTATTAGATGTCATTCTCTCTGTCCAAACCAGCATGAAATAATCATATATGTTAGACTAAGAGGCATGGATACGGACACTAGTGCCGTATCCGATATGATACAATATGAACACCGGGATACGACAAAATCCCAAAATATAGAACACGGTACGGTTAATTAAAATAATATAATATATTTATATATATATAATAATATTAATAATAAAATTAAATAATTAATTAATATTTTATAATTGGACAAATGAGTTAATATTAAATTTGATTAGTAGACTAATATGTTATGGATAATGGACTAAATTAAACTGGGTAGTGGGTGACAACCAATAAGGTGTTATTTGCAATTTCGCAACTAGGGCAAAAAAAAAAGAAAATTAAAAACTGAAAAGGTAGGGCTAGGGCTAAAAAGGAAAAAAAAAAAAGAAAGAAAGAAAGAAAAGGTGTTGCTTTTCTAGGGCAAGCCGTAGCTGCAGCAGCAACTCGTCTTTGGTCGACACTGGAAGATCTGATCCGAGGGAGAGAGTTCGAAAACAGAAATCGTCGCCGATCTGATTTGAGAGAGAGAGGTGTCGAAGAGAGATATGAAGACATACCTGGTCGAAGATGAGATCTATGGATGTGGCATCTCAGGTTTGTATCATCTTTTTTTCCCTTTTTCTTTTTTTTTTTTGTTTTAGCAGAGATCCATGACTGTGACCATATCCCCGCCATATCACCCCCATATCTAAGTCGTATCCATCCATAAAAAATATTTCTTCACTGTTTAGAACACTTGTGGAAGTATCGGACACGTGTCCAGCCGTGTCCGACATGTGTCCGACACTGCCACGTCAACCCCCTGTGGAGTATCTGTGCTTCCTAAATATTAGAACTAGGAGTTGCACATATAAATTTTACATGCACCAGGTACCTTAAATTACTGAGTGTTAAACAACCATCTACGCCAAAAGCTTAAGCAGTTGGAGAGGTATAGCATAATTATTTATATTTTAATACGCCCCCTCACGTGACGTGCACACTAGATTTTGAGTCTAACACGTAAAAATCTTTTAATAATTAGGGTGGAGACGAAATTCAAATACAAGATCTCCTGCTTTGATACCATATTAAACAATCATCTACTCCAATAACTTAAGCTGTTGGAGATTGTATAACTTAAGTTTTTATACTTCAACGCTGAGGGCAACACCAATCACATGGTGCTTCATTGGCAATTCACATTTGATGGACTTGCCTGATAGAATCCCTGGATAATTAGACCAGAAACCTCATGATTTTGAATATGGGTTGGATTCACTTGTGGACTTATCAGCGATGACAACCATACTGCACCACATACAACCTGTCAGTATGGTCTAGGGAGACGAATGCACCTTCTCCACATGAGCCTATTGAGGCTCAAATTAACTCCTATAAAAGTAACAGTCACTACAGATTGGCAGTTGAGGAAATGCCATAATGCAACTGTGCATCGAATAATTAAAAAGTAAGAGTCAAAAACAATTAAGTAATTGCATGCCATAAATTACCAATATTTCTGTTGGCAGTGATAGTTAGGAATAAAAAAATGGAAAATTGGCAAATAAAACATTTTACATACCCAAGTCCTTGCATATCAAACATCTGTCCACGCCTTTTACCAAGAAGTTCCACCACAGGCCCCATGTGTTCTTCAGGAACTTCTACAGTGGCAATCTACAAGAAGCACATTGGGAAATTTTGATTTTGATACAGGGCATTACATAGTAGTGGGAGCAAGGATCAAAATTTCGTTTCGAAGTACCGTTTCGGTCAACTCAAAAATAGAAACGTTTCGGAAACATTTCGGAAACGCAATGGAAACGCAGAAAAAATATGGAAACGCATAGAAACACAAATGCAATCCATTAATTTATAAAGATATGCTAAATAATTTATTAATTCAACATATTTATTAGGTTAACATCAATTTATACAAGAATAAATTTAAATTTGAGGAAAAAAAAGGCTTGACTTGAGGCGAAAGTCACTTAAATTAGTTTCAAACACTTAATTTTTATGAAATAAACACATTTTTACATAATATTAAGGTCTTATAA
The DNA here is from genome assembly GCA_963454935.2 of Ilex paraguariensis. Classification (NCBI taxonomy): domain Eukaryota; kingdom Viridiplantae; phylum Streptophyta; class Magnoliopsida; order Aquifoliales; family Aquifoliaceae; genus Ilex; species Ilex paraguariensis. Next base: position 514,028 of record CAUOFW020004314.1, on the reverse strand, counting down.
TACACATGAAATGCTAATGAGTACATACTTACATGGTTACATCCATTCCCCTGTGGAGTGTCGAGCAGGCTCATACATCGGTGTAGGCTCTGGGTAGCTACTTAGAGAAACTCCATATGTGACATAAATATGATGACAATAGTTACTCCAAATCATATTATTACGGTAATATAATCCAATTAATAATACTATTTTATTATAATACTAATAATGAAGGGTATCAAATTAAATTAATGATACTTATGTATACTTAAAAATTAAATGTAATTGCAGTGGGTATTAAATGTAATTACAGTAGGTATTAAATATAATTACATTAGGGTATTAAATGTAATTGTTAATACTTATAACAAAAAAAAAAGCAAAAAACTTGCACAGCAGTGAGGTATTAAATATAATTACAGTATGTATTAAATATAATTATAATGGGTATTAAATATAATTATAGTAGGGTATTAAGTGTAATTATTTATTCTTATAACAAAAAAATTATAAAAGACAAAAGAGCAGTGGGAATTAAATGTAATTATAGTGGGATATTAAATATAATTATAGTGAGTATTAAATGTAATTACAGTGGGTATTAAATATAATTATAATGGGGTATTAAATGTAATTATTCATAATGAACCGAATATATCACTGTTTTGTCGAAACGGTTCGAAACAATGCCGTTTCGACCGAAACAGTCCGAAACAGTACCGTTTCGACCGAAACACTGGAATTTTGTGATTCAACTACTGTTTCGTTTCGGAGTGTTGAAATTCCGAAACGTTTCGGACGTGTCGACACGACATTTTGATCCTTGAGTGGGAGTAATGGAAAAATCTACATGAGGATCAAATACTACATCCTCTTTGGCCAATAAGTCGCCATCATTGCCACTTCTACTAGATTGCACAGGGATGTTCACTTTTTGGGCAAAAAGACTTTAATTTCAACCCTCATTGGGCACTCTATGTACCCTTTGGAACATTCAGTACAATGACCAAGAATCCTTTGATCCCCCCCCCCCCAAAAAAAAAAAAGTATTAAGCATAACTATTAGAGTAATCTCTGAAAGCTTTGAAGGGCATGGTCTCCCATTTTGGTTATTTTCTCCACACAAACACAGCCCCGGGTGTTCCTCTTTTTTTTTTGTGGAGGAGGGGATTAGATCATGCTGTCAATTGAATTGGACTATGTTCATGTTCATATAAACCATGAACCATACATATCCCTGCCTACTAAAGTATAAACAGAGCAGTACCAAAATAAGCAAATAATCACCTCAAAAGGTTCAAACAACCTGTCGTCCACTTTTTTATTGATTACTTTGGGGGGTCCCACCATGAACTCATATCCTTCCCTTCGCCTGAAACATGTTTCGTTGTACAAATATGCGCGAATAACAAAAATAAAAGTCAACAAAGATTACAATTTCTTACATGTTCTCTATTAGAATGGTGATATGCAAAGTACCCCGTCCACTAACAATGAACGTGTCTGCTGTTACACCATCTTCAACTCTCATGGCCAAATTTCGCTCAAGCTCACGGTAGAGGCGATCTCTTAGATTTCTACTAGTCACAAGCTTTCCCTGAGCGAACATAAGAATTTCCACCTGTTAATGCTAACTTACCTGGACTTGATGCTAATTCAGTACACAATGATGTTGATACAAGATAAGACAAGACTGAGCAATCAGGCTTACTAAAGAGGATAAATCTAAAATTCTAATTGGATGGATGGCAAGACGTTTGCAAATAGAATTCCCTGTAATTACAATCCCAAAAAAAAAACTGAATAAAACTGCTGCTAAAATTGTAGCATTCATTTCATTGCTCACTCTATGTAGTAACATGATAGTTATTTAATATGCAAATTCATATGCTAAAGGAAGGAAACGTAAACAAGAGCCACAAAAGACATGCAAGGCTCATGCCTCGAGGTTGTATATAGCCACCTTCTGGCTACTTTTAAAGTATATCTCTGAGGGCTCAAAACTGAGCAAGATGACTCAATATTAATTGTAAATCACATCATTCAAGCTTGACTTACATTAACAAGTCAGATTTACACCAACCTGAAAAGGATTTAAACAAATGATTGGTTGCATTTTTAAATTGTAAGATTTTGAACTCATGTAGTTGTCAGAATAACAAGTGACCTAGGTCGTACGTTCATAGCATTGTCAATAGCTTAAGCACCAAAGTGATTGCACAGCGTTAATGTCATATAATACCAACATAATATTTTTATGTACGATAAGTCTCTTAGCACTTATGCACTAATGAGAAATTTATTGCAATAATGACAAGATATTGAAAGTGGAAACCTGGCTTGGAGTCTTAAATTCAAATCTTATGTGGAGAGTGCCAGGTGCAGCCTTTACATCTGTTTTAGGTACGAACTCAAATCCAGAGGTCAACTTAGTCACAGAAAAGTGAGGAATAAACAAGATGTAGAGGCATTACTTGCATTCCAATTAACACTAATTTAACTGGAGAGGAAGAAGAAAACATTATGACACCCATGCAAAATCCACTATCATTACCATCTCCACCAATGTTGCCACACCACCGTCCCTATATCATAATCTCAAAAACCTTTCCCTTAGAGCAATTCCATGTTCCACCACCTGTATCACCACGGTTGCACCCTAGCTGCAGCCACCCCTTGCCACTACTTGCCTATTTTGATAAGAAACGAAATATTTTTATTAATTTAAATTGCCACTACTTGCCTTGTTACCAAGACAATATTGTGCCTCCAAAATAACCCCCTCAACACCATCAATGCTTATGCCAACCGCATCATAACTGCACTTTTGTAGCCACCCTTCGCTGTTAAAGATAAGGATTAATGACCACTTCCACCTCTAAACCATGCTTATAACACCACCACCATAACATCAATTCTTCAGATCCTAACAATACCATGGCTACCTTTGCTACTGACACTTTATTATTTCACCATCAAACAACCACTTCCAGTGGTAGCAACCTTCCCCCACCAGTTCAGTAGCATGTCAATGCAATCAGCACAGGCATAGTCATCACCTTAATAGCAATTCAGCCGCCCATCACAGAAAACAGGACCACACCACATTGTTCAACAAGTCTCCAACAAAATCACTACTTCAAGACCGCCTTTGATGAGCTGTAACCACGGCCAGCATCCTAGACACCTCCAATGTATGAATTTTCAACACCCCAAAGAGCACCGCTTCCAATTCCAAATGATGCAATGAGGTCGAAATATTAGCTATAATGTTTCATCACTTCCCATAAGAGAAAAGAAGGAATTAAAAACACTATATTATCAGTTCAGATTTGAATTGGTAATCTTGAACCTGAGACATCATGGAAGAAAATCACTTCTGACCTGTGGATTCTTGGAGATAAGTTCTGTCACTCCCTCTCTACATCTCTTCCACTCTCCCTCACACACACAAGATAAATTTTAAGATTTAAGATGTTGACCTAAAAATAATAGTTTCCAATGATGCCAACTAATATGGAATTCATTAAAAATTTAAGCTTCTTTTTCCCCCTTTTTCATAGACGGGTAGTGCAATACGTAATTCTACATTCTTATCAATCTCCAAAAAATAGGGGGAAAATGAAAAAAAAAAAGGTTTTATCTCCATTATTGTACTAATCTGAAAAGTAATCAGGAAAGACATGGTAGAAAGGTGAGCCAAAACATGTGTTGAAAATACCAAGTAGAAAAGTGAAGAACTATCAAGGTATACAAGTGTGCATCGCCCATGGCTGAGCATATAATAAACAATACCTCACGGCCAACAAAAGGTGAAGTATTGATGGAGAAAGACATTTTCACTGTGGGTTCTTCCACCTTAATGGAGGGTAATGGCTTCCCTAAATTTTTGTCGGCAATTGTCTCCCCAATCTGTGTAACAAAAGAAATTCATTACAGAAATTAGGCTGAGATCAGGATTCAATTTAGAGCTATATCTTGCAACTAATGTCAAAATGAGAGTTAAATTTATACCTGAATATCGTCAATGCCACAGACAGCACAGATATCACCAGCTTCCACAGTATCTGCCGGAACTCTGTTGAATTTCTCATACACGAAAAGTTCACTAACTCTTGCATATCTGCATGCATCTTCTGAGGTGCATATCTAGTGATATTGAAACAATATAGATATTACAAAAATAATTAGGCTGTTGTTCCTCTGTAGAGGAAATCAATAGATGACTGCATAAGCATATGCTTCCTCTAAAATGAATTTCTTAAAACCATAAGTAACCTAATTGGCTTTGCACTGGACATGGCAATGATTTAAACTTCATGAGGCACTTTTTGGATTACATAACCCGCAGCATAGGATGTTGATACTGTCACCCAATATCCAAAGCAAAGACAGATGCTTTATCCCCTTTACATGAGCTACATTCTTAAGTATCTGTGCTTAAGATGAGACTCAGATCCAAGTATGCAACATACTTTCATCTTTGCATATCAAGAATCGGGCCTCGTAATTTCAGGGGAAGTCAGGAAAAAGTCAAAATGGAACTTCTCAGCAGAGTCAAATCATGTCATGCAAATCAAACCCATTGGTAAAATTAAACTCAAATTTGACCAATGATTTTCATAGATTACCAAAACTTAAGTAGCCAAAGAGTTCTGATTTTTCTGAGGCAGTTTCTTTGCCTAGTACAGGAAGGCTGCTGGTGATGCAGGATCAATGCAAGCTGCCAGTTTTGAGAGTTAAAAATTCTTTAATTCTTACCATTTGAGTTGTGTAAATGGCTTTGTTCTTTCTTTGGGTGTTTTGTTGTATTGAAGACAATATTCTGCTGTCTGTTTGTTTCTTGTAATTCTTTGGTTCTTTAATAAAATTTTCTCTTTGGGTTAAAAATAAAGGTAGTCAAAGAGCACTTGCAATAGCCCTTGCTACCAAAATCGCACAAAATAGGGTATAACAGTGTGAGGAATAGATTTTAGCTCTAATGCAACCTACCCGCACATCCATTCCTCTACGCAAAGAACCAGCATGCAAACGTCCAATAGCTATGCGCCCTTTATGTTCCTCATACTCGATATTTGTGACCTGAAAATATTTTTAAACAGCAATTGATTGCAGATAAGTCATATGATGTCAATAATTATATACAATATAAAGTAACATAATCTAACCCAGATAATACTAACATAGTTCTAGATTCCAAACCTTAAGAGTTATGTGGATTTTTGTAAAACAAAAAAAACTGAGAGCTATATTATATGATGCTATGCAAAAATAAATCAATGAAATTCGCTCTCATCATTCTCCTCTCCGCAGGGTTAATTCTGATCTTTCTATCAATATTACATGGTTGAATCCTATTATCAATTTTCATTTAAAATAACACATTGCAGTTAATATACGAGTTGGAATTCAGCCACTTGAATCATTGTATTTTCATCATTCACATCATGAGGGAGCAAAGCTACACGAGTCAAGGACTGTGTGGCTGCATAATAAATAATGAAAACCTGGTAAGTGATCCTTGCATTTGATCTGCAAGGATCGTACAGAGAACTGAAGGGAACATACAAAGCCCAGTAAGCCAGTTTTTAGTACACGGTGGGTTTACCAATCCCTACGTTACATGGACTCGTCAAAATGCACCAAGTACCTCTGTTGGACACTGCACATCCAAGTAAGGGTATGGGATAAGGGCACTATGTCTGACAATTACCATTGGATATGCACCTAGCATATCCAATGAATCAATTTTTTGGAGTGTGTAACGCATCAAGAAGGAGAAGGCTGAGAATAACAATACAGCATACAAGGAATAAAAGTAAAAATATGGACATAAAGACAACCACTAACGAGCATTTGAAGAGCACCGTCTTTCTCGATATGGGGTCCCGGTATGCATCTAATTATGGATTCGAAAAGTGGTCCAAGATCCTCTGCTAAATTCTCGGGAGAAAGTCCAGACTTTCCCTTGATACCACTTGCATATATTGCTTGGAAATCACACTGCACAAAGAATGAAAAACAATAAAGATTAAACAAAAGCTGATCTCCTAGGGCGTCAAACTACCTCTGAAGCTTAATACATTGACACAACAAAAAATAAAGTGCCAATTCTACAGGTGACTATCTTTTTGTGTTGCTCCTTTGACCAGATTTAACAGATTCTGGAAACAGTTCCCCAGATTTAGACATGAGCAGTTAGTTAATTAATTCCAGGCTCCATCCAGTTTTGGAAAGTCAAATGATCTCAAATTTATGTTCAAATTTGAACAAGACCCCAATTTTATTTTTCTGTCTGTACAATGACAGAACCACGTGAATGGCTTGCATTCATCTATTTAAGAGGTCAGGACCACAATCCTGACCCAAAATAGACAATAGTGCACTCCCGGCTTGTGTCCATTGTAAACTGCATAGTTCAACAGTAGAGTATTATGGCTGTTGCTGCCAAGCATTAGTATGCAGTTTCGAGTCTGGGAGCAACCATTTCATACAATTATGTAAAAGGCTAGGTCCATGTCCATTCTGCCTTTCCGAGCATCTTGTGTAAGCAGGACTGCATTGGGTAACTGCCTTTTTCGGGCTTTCATCTAACGTAGAATAGAATTTTTTTTCTTTCAATGATGTCTTGCAGAAGTACCTGCTCATCTGATGCATTCAGTTCAATAAAGAGTTCAAAAGTGGAATTGATGACATAATCTGGACGAGCAGAAGGTCTATCAATCTTATTAACAACAACAACGACAGCAAGGCCAAAGTCAAGTGCCTTCTTTAAAACAAATCTTGTTTGCGGCATTGGACCTTCAACAGAATCCACCTACAAAAAATGCCACATCTATTGGTCAGTATTTATTTATATAATCCCATCAAAGATGAAGAAGCTCCAGATAGAGACGCCCTAGAGGATAGTATTTAAAGCAAAGCATATCAAGAGGCCCCAAAAGAAGTCATGAGCCAATAAAAATGGGGAGAAAAAAAAAGCACCAAAACATCATAGTAAAGAAGTGACGTGTGATTTCGTTGTGGGTGTAGATCTGACGAAACACAAAACCCACGTATTCTACAAACTATCAAATTAATGAGAAAGAAAAATCAAAGTTTCGAAGTTGATTTCAATATCAACCTCCACATAAAATATCGTGTAAATTGAGAAAATGAAAAATTGTTCTAATGTATAATCCAGCAGATTCTTCCAGTCAGGAAAACCAAATGTTAGAGAGCTTACCACTTATTTCCGTCAGATCCCTGAATACGATAAATATGTGGAAAGAACTTCGTGTATTATAACTTTGTATGAGCAGGCATCACTGGTTAACAATCACCACACAACAGCACTTTCCAGAACATGAATATTTTTTTCATTACTTTCAGTGTTTGTTACATAGTTTCTCCCATTTTAGAACTATAACGATGTGAAACAACAGAGTTAACGCTAGTTTTGTATACGGCGTTTAGAATATCGATTCATAGATAATGAGCCAAATGGAAAAACTGGCCTTCTCAAGACCTTTTGAAAATCTTATGTCTAATATTCCTGTAAAAGGCATGAAATATGGCAAAGGTTGTACGAAGGATTTGGATGTTTTCCTAACTGCACACCCATTATTTATGGAACAATTAGGACTTCCAGCACCACTACACAAAATACCAGTACAGATGAACAATTGTGGGTACAGAGAGGTGTAAAAACAGGACTGCATTCAGAAAAGAAAATGTCCTGGGAGTTGAGAAGTGAGATCCAAAGACTAAAATAGGATGGCTTTTGGAAAAATACATCTTAGGTAGATAGCTATGTTAGGATTTTCACCACTCCAATATAAAATGCTATCCTGCTCTACCATCTATACAATTGAACAAAACCTGAAAAAGAAAAAAATCAGATGGCCATTAGTCCCCTTGTGGGATAGAATAATGAAGCTCCCCCAAGAAAAAACGGCAGAAGGAAATCCCAACTTTCGGGATGAGCAAAATAAGATCCTTTTAAAAAACTACATCCGCGATCCGCCTCTACCCCACACAGGTTTAAGTCTCTATCAACGATCTGAAAAGAAATTACCTCCCATTCCAAATTAAGGTAAAAATCTTGTATAAGAGTAGTCTTAGTCTGCTCTGACCAAGATCTTTAGGGATGATTCCGAGCTACATTTCTTAAGGAATTCCAACACATTTGATTCAAACTTTATACCTAATGTTCCATTGACTAGCTTCTTTTTCCCTTTAACTGATACGATTATTGAACATAGAGTATAAATGATAAATAAAACAAATCATCAGATCACCCGCACAAGTTATAAGTAGAGAATGCAAGAGATGCATCAAAAACTTCCAAGCAACACTGCTTATAAAAAGAATACCACTAGAAGAACTCCCTCCACCATATTGAGGATGCGCTCCACTTCACCACCAAAGTCAGAGTGCCCCGGAGTGTCGATTATATTTATTTTTGTATCTTTATAAAAAATTGATGTGTTCTTGCTAAGTATAGTAATTCCCCTTTCACGCTCTAGATCATTTGAGTCCATTATCCTTTCCTGTACAAATTGGTTTTCACGAAATACCTGCACCAAGAAATAAGCTAAAAATCAGTCTCACTATTTTAGCCTAATCCCTAGGAAAAGAAAAGCATAGATGAAAATTAGTTGAAAATTATATTACAGCTCACAAATAACATCTACAAGTGGCTATAATAATTTTCAGAAAGCAATTTTCTCCTTATCCTTTAATGGAACAATATTTTTTTCCACGGTTGTCTACAAAACTAAAGAGATACCTTCCATGATTGCATTCATTATAGACTGAATCATACACCATCTACCATTCATTTCCAAGCCAAAGACAGATCTCAAGATACTGTCAACTTGTCAGTACAACATTTACTATGACAAACTCCAACCAAGATCCATCAACCGATTCAACATATCAAGAATTTGGAACTCTTGCCACATGACATGTTTCTTTCAAATCATTAGTGATAAATTCATTAAGGATCCGTTTGTTTAGCGAAAAAAATGGTAGAAAATGCAAGAAAAAAAATTTATGTGTTTAGTTAGTACGAAATGGAAAATGATGGAAAAAATAATTTTCTTTCATATTTAAATTTTCTCACAACTCACTAATTTTTTTTCTTGTAAAAAACACAAGGAAATGCATGAGAGTTGTGATCGATAACTAACTTCTTATTTTAACCTTATTTTTCTTAAAATATTTTATTGGTTATTAATTTTTAAAAATATTGGTATGAATTTGATTAACCATATAATTTGGTCCAAAGACCTTCGTATTGGTGCTTGTCCTAAAATTAGGTTACAAGCCACTTTTTTTTAAAAAAAATTTTAACTTTAAATTATAATGCATATTTTTTTCTTCTTTAGACCGATTTAATATAATCAAAAATAATTTAGACAATTAAAAAAATTTATTGCAACTTTACTTTCTTTCAAACATTAGGAATGAAAATTTTTTAAAACTTTCTTGCAATTTTTTCATCCTAACCAAATACATGCATGAAAATATATTTTTTATCATTTTCTTTTCTTTTACTTCACTTTCTATCATTTTTCTTTTTCATCGCACTTTTCTTCCTAACTAAACGGACCCTAAGAAAAACAAAATGGACAAATAAATTCTCAAAAAGATACCTTTGCTTGCTTCAACATTGCATCCACCAGCGTTGTCTTTCCATGATCCACATGAGCAACGATTGCTATATTTCTGATGTCCCTTCTTCTCATTAACCGGCTCTTTTTCTCTGTAAGCAGTAGAGTAGATCAGAAAACACAACGGCCCCAGCAACACCAAAATGGGTCAAACCCAACCATTAGAAAACAAACATCCAGATTCACACATTACCACTGAGGGGCAGCAAGTGCTCTATGCATCTAGCTTATCTCACATACCGTCTCTCTCTCCCTCTCCCCTTAGTTCCCATTAGTTATATCCCTTTTCATAAGTGAATTGATGATTTGCCTCAGCTAAAATGGGGCACAATTCAGATTCTTTGAAACAACCGGATCATATTTGCTGTGAAAAATAAGATTATAGGGAGCACAAAAAAGGTTGGCTTGATACAATTGTCTTAAGTGTATATTATCTGCGTCGTATCTGTGTATACACCTATTTCTAACCAAGTCAAATATTGGGATGAGTATATAAATTTGAGTGCATCATTACCTCTTAAAAACATCATAATGAGAATCAAATTGCCATATGGCACAGTTTTCTAAGAGACATTAACAGTATACAAAAAATTGTTATGAGCGAGACCACAAAACGAAATAAAAAAACTACAGGTCATAGGAATATAGGTGGTTTGGCTTTAAAGCATTCATCCACAAGTAAAACGCAACCACTAAAGTTCACTATCAAACATGAAGATAAAATCAATAGAACGAAAGACATATCTATGATGAATTTTCAAAATTTATAGCACACACATATACTATTTCTTAATAGCATTAAGTACCCAAATCATTAAGATATCAAAATTCCAAAGAATCATTTGTCTCCTATATGTGCTAGATTCTGAAAATGAGTTCAAAAAATTCGTAATTGTAGGAGCGGAATATAAGACATGGATAACACAATTAAATCCATTATCTACAATAATAAATCAATACCATCATAAACAAGCAAACTTGTAAGGTAAAATGAGAGCAATGAAAAAGTATAATCCAGAAAAAAAATACCAGTTGCAGTTTCAGTGGCTTGAGAAACTGAGCATTTGATAGGATTGCGAACTGGGTTTCTGGTATGGAACTTAAATGGTTGTTTAGTGGTCAAAGATGAAGATAAAGCGAGACCAAAGAACTGGTTTGGGAGATTAGGAGAAGCAAAACTGAAGCTCCGCTTGATAGAGCTAGGGTTTACAGACAACGTGGGAGTGACAGAACTGGCTAAACCAATAGCTATCTCCATTGCTATGCTCACTCACTCTCTCAGAGACGTATGGAGAGAGAAAGTACAGAGAGAGGGAGAGAGAATGCAACGGAGGATCAAGGATGGAGAGCAAGTGAGAGGCTGTTGTTCAAAACTTAATAAGGTTCGTTAGTAACAAGATTACAAGAATTGAGGCTGGTGTTTCTTTGGGCTCTTTTAGTAATTTTAATAGCTTTTGGCAAACCCGAACCAAAGTGACGGGCTCTCTCTGACCCTATGGTTGCATCATCCGGACCAAGGGTTGGAAACGGGCTGGGCCGACCCAGATTTGTGAACTTCTGTCGGGTTATCCATCAAGTTCTTTGGATCGAGCCATAGATCAGTCTGTCATTGTGCATTGATATGGGCCAAAAGGCGGCCCATGGCCCGTCAGGCTTTTCAAGTCCACCAACGGTGTTTGACCATTTTGTATTCCAATTTCCTCAAAGATTTGCCTACGCAAACTTACGGAGTGGTTTAATGGTTAGGCTTATCTTTTAGTAATTCAGAGATTTCAAATTTAATTATTTTTTACCCCCTAAGGGGTAGCCACTCTTGTCCTTTGGAGATATGCTCTAGATTAGTTTAAGTCACGGTGGTCAATCGCTAAACTCGAGAGAATAGTTAGCGTAAGTTTAGACACCCTATAAAAAAAAAATTATGTGAAATACTTATACAAATAAAAATGAGAGAGAGATAAAAAAAAAGATGTAAGGTCGTTTGTCTGCTTGGCTAATTCATAGATTTTTGGACTTTGATTACAAATGAAGAAAGACTTTACAAATAAATCTCTGGAATTGACTTTTCATTGTTGTTATTTTATGTATGTATGATTATAAAGTAACCTTATATCTCCGAATAAAAAAAATCTTTGTAATTATTTATTTAGAACCACTTAAAGCTGTAGAAGTTTGGTAATTGCAGGGTGGAGGTTGTGGACTCTTCGTCTAGTTCGACCTCCTATGTGTTCGTGTGCACGTGCACTGTCAATTTCTTGGGTGATTGTATGGGTTGTATGCACTTATAGCCATGATGAAGTTAGAACAACTATCTGTTCAAAAAAAAAAAGTTAGAACAACTAGCACAGACTGCCAACTTGCTTTAGGTGTGAACTTGGATTGATCCGTATATTGTGTGGACCCAAGGTCGTGGCCGCATAGTGACAGAAACGTAATTGGGTTCTGATGTCTATTTATTCAAGTGTAATAACTCGGATATAACGAACAAGAAGAGAGTTGAGAAACAAAATGAAATCAAACCGTTGATTTACACGCAAATATTGGTTCAAAATAATTCTCTAGGCTTGTTGATTCACTCACAATACCAACCCTAAATACAACAATTGATCTTTTGATTCTTAAGGATATCAGAAGAATTGGAAAAAGAGATAAAGTATTATATGTAATTTTATTTTATTAAAAGTTGTTTTATCCTAAGACTTATAAGAGTTCATATAGTAGCAAAAATCCTAATCAAATTAAAAAAATAGAATCCTAGCTAATTAAATTAGGAAACTGAATAAAATAAAATTTTAATTAATATAGAAAATAAAATTAAGTAACTTCATAATTAAATTAGAAAATAAATAAAAATCTCCTAAAAATTATTCAATTAACTTAATTAGAAAATAATCTGCTCCATTCAAACTGAGAATCTCACCTTTCAATCTGCATCACTAGGCTTGGGTCGGGCCGACAAAGGTATATCACTTTATTTGGTCCAACATGGTCTCGAGCTATAATGGTTAGCCCAAGGTCGGTTAGTGGGCAATGGTCATCGATTAGGCCCACGAAAAGGTGCCTAAGCCTGCTATTTTACTTCATTTGATGAGTTTTAAAATATTTTAAACAAATAAAAAATAAGAATATTGTTTTTTCATCACACGTGTCAATGACTTGAAACATTTTGTACTATAATGCATATCTTTTTTCATACTAAAAAATAAACAATAATTATATATATAAATTATTGTCCACACTCCACATCTACTTCCAAGAAGGAGGTGTTGATGAACAACTTCATGTCACCTAGTAGAATCTAAACCTATCTAATGTCATTTTCTCATCCCTGAGTTCCAATAGAATCTCTAACACCTGTATCTAATTTATTTTATTTTATTATTTTTTTATTCAAAAAAATTAATGAGTACAAGGCACCTTCCACCTTCTGGTTTCACACTTCCATTGCATCAAAAATTTTATTGCAAAATTATGATAAAAAAAAGAGTAATATTATTTCCTTAATTTATTCATCTAATGACATGACAATGACATAATTTAATAACATTTATTTAACTCTAGCTGTTGAGTTTATTTATCGAAATTATATTCATAATCTCTCGTTAATACCCTAATCTAGAAATGAATGAATTGTCTTTAATCAGACCAAAAAGAGTATTAATCGATGTACACATAAGTTGGCTCGGACACTGTTGATCATTATAAAAAAAAAACTCTATTATTAAACACATCATTTAATTAATAATTTAAATCAAATTTTTAGATATAAATATCATTATTCAAAAAAATTGGAAGAGGTCAGCTTCTTTGATTTTTTTGAAAAAAAAAAAGCTTCTTTGAATTTTCTTACGTGTCAAGATAAAAAGATAATATTACATAAATAGTGGGGGAGACGTGGGCAACTTGAAAAGCATAAAAATCAAAATCAAAATGTCACCGACCACGTGTCCATGGTTGAAGGGCATTTACGCCAGCAGATGCATGGATTGGCACCAACGTGAGAAGTATGTTGGGGTCCACAGCTTATGGATGTTTGCCACGTGTTTTTAATGACAGGACTTTGATTGATACCTTATCACGCGTGTCCGCGGTTGTGAATGGTCCACCCGTCTCTACCTAATTTTCGCGGGCTCCACTTGACAATTCTTTTGGCCGACACTCCACAGTCCACAGATGAAAAGTTGCTTGGAAATTTTGTGATGTGGCCCCTTAACTTTTGCATATTGTGGTTTTGAACCCATATTTTTTGCTTAATTAAAAACATACCCATAATTAGTCTTAACCTCATGAACTTTTTTCAAAAACCATTGTACATTAGGGGTAATGCTACTTGGATTAAAGCTGTTGACATGATTTGTTAACTTAATCAATCATTATTATTGATTAATTTGAAGTTCCAGTATTTATTGGGATCTACTATTTATTTAATAATTGTGATTAATCAAATCAACAAATTATGTTAATATTTTAAGTCTAAATAATATTCTCACGTATTAATCATATAAGCCCTAAACTTCACCTTAATCTTATGACAAAAGGAAATCACAGTATCAAGTTTGAATCCCTTCTCGCCCACAACCATCCAAAAGGAAAAGATTTTGCTTTTTAGGTATAATGGGTTGAGTGGAAAACGTATATGATTCTATGAAAATATTTTTCCATTGGAAAATTTGTGATTACACTTGGAGTGTTTGTTGAAATACTAATCATTTTAGGTCGAATTCATGTTGTACAAATTTACAATACGATTAGTGTACCAACTATGATGTATTGACATACTAAAAGAACCAAACTACTTCATAAAATAGCAATTCACGTTCTATTTTTAGTGATCAATTCTTTTATTGTTCCTCACAAGTGATAAAAATTATGTTCCATCCACAATGCTATTTTTTGGATGGGAAGGGCACAAATGAAAAGATAACACAAATAATGGGAAATAAAAAGAAAACCTTTAAAGTAAAGGGATAAATTTAAATTTACATGATTTGAAAATTCAAAGCCTTACTCGGCTTTTATTGTTACATTGCTTCTCTGGGTCTATCTACTTCCAAGTAATATCACTTCATACTGATCTTCTGGAAGCTTCCTTTACTTCCATGTGTGGCCAGTATCACTTGTCCCCTTAATCATAAACCTCATTTGATGAACTACACTAACACCCCCGCCCCCATGACTCTTGTTTTCCTTTCTTCACCATCTTAATCTGGACTGCCACTTCAATACCCAATCACACTCCATCTTAGTTGACCAATTTATTCTCTTTAGCCATAACACTGTTTTTATGGACAATGCGGTTAAAGAGAAAGTTAAGTAAAAGTAACCCGAACATTCGACGAAGAGACGATGGTAAAATTTAATATAAATGATTTTGAAAAGAATGTTGGTGATCATAAATCTATTTGAAATAATTGAATGGACTTATTAAAATTTATTTTATTTTATATTTTAAATTAAGAAAAATTATATTCAAACTACTTGAAATTTTTCACTTAATCACTCAGATCACCTGATATTTAAAATATTATACACAGATCTCCTGAAGTTTATATGCGCGTAACATTTAGATCCCTGCCATCAATATTCGTTAGTATATCGGTTAATAACTTATATTCAAACCCCCTAAAGTTTATACGCACATAATACTTAGATCCCTTAAGTTCAAATTGTTATACATAGATTAAAAATACTCCAATTAAAGATAAAATATTAAATATTTTAAATTTTATAACTAAAATTCATGTTCTATTATGATATTTATTGAAATAAAATTTAAAATAAAAATTTAATTTTTTTTTTAAAAATCAAAATTAGTATAAAATTATACTATCTATTATAAAATTCATGTTTTATTATGAATGACTTAGACCCCTTATATGATTTTTTTAATTTTATTACAATAAATAGTATAATTGTATACTAATTATAATTTTTTAAGAAAAAAATAGATTTTTATTTTTGATTTTATTTCGATAAATGATACAATAAAACATGAATTTTAGTTTTAAAATTTAAAAAATTTTATATTTTATCTTTGATTAGAGTTTTTTTTGTTTTAGTATAACACATTAAAATTGAAGAGTCTAAATATTATATTTATGCAAACTTCAAAGGGTCTGGGTGTAATTTACTTACAAATATATTAATGAATATTTGACGGAAGGAGTTTAAATATTACACGCGTACAAATTTTAAGGGAGTTATATGTAATATTTTAAATGTCAGGAGTCTACCTAATTAAGTGATAAATTTTATAAGGTTTGATTGTAATTCTCCCTATAAATTACTAAACGCAATATTCGTGGTAGGTTAGGTGGGGGTGAAAACAGTACAAATGAAAAGATGGGTGGATAATTAACAAAAAAATCAAAACTAAAGGGCCAAGTTAAATTTATACCATTTGAAAATTCAAAGCCTTAATCAATTTTAAAAAATTAACCTAATTTGTTAATATAAAGATATAACAGTAGCATAGTTAAATAGAATAATTATAACTATGACTATTGAACTTTTTCATTGGAACGAAACTCTATCACTTATCAAATAATGAAGTCAACAAACTAAATCATTTTTTTAACGAGCAATACTATTTAAACTAAATTTATTGACTTAATTATTCTCTATCATTGTATTAATGGTAAGAGTTTGAATCTTTAGCTGTACAACAAAAATATTATTCCTCAAAACAACATAGTTCTATTTAATAAAATGATGTTGTTTTACTATGATATAATGTCTGTTATTGTTCCTTAACTAACAATAGAGGATTTGGATTTTTAACTATAGACCCTACTATTTATTAAAATTTATTATCAATTTAATAATTATAATGTATTAAATTAATAAATTAGATCTAAATATTTTTTATTTTTTGTCTTAATGTCATGTTTGTTCTCCTATGGTCTAGCTGTGTTAAGTGCTCTAACTTCCAAGCAATCATTTTGAAGTCCCCCGACTAGTTCCGTGGCTAATATTGCTTCACCCTCTCCATCAAAGGCGACATTTGAGACTACCCTAAAACCCTTCTCTCTCTCTCTCTCTCTCTCTCTCTCTCTCTCTCCCCCTTTGTCCCTTCATCATCTTCTTCTGCCACTACAACCTCAAAACTAAAACACCGAAATGTTGGCTTTAGCTAGCAGCAGCAGAGAAGACCAAGACCATGAAGATGAACACATCAGAGACATCCACGCTCTAAGCCCACCTCGCCCTCCATCCACCGGTGGCCGCCGGAGAGAAGCTTGGGAAACAAGCAGCCACAGATCATCATCTCTATCCATGGCCAGTACTGAAGGAGCTTCAAGTGAAAACTTCACCAGTATGAGCAGAGAGTTCAATGCCTTAGTCCTTGCAGGCTCCACCATAGGAAACAACAGCAACGACAATGATAATGGCGTGAACATCAATGTCAACAACTTGGGGAGGATTGGGGAGGAGGAAACCAACCCTTTGGCGATCGTCCCAGATAATAACCCGTTGGGTGATCCTGAGCCGTCGCCTAGAGGTGGCGGTGTGGTGGGTGGAAATCACGGCGAGGTTACGGTGCAGAGAGTGAAGAAAGAGGAGGTCGAGTCGAAGATAAATGCATGGCAGACGGCGAAGATATCGAAGATCAATAATAGATTTAAGCGAGAGGATGCGATAATCAATGGTTGGGAGAGTGAACAGGTTCAGAAGAGCACTTCATCGATGAAGAAAGTTGAGGTACGTGTGCAATCTTGCAGTTAGTGCCGATAGTCACGAGGTTGATTGAGTTTGAGTCGAGCTAAACAGATTGTTTTCTTAATCAAAACACATAGTCACGAGCTTAAACGGGTCTAGATCCGAATCAAAACACATATATACGGTTACACATAATTTGTATACAATACTAATTCGGTACCATATGATTTCTGAGAAATACAAAATTAATAAATAAGTTGAAAATTAAGATAATATTTTTTGACACATTTATTTCACCCGACACTGATGGCTTCTTCAATCATGCATGGTAACTTTTTAGTTTTCCTTCTTGTCGTGTTCTTGATTGTTACCATGACAATAATGATCAATTTAGGTGGTTTGGTAGTTGGATTTTTTTTTAATTTTCTATGATAATTTTAAACATGATTGGTCGTATAATATACTTTCTATTTTATGGTATAATTATAATAATTATTTTGAAAGTATGTGTTAAAAAGAATATTTTTAAAACAAAATTTTGTAAAACTCTTTTAATATAAAAAAACTTGGACACGTATTTATACAATCATTTTCTAGAAAATAATCACAATTTGAAAAATAAGTTGAAAAAACCGTATTATTGGAAAACAAGTAGGAAAAATAGTTTGATCATTTGATTTGTGGTGGTTGGGAATAGGGTAAGTGGGTGTTATTGTGGGGTCCCCTAAAGAAAATTTTAAAAAAATTATTTGGTATACCAGGATTCATTTTGAATTACCTATACCCTTTTATGTTTAGATTAAAATTTTGGTATAAGCCTATGGTTAGATTAAAAATTTAACCAAAGCATCTTCTTTTTTGTATGTATACAAAGAACGGTATTTTTTGTTGTACAGTATCTTCAAGAATGGGATACACATTTTCTAATTTATTAACAAAATGCCTTCTCTTTGTTTAGAGGAAGCTTGAGGAGAAAAGAGCAAGAGCTTTGGAGAAGATGCAGAATGAGGTAGCAAAAGCACACAGAAAAGCAGAGGAGAGGAGAGCCTCAGCTGAGGCCAAGAGAGGAACCAAGGTGGCTAGGGTTCTTGAATTAGCCAACTTGATGCGAGCCGTTGGACGGCCCCCTGCCAAACGCTCCTTCTTTTGAATTTCTATATATCATTGAGTAATGTTATTTGGACTTAAAAATCTGACTTAATTTACTAGCCTACTGATATAGTTTCATTAAAATCATTGGATCAATATCAAATTTCAATGTTTGATGAAACTCACAATCAATCCAAAGGTCATAGTAAATTAAGTCAGTAAATTAAATCCCAATAACATTACTCGTAGTTCATGATGCTCTATGTTTTTCAAGAGTTTGATAAGCAAAATGCACCATATTTAATATGGGTCCCTTCACTTTGGGAGTATGGGGTACCCTATATAGCATTGAAAAGTTGCCTGTGTTGAAGTATTTAAGTGTATGTAATTGAGTGCTTGTAACGTAATTGGTGTACCAGTAAAGTCGGCCCATTGTAATATATGTGTCATGGTATCAAATCCTGAAAAACAGTTTTTCTTCATACAAGAATAAGGTTTCAGACATCTGACCTGCTCAAGACAAAAAAATTTGAGTGCTTGCAGTTTTGTTCAGCAGCTTCTCTCTGCTTAGCACATCCTCAATATTTCTAGTAACAGATAACAATGACATCAAACAGAGCTAAGGGGTTCTCCTTTGCTTCTTCATTCTGCCTTGTGAATTTGTGGTTAGTCTTCTGATATACTGTTGGCAAAACAGAGTGGTGCTGAATCCCTTTTTCTAAGTGGGTTAGCTTCTTCAGAGGGTTTGCAATTGCAATTCTGTTGAACAATTTGTTGTAAGAGGCTTTGTATATTATATGTACTTCATAAGCATAAATTCTTCCAGCTTGGTGCATCTGCAACTGCAACTGCAACTGATGGAATGAATCCTAGACACAGAAAAGTATAAGAAAATTCTCATTGTCATTTTCCTAAATAATTGAATCATATTTCTTTACCAAATTAGTCATGTAAACATAGATAAGTTGTATGCAGTATGAATACCCAAAAGAACCCCTTTTGTTTAAGTTCAAGGGTTGGTGTGAGAAACCTTTGATTTCTCTGGTTTTCAACGAAGTCTGATTCTCCATCTTTTCTAGTCTCCAGCTTGTAAAATTATTACGAGTACTTATTCACTCTGATGCTTCTGTCCATCCTGGATTCATTGAGTGAATTAGAAAAGGGTGGTGCAACGCAGCACACGATACCCTACTACTGCTGGGTCTTGGGGAGGGTAAGATATATGCAGGTTTACCCCACGAGCAAGCTGACTGTTTCCACAACTCAATCCCTCGACACCTAAGTTACAATAGAACAACTTTACCGATACATCAAAGCCCGCCATCAGACGAGAACAAGAGCCAAATTTAAACCCATCATTAGCAGAACATCCATCTATTTCTGCTTTCCAAACACTGCTTGCTCATGGCCTCTTAGAAGGACCTGTGCTTGGAAACTTGGTTTCCGAGCCATTCAACTGATTCTACCTACTCAGAATAAAATTAAATAACTGAATATTCTTGATGCAGCAAAAATACTGCAAACTATGAAAGCAGTATTGTTTATGTTTCCAAACAAACATAACACTAGAGAATTCCAGACTAACTTTTGTAGTTCTGATTTCAATGACCAACCATAATTGAAGACAACTAATTTTGGAAAATGAAAGATTCATGATAAAGTGTCAAGTTGTGACTAAAGAAAGGACCCCCATAATTTAATAGTTAATACAAAACATATCAAAAGTGGGAAGTAAGGGGATATTAGTGGGGTTATGAATGCATGCCTTTTGCCTCCCCCTGCCCCGGATTGAAAAGATGGGTAGTTTTTTTTTCAAATTATCATATCGCCTCCAACACAATTGCTCAATTCCGCTTAATGGAGATCACTATACAGGGAAATTGAGAGAAAGTGCATTGGAGAGGGTCCAAATTCATTAACTTATATGTTGGGCATAAACAAAATAAGGATAATTATCAATGAAAACCCTTGCAGATTGGCATGTAATGGCCTAAAAAATTTAGGTTCAAATCTCCACTCCCCATGTTGTTTGTGGACTACTAGAATAATGCATAATATATGAGTGCTGCCAGATCCAGAATCATATGATAACAGCAAAGCAATCTCAACCCAAATATCTTTAGCACTAGAGTCTTTTAGGAATGCAGGTCACTGCATTCTATACATGTCTCACCCTCTACCCACCAAATAAAAAAAAAAAGAGAAAGGAAAGAACAACTTAGACAAGATAAGAAAAGAAACACCACCACCAAAAATGCCAACCAACATGGAAACCAATTAGGTGGTATTGGTCAGTACGCATTAAAGTATGAGGTTAAGTTGCATCAAATTGCTGATTCTACGCTTTCACAATCATCAAGTAATTATTATTTTGTAGATAAACATTTCCATACTTAGTGATACTACTTTATAGAATTCCGCAGACATGATTTCAAGCTTGTTTTCTGGCACGACATGGTGAAATACTTCCCAATGCCATTTTGCTAGGCTCGTGATTTTTATTCTGAATAGGGGTGGGTGTGTGCTTGTGAGAGAGAGAGAGAGAGAGAGCGGTGTTCACGAGTATTAAGCTGCATACTCTTGACTTTTACCTTAGATTTCAGATCGGATATTGGCTAAAGGTAAACATCATACCATGTGCACAAGACTCTTGCTTTTAGTCGGGTTGGAGAGAGATACGAGTTTAAGGGATGCTAAATACATGACTATATCATAGTTATTGCCTTAAACTGTTTTTAAGACTTTGCTATGAAGTATTTACAGGCAGCAGCACTATCCTAACTCCTCAGTATGCAAGGTGCATGGTACCCTCTGGTGTGCGAGACTTGCAAGTTATCCACAGGAGAACTTGCATGGTTGTACCATAATTTTCGAACTTATGTCTAGCATATGCACCTTGACACTGGACCAAGAAGAAAAAAATTTCTTGTTAAACAGAACCTAGGATCTAAAAGCCTGGCTCAATGGGAAAATCATAATCAATGGCAAACAGAGAGAAAATGAGAAAGAATGGTAGCACGACAAAAGGAAGCCAAAGGGTGGAAGAAGCAAAAGAATATTATGCCTTGTAGAATAATATCAACGAGGAATTTAAATGCTTTCATTTACTGGGCAAAATGTTTTAAATTACATAACAGCATAATCAATCAAGAAAAACCAGTGGTTAGGTACCTTTCAGTCCTTGAATCAACTTTAAGTTATCAAACAATTACACCCCTATGCCCCAGATAAATTTCAAACTAAACAGGGTTACTTCATGATTTGTTTGATTTCGAAACTAAGGATAACATAATTGGATAGTGTGTGAATTCTCTTAGGTGAACAAATTCATACCATTAGTTTTCGGAGCTTTGAATGCACAGATCAACATTCTGAGATACTGGTATGCGCACTTGAAATCAGAACCAATAGACTTCCTCAGATCATAAACCAGAGTATTTGATCAATCGGGATCACCTTGCCTGATGATAAGAAAGTATGGTTAGAAATACATGCATGTGGGGGTAAAGAGCTCTTATTCTGTATTGAAGCGAAGTGACATCATTATTTTTCAATCAGCATAATCATCAAGAAAATATTGGCACTCAACCAATATGATGAAAGGTAATAATGAAGGCAATATTTACCATGTACTTTCTCTAATTCCTGTATCTCGCATTCTAAGCATCGGTGGAATAAATGAATCAAGCTATGTAAATCTTCGTTCAAAAACTATAAGCTAGTTCTAATTTTCCAACACTTAAAAGCGTTGCGTTGCTGGAAGGATATGACCATACTGACAAAGATTACTCACACCCAGCTTTTCCTTCAGTCTTCAGTCTTTATCTGTCCATGTTGACACCAATCTTCCACTTGTTGAATCATCAAAGCAAATAATTAAGTTGGAGATGCATTTATAGCAGGTGCAAAATATGGAAAAACTGGTCTAACAAGGAACAGAGCTATATGTGCTGCCACTCCGACAACAAAACAAAAAAAATTCTTTTTCACTTGATGAACTTGTGATCGATTCCAATTAAGTCAAAGATTGGTTATATCACCACTAATTTGTTTCATCTCAGCTGTTAATATATCCAATATCGCATAAACATCTCTACTTTTCTTCTTCTCTTTGCTACCAGCCCAAAACTGATGGGTCATCTTATCGATCTCAATCCAGCTGCAACCAGCTTCTTTACTCATCTTTAAGTCAGTCATTGCGGTTCTTACCCTTGCTGCCTCGTCTAACATCCCCCCTTCAGCAAACATATTTGAAACAAGAATGTAAGAGCCAGCTTCTTTGGGTGTCAGCTCGAGCAATTGTTGTGTAGCTATCTTGCCAAAATGCATATTTCCATGTAGCTTACATGCATGGACCAAAGTTCTCCAAAGGAGAGGCGAGTCTGAAAACCGGCTTTTGGAAATGAAATCTATTGCTTCTACAAATTTCCCAGCTCGGCCTAAAATATCAACCATGCAAGCAAAGTGCTCAAGTACCGGCTTAACCCCATATTTTAGCTCCATTTCCCCAAACAAGCAAAACCCATAGTCCCATAAACCTGAGTAGTTACAACCTTGAAGAACAGCCAATATAGTGATCTCATCAGGAACAAAACCTTCTTTCATCATCTCTTCAAAGACCAAAAGTGCTTCCTCACCTTGCCCGTGAAGGGCAAATGCAGAAACCATGGCATTCCAAGATATTTTGTCCTGGTCATTCATTCCAAAAAAAGTATGATAAGCATCTTCAATGCTTCCACATTTTGCATACATGGTAATTACCGCATTACTTACAGTAAAATCAGCTTCGAACCCTGTCTTGACAATGTAAGCATGAAGACTTTTCCCTTTAACTAAACAAGCCTGATCAGCAGTTAAACTAAGGAGCTGTGCAAAAGTTACCGAATCTGGTTTTATACCAGTTAATCTAAGATGACCTAAAACAGTCATGTAATCTTCGTCATCAGCTTCATCTACCTTTGTAAACCCAACTAAAGTGGCATTGAACATTGCAGTACTTTTAATGGAGATATCATCAAAGAGTAATTTTGCACACTTCTGGTTCCCACATTTTGCATATAAATCAATTAATGCAGTCCCTACTTTAATATGAGAAAGAAAACCAAGCTTTAACACAAACCCATGGAATTGAAGTCCTAGGTCCAAGTTGTTGCACTCTGAGCAACCATCAAGGACAGTAGCTAAACAGGTACAATCAATATAAATTCCTAAGTCAACCATTTTTACAAACCTTTTAAGGGCTAATTCTCCATGACCATTTTTCACATACCCAGATAGAAGAGCAGTCCAAGAAACCAAATTCCTTTCATTCAGTCGGTGAAACATACTCTCAGCCTCTTCTATTAGCCCATGCTTTCCATACATTGTCACAATTGCATTTCCTACAGAGGTTTCACCCACTAAATCATGCTTAATGGAAAGTCCATGTAATTGCCTGCCTATTGCTACACCTACAGCTCCATCGCAAGCACTTATTACATTCGTAAATGTATAATCAGTTGGCTCCAAACCAAAAGATAGCAAATCAATAAAGACCCAAATCGCTTTCTCCAGGTATCCCACCTTCCCATATTCTGAAATCAAAAAATTCAAACACCTAACATCCTTATAACTCCATTCACTATACACTTTTTCCGCATCCTCCAAAAACCCACTTCTTGAATACATGGAAATCAAAGAAGTACCAACCACAACATCCTCACAAAACCCACTCTTCACAACAAAACCATGAATCTGCTGCCCTTTAATCCGATCATCTGGTGACTCACATGCCCTTAAAATTACTGAGCACGTATGTTCATTGAACTCTTCTTCCAATCTATACATATCATTAGCAATCTTAAACACCGACTCAACATCATTAACCCGTGAATACCCATTAATCAGAGATGTCCATGTGATTGTATTCCTATAGCGCATTTCATCAAACACCCTTTGTGCATCATTCACTCTATTAAAGTTTGCATACAAATTTATGAGGTTATTGCCCTGAAAGCTGTTATTTTCATAACCCAATTTCATTAAAAAGCCATGAATTGACTGACCCAGATAAAGATTACCAGAGCCAATTGAGAACTTGAGGTGCTGAGGCCAGTCATTCAAGATAAGGGGTTGGTCACAAGTTAACACCTTGGAACTGACTGACAATTGGGTTGTACTGAAATTTGGATGTTGTATCTCTTGTAACAACTTGCATGATGACGAGGTTAAAGTGTTATTGAGTGGGTTTATTTTCAATGAAGGAAATGTTTGTTGGGGTTTTGAAGGACAAGGAACTACGGTTGTGGGAAAGAGTGAAGACATGGAATTCTACCGAATGTTGCGAAGATTGCGGATAGGACTCTAATAGGAAGGACTTGTCTAAGGTACCATTCGTCCATCTATAATAATCTATAGGTTAATTGCAAATTAGATCATGAAATATCGTTTTAATCCTAATTTGTATTTTTAAAGACCAAAAATTTTAATTTATACTTTCAAAGATAAAAATTTGTATCAATGTACACCGAAAATTACCATCCATCAATTTACCGTCTAAAATTAAATAGATAAATTACACCTAAATTCCTTTATACTTGTCACTTAATTATTTGAACCCCTCACATTTTAAATATTATCCCTACACCTTATGACTTTGTACGCGTGTAACACATAATCCTTTATCGTTGATATCTGTTAATATAACCATTAAAAAATATGATTTCATCATAATAAAAAATTATAATATCATACTACTTTTTATTTTGTGGGTCTCTTATACTGTAAAATTTAAAATCAAGCTTATCATTTGAATGTTCAATATAATGTGGGTATTTATACAATGTTCTTTATATTTAACGCAATATGTCACTTAAACACAATTATTTGAATGCTCAATTGAGAGAATATTTTTATTTATATTTGGATTCTAAAGAGATGTACGTATAATATTTCAAATGTGGGGGATTTAGGTGATTAAGTGACAAGTATAAAGGGATCTAGGTGTAATTTATCCATTTAAGTTTTAATGCACATTAATATAAATTTCTATCTTTGAGAGTTCAAATTAAGATTTTTGATATTTCAGAGTACAAACTGAGATTCAAACAATCTTTTGAACTGCAATTTGAGATTAACCCTAATCTATAATATAAAACAGAGGATTCAATAAGGTCATTCGATGATCTCAAATAGATTCATCTAACAGTCACCAACATCCCTCTCAAAACTATTCAAATTAAATTTTTCTCTCCAATCCATCATTTCTCACTTACATTGTACCGTACCTTTAAGCACGAGTTACCCCTAGTTTACAATATTTATGGATAATATTTTTATCACCGTTGTCATAGTGAAAAAAGTGGTAAAAATAATTATCAGTTATAAATAAATAAATAAATATAGTAAATCATTCACAAAAATGATATTTTTTCACCCAAAAAATGATAAAAATAATTATCATAATAGTGATAAAAAAATACCCATGAATATGATAAATCACTTAGTAGTTACCACAACAGTGGTAAAAAACTCACAAAAATGGTAAATTATCAATAAAAGTGATAAATTTTTTTATTATAAAATAACTTACAAAAATTATAAAAATACTCATTAAAATAAAAAAAATTAAAGGTATAGTACCGAATTTTTTTTGTTAGTACGATAGTCAAGTCCTGTAATAATGGTCCTTAGTTGGCACATATCCTAGGTAGCTACTCTCAATTTGCATCTTTAAGAGACTAGATAAATGACATAAAATTTTTAAAATTTAGCTATTTTGTCCTAAAATTTTACTCCAACAGAATAACTCTAAAATATATAAAATAACATTTTGTTACAGTGATACTCTATATTTAGATTGTTATGTATAAATATTTTATAATATTTTTTCTCTTCTCTTTTCCTTTCTTTCATTCTCTCTTTTTCTCTCACACTATTCCAAAAAAAAAATAACAAAAAGAATTAGAAATAATATTTAAATTAAGTAGTTAAAAATACAAAAAATATGTTTGAGCGTGTTAAAAAAGTGAGTTGTTAAAATAAAAAATATTATTTTTTGAGTAGCTGAACAAACTCTTACATTATCATAATTCTAATATTGAGTAAATTACACCTACGGCCCCTAAACTATAATTTTTGTGTCAATTTTGCCCCTACACTCAATTTTGTATCAATTAAGCCCTCCAACTACCCGATTTGCAGTAATTTTGCGCTATATTACATTATTTCTATTGTTTCATTTATTTATGTTACGAACCTCGTTGATCATATGGTTACATCATTTTGTTGTATTTTGCCCTCTAAATTTTATATCTCACTTATTCTTTCTCTCACTTTGTACAATTTATGTTCACTCTAAAGTATAAAATTAATGTATACAAAAATTTTATATTTCGTTTGGTACGATGATAAAATAGAATGATAGAAAGTTGAAGAAATAAATAAAATATTAAAAAATATATAAAGGATGAAAAAATAAATAGATTAGCTTTTTTTTCAACTCACCAAAATCAATCCACTACAACAATTAAGATTTTTTGTGACAAATTTTTTTGTCACTATAAATGTGTATTTCGTCACTGAAGAGTTTTAGTGATGATATTTCTATCGTCACTAGGTGGTCACTAGAAACTTGTCAGTAATTGTCTATAGTGACAATCTAGAATAATCGTCATTAATTCTATACTTTGCAGTGATAACACTCTCTCATCACTAAAAAAAATAAATTTAATGACAAATAAAATAGTCACAAAAGATCTAAAAAATGTGTCATTAAAAGAGTAATAATGTCACTGAAAGTACAAATGTAGTGATGAAGATATTTTGTCACTGTAAGTTATGTTCTAGTGACAATATATTGTCGTCATTAGAAGTCTATTTCAAGGGACAAATTTTAAATTCATCACCAACTCTGGGTCTTTAATGTCAAATTGAGCTTGTTACAAAATATAGAGCCGTTAATTGTATGATTGTCAATGACGAAAAAAAGTTTGTCAGTAGAAGTTGAGATTGGAGACAAATTCTCATTTCGTCACTCAAACTCTTTCAATATATATATTGACTCTTGAAATAATCTGATAAGAGTCGTGTAACAAAATCAACAATGTATTATCTAGTCATTCACATCCAAATGATATATGACAATTAATATAATAACCCAAAACCAAAGAACTTAAATTAATTTTTCTCAAATAAAAATATCATCCAAGTAAATACAAAATAAGTGTATGAAACAAGTGTTTTCCTACTGAATAAAAGACATAAGTATAAAAAAGAAAGAAATAAAAATGACACAAGTGTGGTTCTGTCCATTATAAACAACTCGCACCACCAGCCATTAATCTGCACATAAGAACAAAATAAAATGATGTTAGTATGTTTTCAACATCCATAAACAATTGAAGATAAGTGTAACTTTTGTAAAACACACCTCATAAACGAGGTTTATTTTGTATAGATGACATAAAAGCAAAGAAAAAGTCCCAAGAAAAAAAATATTGCAATTTTCCCATAGCTAATGAATTTTACTCGATTTTCACAATAAAAGTCTCAACAGATAAATTGAGGAACCATTTTGTATAATATAAGTTTTAACACACAAAATTTACCCTCTATAACAATGACAATTCTCTAATATGCAAGAAAGCAAATGCGTAATATATATAGCTTACCATGATGTAGGAGGGCTAGCCAGATGCCCCTGCAGAAGACATATAGGCCTGAAACATATTTTCAAATTGAGTCTGTCGAATCCTCATTTCTTCAATTCGAGTCTGTTGGGACTCTATCATTTGATTCTGTGATTGTATCTTTTGATTTTGAACCTCTACTTGCTCAAGCAGCTCATGCTGAACTCTTTCGGCCTCGTCTGCCCTCCTTATAGCCTTTTGTGTATCCAAAATAGCTCTTTGACTTGATTTGGCAGATGTGTGGGGCTTTGGGCCATGCCCGAGACCACATATATACCCCGACCTTGTTCCAAGCACAAGGTCGCATATCTGATCTGGATTTAACATGGTGCCACCCTCTAATATAGGTTGGGATTGCAACTCCAACATCTGATTCTGCGATTTTAAATGTTTAGTGCAACAACTCAAAAATTTGTATAAAATCTAAAAATTGAAGTGTAATATACTACTCAATCTTACATATTTCAGCTTCATCGCATGACCACCATTTCACTGGATTATAATGAGTGTCTTTGTAGAACGAAATTCGATCAGGCTCCTCATTAGTCTCTTCATTTCGCTGTATGATTTACAATTAGAATTAAAGAACATAAAGTTAACAATCATATTGTACTAAGTAAACTTAAAATCATACAATATTATATACCATTTCATATCGAGCCGCCACAAATGACTTTGTACCCATGAAGTGGGTAACTTGCAACTTGGCTCGGTTTGCCTTGTTGACTTCACATCATTTCTGCATTGAAACATTAGGCATGTTAATGGGTTAGATAACTTTTTTATATTAAAATATTGCACATTGTAATTTCACCTGATAATCAACATCAGAGAATATGTTGCACAGATAATTCCAATCCTCCTCTTGTACTCCATCATATGGGTGCTCTCTTGCAATGTCAACATTGTCAAATTTTTTAAAATGATTGCGAAGATGATATCGATAAGTCCTATATTGACATTTCATTAGTTGCTCACAACAATCCTTTATATGTTCCTACGTCATGTCTATGTTGAATTTTGCTTAAAAATCAAAGTTACAAAAATAAACATTTGTTGTGGATAAAATCAAATTAAAAAAAAAAAAAAAAACCTTGACTAGATTGTCACTTACTAAGATGCGGTCATAAAGGGAAACCTTATCCTCTTCATTTATGTCCTTCCATTCTTTCACCCGGAGAGGAGCATATTGGCGAACAATAAGGCCCAACTCATTTGTAAAGGTTGCTGCTCCTAGCCCAACTAGTTTTTTCTTCTGCTTAGGAATGTTGATTCGCAGCCTACCAGTGACACGAATGATCTTTTCCAAACCAAGACCTTTTGTCTTACCTCGACCTTTTTTGACAGTGGTGGAAGCTATATAAAACACATTACACTATTAGTAAAATAATATAAATAAAATTATAGAATAATAAAAATTATGATCTAACCGCTACTTCTCAAGGGTGTTTGGGGAATAGAAGGATCTGATAGAGTAGGAGCAGATATTGGTAATTCATTGCTCAATCGGTGTGCTCTACTTCCTAGTGTCATTCTGAATTAAACCATCCAGTCACCACAACAATTAATTTGTTTTAAACAATGAATCCACGTATTAAAAAACATTGCATGCATTTATTGAAAATTAGACACCAAACATTGTAGAATTCTTCACTTCACTTGATGCTATTACAACTACAATTCTTTCACAAAATAATTTAATATAAATTAACAATTGGCAGTCACATGATTATGCATATCATTGGTGATAACTTACTTCTTACATGCTAATGATAATTACCATAGCATCCAAGTATTACTTATTCTTATCTTCTCACTCATTAATATTCAAGTCTCCCACTTTTTTTCTTGATTTTCAATGATTGGGTAAGGCTTAGCAATGTATCATTTCTATGTTTGAGTATCGTGACTTCAATTTGTCATAAAGTTTTAACACCACAATAAAAAAATAAGTGCATGAAAATTAGGTGGTTTTGTTTCACTTCTTGCACATGCCAACTTCCTTGACCTCTGTTTTGTGGGAAAAAAAGTACAGCTTTTGGTCATGCTAGCTAAGGATTTGTTGTAATCAAACCATTATGGTTGGACTAACCCATTTCTAACCAGCAACCTAGTTTATTTCGAAGACTTGGGCCATTTTACAATTTGCATCTTTTTAAGTTTATAATTGATCCCTAAAATTTCAATTATAACAATTAAGTTCTTAAATTATTAAGAAAATTTTAATTTGGCCCTTCCATCCCAATATATTAACTAGATCCCACATAATCAAGCCAAATGACCAACACATGAACTAGGATTATGATTATTCTATCAAGATTTAAAAAAAAAAAAAATCATGCCCAATGGTTATTACGTCTGCTCCTAAAGGTGATTTCCAATAACTAAGTGTTAGTAATAACCATTGAATTTGGGACTAGAAGGACAAAATAGAAACTTGAGTCATACTTGAAGGATTGAATATGTAAATTGCCTAAAAAATATAAAAGAATATTGATCCTTCCCTTCTAAAGTATCTAGTTGATAGATAACTAACTACTTTGTGCAGAGTACAAGAAATTTGATATGTACACCAAATGAGTTTCATGATTTTATTTGTAGATCTTGACTCTCAAGCTTCATTTTAACCACCTAATTAACTAAAAAGACCTTGCAGCAGAGACCCTTTTTTATAAGGTAGTGTTAGTCGTCTGTTACGGTTGAACAGTACACAAGGAAAGTACAACCAAAGGGGGTTTTGAACGAGAGAGAAAGAGATGGTGCCATGGATGCATTTAGACATATATATAATGACAAAGGCAGGTTATGATACTAACCTGAATTTTGCTGCAATGAACGGTGCTCCACAGATTCTTTGTAAGAGAAAGATTGTTCTTCAGAAGGAGAGAAGCTGTGAAATAGAAGGAGCATGCCAGAGAGAGAAAGGAGGAGTGGTGGCTGTTAGTGGGGAAGGCAGGATCATGATCGTGGGAGTGAGAGACTAAAAGAATAGGACTCCTGAACTCCTATAATTGTGTTGGCGAGAAAGGGATAAGTGTGAATGAAAGATTTGGAATCAGCTAAACAAAAAATTGTAGGTTAATTTCATTTTGTACCCAGAAAGATACTTCAATTTTCAATTTATACTCTTAAACAATTGAATTCTCAAATATTGCCCTCAATGTTATATAACATGTGCAATGTGGCCCCCATTTCAAGCTCAAAATGCACCCTCAATTTTAAATTTTACCTTGAATTGGGTTACATTGCATCTATTTCATAACATCAATGGAGGAATTTGAGAATCCAATTCTTTAAGGGTCAAAATTGAAAATTAGAGCATCTTTAAGGGTGCAAAATAAGATTTTCACAAAATAGTATTAATACGGAAAAGAAAAAAAAAAGATTCCCATAAAATTCTTGGGAAAATTTCTATCACACCTTTTATAGTCTACCATAAAATTCATTTAAAATTCAAGTTGATTAAAATTTATTTTTCTATGTATTAAAATCCGAGTCAATTTATTTCATTTTTCTACATATTAAAATTTGAGCGGATTAAAATAGATTCGAGCTAATTAATATTTTTTTTACGTATTAAAATTTGAATCTATTAAAATTTTTTTTTGAGGCATTAAAATTCAAGAAGATTTGAGCTCAATCTTGAGTTGCTACCACTGATTAAAATTCAATTCGATTCGATTACATTTATGTTTTTGTACGTATTACAATTCGATTCGAACTGATTAAAATTCGTTTTTTATGCAGTAAGATTTGAGTCAATTAATTTTTTTTTTTTTACGTATTAAAGTTCAGATTGGTTAAAATTCAATTTGAGCTGATTAAAATTCGATTGAATGGACACACCATGTTTTATGTTAGATTTGGAGTCCCCATATTTCATATGTGCTAGCATTACATCAGCTCAGTTGTATAGACTTCACGTGTGAGTATGCCACATTAGAGTAAAATAATAAAGTGAATAAGTCGATTAAAATAGATACGAGCTGATTAATATTTTTTTTACGTATTAAAATTTGAGTCTATTAAAAAAAAATTTTTGACGCATTAAAATTCAAGACTATTTGAGCTCAATCTTGAGCTGCTACCACCGATTAAAATTCAATTCAATTCGATTAACAGTTATATTTTTTTACATGTTAAAATTCGATTCGAACCGATTAAAATTCATTTTTTACACATTAAGATTTGAGTCAATTAAAATTTATAATTTTTTTATGTATTAAAGTTTGGTTGGTTAAAATTCAATTTGAGCTGATTAAAATTCGATTGAATGGACACACCCATGTTTTATATTGGATTCGGAGTGTTTGTCTTTCATATGTGCTAGCATTACATCAGTTCAGTGGAATAGACTTTACGTGTGAGAATGCCACATTAGAGTAAAATAATTAAGTGAATAATTTTATATTATATGAATGAGATCAAGAGAATAAAATAGAGAGATGGAGACGGTTGTTACACAAATTTGATTCGCTTTGAGGTTTCAATTAACTTCTTATACAGTTTCAATATTTTTATGTTGAATTCATTAGTGACTAGTCTCTTGTTTGTTGGGTGAACTGATTTTTTTTTTTTAAAAAAAAAAGCCAAGCAATTTTATTGAATGAATCTTAAAAATTACAAGAATCAAAAAACCAGAAAAAACAGCAGCAGCAGCCACTTTCTCCCAGAATTCAACTCCTTGTATCCCTGCAACTTGCAAAAACCAGTCATCACCAACATAGAAGCATAGACCAATTCCAAATCAACCATGGTCATAAAAAACCAACCTGCTGATCTTAGTGCAAAGAACAGGCAAGCCCCTCTGGTTTTATAGAATGAATCAAAAATTACAAGAAGCAAAGAATTTCAAGAAATTTACAATCCAACTGAAAATTCCATTTACAAGTCTTGAAGCCTTCAAAATGAACAAAATACCATCATTGCAACCTGGCAGCAAACATCTCCAAACCACAACAACAACCAGGCATAAGCACCCCAACAACTATCATCAAACCCATCTCAGCAGTATAGCAGAACTGCAGCACATCAGATGTTGTAGCATAGTAGAACCTGCTTACAGCAAAACCAAATTAAAATCAATTTGAATCAACTCAAACAAAAATAACTAGATCCACAAATTTTAAATTCAATTTGTCTTTGAGAGATATTATGGTGTATACATGATATAGTGTATGTGATCTCCATGTTTCTATTGCGGGCATTTAAATGAAAACTATATACTTAATTTTGTAGAAACTATATTAAATGATTACCTTATATTTTTGAAGTTAAAAATTATCATCATCATCATCATCATCCCCATCACCATCACCATTGGCACACATATTCTCTTCTTCATCAGTACAATAATCGTCTAGTGTGTCATCTTGTCCATCACTTTCTTCACTATTTGCGTCATCTACTCCCTCGTTATCCACATCACTTGTATTAATACGATTTGAATCAACATCATCTCTATTCAATGGCCCCAATTCATGTACTTCTACTTGGACAATCCCATCAACAATGCAGGACTCATTCTGTTGATATGTTTCATCATTACTGATCACCCCTTCGTCGTCATCTCTTGGCATAGCTTCCACCTCTGGAACATCAAACAGACTCCTATGTTGCACTTTCTTTACTACTTGCCAATTTTTGCCTAATTTCGTGTCATTTAGGTAGAACACTTGCTGGGCTTGGGTCGCTAGTACAAATGAATCATTTTTGTACCATTTACGATTGACATTAACACTTGTAAAGTGTGTATCCTTTTGAATCCCTGCTCTTTTATTGTCAAGATCAAACCAATCACATTTAAACAAAACAACTCGGTTACCCTTGATGTACTGTAACTCAATAACATCAGTAATGACTCCATAAAAATCAATTAGCTTATTGTCATGTTCTCCTTCTACAGTTAAACCGCTATTTTGACTCTTACGATGGCTATCACGGTCATTGGTGTAGTACCTAACACCATTAACAATGCAACCTTTATACCTAGTTGCTCGTAAATCTGAACCACATGCTAATGCATACAATTGATCAGTAGCTTCTGCAGATTTCAAATTGCGCTATCGTTTCATCTATAGGCAAAATACAATGAAACAAGTAAATAAATATACGATAATTAATATTTATATATATATAAAACACTTGTATGAAAGCCCTTACACGTCTTTCAAACCACTGAGGGAATTGTTCTTGTTGTCTCTAGTCTAAATCCATGTCATTTTCTCTCTTGAGCTCATCCATATGTTCTCTAAATGTCAAAATTACACTTATTTAGCACATAGTACACTTATATGCACAGTAACAAACATACAATAATAGAAACAAAATATTAACTTACTGAAGATATTGGGTCAATTCTTCGCAATTGTTTAGGACGTACCATCGAGCCCTTCTAAGCTCCATCTCAGCCAAATTATCATATGATGGACATCCAAAAGGACGAACCTTCTGTGAGAATACAGACAACCCTCCACCTTTTAGCTCCTGGCCTCCGTCATAATTGCGTTCCTCACGATTGAATTTTGTTTCAATTGCAGTAAGATACATTGAGCAAAATGTTAAACATTCATTAGCAATGTAAGTCTCGGCAATTGAACCTTCTGGACGGGCTTTATTGCGTACGTATCGCTTAAGTGTGCCCAAGTATCTATGGACATTTGACAAAAGAATAATTTAGACGACGAAGAGATAATGAAAAGAATTCAAACTTTATACGTACGTTAACAAGTATATATCACCTTTCAATTGGATACATCCAACGGTATTGTACTGGTCCTGCAAGCATGGCCTCATATGGCAAATGAACCGCTAGGTGGACCATGACATCAAAAAATGCTGGAGGAAATATCCTTTCAAGCTTGCACAATATTAAGGCAATGTCCTTTTCTAGATTCTCTAGGATTTTTAGTTTCAATGTCTTACTGCACAACTCTTTGAAGAAGAAGCCCAACTCAACCAACGCAGTACAAACATCCTTATTCAAGTATCCACGTATTCCAATCAGGAGTAATTGTTGTAAAAGAACATGACAATCGTGACTTTTCATTCCCGATATCTTTAAATCCCTTACATTCACACACCGCGAGATGTTCGATGCATACCCATTTGGAAACTTCACCGATTTCAAGAATTCATAAAATCCCTGCATTTCTTTATGGGATAATGTGTAACATGCAGGTGACATTACATAAGAATTGCCATTACGCTGTAGGTGTAGTTCCTTCCTTATATTCATATCCTCCAAATCTTGTCTCGCCTTATAAGTGTCTTTTGTTTTTCCAGCAATATTGAACAAGGTTCCCAACACACTCTCACGTATGTTTTTCTCTATGTGCATCACATCGAGATTGTGTCGGAGCTTAATTGTTTTCCAATACGGCAATTCAAAAAATATGCTTCTTTTTCTCCAATTCAACTCTTCGGGGGTTCGCTTTCTTTTCTTATTATTTGGGTGCTTACCATAGCTAACATCTTTGATGTGATTTAACTGTTCAAGCACATCATCCCCAGACAATTTCTTAGGTGTCAACCGATGGTCCTACTTACCATCAAATTTGTTACTTTTCCTCCAACTATGTTTGGGTGGAAGGTATCGTCGATGGCCCATAAAAGAAATCTTATTTCTTAATGGTTGCAAAGATTTCTCCTCATTGCAAGTAGGACATGCCATGTATCCTTTGGTGCTCCATCCAGATAAGTTACCATATGCGGGAAAGTCATTGATTGTCCATAAGACTGTTGCATGCATTTGGAAAGTTTTTCCAATAGAAGCATCGTAAGTCTGTACCTCATCTTCCCATAACTCTTTTAGTTCATCTATTAATGGTCGCATATATACATCAATGTCATTACCAGGTGCTTGAGGTCCAGGAATACGTAAAGACATCATTAAAAGTACACTACACATATTGAAATTCAATGGGCAGTCAAACCCGTTAATTAATTGAATGAACTATCACTGAAGAACAACACGTTGTAAGACAAAAGGATCAAAATACAACAATTCCCTATAAGACGAAAGAATAGCATACCTTTTAACTTTACCAAACTTTGAGATGGGTGGCCTGTGAGTGAGGAGTGAATGAAAGAAAAAAAAAAAGGAAAGGCAAAAGGCAGAGAAAGAGATTTTGCTTTGCTGGGTGTTGTGGGATGGAGAGATAGAGGAGGGGGGAGTCAAACTTGTTGCTGCGCCTGGTGATACGTACCGAAATAAAAAAGAGAGGGTTTTGTTGATAGGGTTTTAGGGATTTTGATTTAAAAATAGGGGATATGATTATATTATTAAGACGAGTAATACTATTTAGACATAAAAATTTAAACTAATTTACTGACATAATGATATAATTTTATAGGAATCATTGTATCAACACCAAGTTTTAATATTTAATAGGATTTATAATGAATCCAAATGTCATAGTGAATTAGATCAACAAATTACGTCAGTAAATTAGATCTCAATAGTATTACTCTATTAAAATATTAAAAAAATAGTGGAAGAGATTTTGGGTGATAAAAAAATTAGGATCAGTTGGCATCATTGAAGGACGCAAAAAAAAAAATTTTAAAGGTCAATATTATTTGTTGGATTAATAATTTTGAAACAATGTAGAAAGTTCAAACAATTTTATAAGTTGGGAATTCAAATTCTATTGGCCCTCATTATATAGATGTGTAATAAAATCTAAATTTTTTTAACACCCCCAAAAAAAAATTTGAATTTATGGATTATATGGGTCAACTCGAAAGTGACACAATACTTGACATAATTAATTCATGGGTATTCAATTTAGTATTTAAATATTTGACACGATTAATTAAACTGATCGAGTTATGATTGTCTAATATTTGACACGAACACAATATAACATTACCCGAACACGACCCAATATAATTCGAGTCACACCACTTTGGATTTGGTGATGGTTCATGAAAGGGGAAACTTGGTGAATTTAAAATCCAACGCAGACCAACCCAAAAAAAAAATCAATATTGAGCACACTTTGGATAAAAAATTATCAACCTAATTTAAAATCAAACAATACTCAATTTATATCTCTACTTTTTAGGATCCAATCCAATTGAAATCAAATTTATGCCCTAGTTGCTTAACTTAAGATTCAATCTTCAATTAAATTGGATTTCAACTTGAATTTCTATCCATGTTATGTACCTCAAAAATCAAACCTCAATTGAAGTTGATTGATTCAAATTTCACCACTACTTGCATATCATCTAATTTCAAAAATTAACCATGACTGACATTGAAAATTTCAAATAAATTTTAGCTTGAGAGTTTTAAAAATTTTGATTTAACTCGAGTTTTTTTCGACTTGCCTTACAACCACTATACTAGCTAGGTTGTGGCATGAGTATTGATATTTAAATTAAATAAATTTTTGGTTTTACTATTTTTATGAATTAAGGATGTTTCAGAATTTTGTTAACAAACTTAATTAAGATGTAGTTTAGTCTAGAAATAACAAGAGCATTTTGTTTTTTATTTTTGTAGGTTAGGAGTTGATGCGATATAATTTGAAATTTGCCAAACAATATAAAATAAGTCACTTGACAACACCGATGTAGTGACATAAATTTTTATATTTTTAGTGACATAATTAATTTAGTTACTCAAAATATAAAAGTTTTAGTGACGACTTGACAATCATCACTAAAAGTATAAAATTTTTAATAACAACACCAATGTTATCACTAAAACTATGAAAGTTCTAGTGATGACATGAAAGTCACCACTAAAACCATTAGTGTTTTAGTGACGACATTAAAGTTATCACCAAACCTTGAAACTTTCAGAGGCAACTAATCTCATTACTAAAAGTAATTGATTATCATTTTGAGTGATAACAATAAAATTCATTACTATTTATCCAATTTTTCACACTTCTAGTGACGAAGTTACAACGACAAACAATAATTCATCACTAAACGTTAACTTTTTGTGACAAATAGTGTTGTCGTCACTCATCCTAGATCATTAATAACAACTTCACATGTCATCACTAAAAAAGTATCATTAATGACAAAAATAACTTGGTCACTAAAAAATTTGTCACTAAAGCCCATCATGGTTGTAGTGATCACTCCAAAATTGAGAGAAAAATTAAATAAAAAATTAATTATATATGTTGAAATGTATGTTATTTATCGATATATATCATTTAATATATGTATATATCATATTTATCTAATATGTATTATGTATATACTAATTTTATATATAAATATAATGGTAAAATATGTATATATGTTTTTTCAGCCTTCCTATTTCATTACACCAAACAAAAAAAAATTAATTATTCCTACTTTTCATCCATACTACTAAACACTAAGGAGGGATGAAAGGATTCTCACTTGCCATTCTTCAATTTTTTCATCTACCTTATCAAATACACCATAAGTAAATTATTTTTTTTGCAAAATTAGAAAGAGAAAAAAAAAAAGAAGAAACAAAACGTAATTCCATTGGAGAAAAAGTAGGTCACATGAAAAGGTGTTTGGAGCTTTGTCATTTTGTAGCACTTGCCCCAAAACTATTTGTTAATAAAGTTTGACCCCTCTATATTTTGAAAGAGTAATGTTATACTTCTCAAATTGTATCCCAAAAATTCATCACAAATGAGTTGACACCTTCACACACCACACAATGTGGACCCCTATATTAGTTTTTTCATAAAACGAGTGGTGTGTGAAGGTATCAACTTATTTGAGATGATTTTTTTGAGATACCATTTGGGAACCATAAAGGTTGCCATTGATGCATGATGCCTCCTGATTATCGCTTACCTTCCAGCCACTATCATACACACACACACATATATATATAGGGAGAGAGAGAGAGAGTTTGTATGGGAAGAGAAGAAGAAGATTGTTTGGACAAGAGAATAATTATAGTTTCAATTGGGATTTAGTTACAAGATATAGTTTTCTTAATCAAATCAAAATAAGAAAAAAATGATTACGTGACAATAATGTTAATGAGATTTAATTTGAAAACTTAATGTGTTATGATTATTGGATAAACGTTGTAAATCCCAGTATCGAATAAAGTATCTTATTAATCGAATGGATAAAATGTATTAGGTTTTGATATGGACGAAACTCAAGGCCAGGGGTTTGGTGGCCCAGAAGCCTGATCAGCCCATGAGGCCCGGAGTAAAGAAGAAAAACTCAGCATCGACAGAAGATCTGTAACCCAACAGTCCAGGCCCAGTCTAAACTGTAAAGCGGTCCAAAGGTTGAAAGTCCAACCCAAGCTACTTCTGAATCGCCAGTGGGGACCACGCACCCTAGGGATCCAGGGGACCACTTTTGACACCTACAACAATCTCAGAGAAGGTGAAGTGCCAAGCCACCAGAGATCGTGGCGATGGCAGCGCTGGATGAACAATGGCGCCCGATGAACAGTGATCGTGGTGACAGAAGAAATAAGAAGGGGCAGAGGAAAAAACAAGAGGGATCAATACAAAGGGAATGACAGCTGAAAACCCTAAGAGAGACTCTAATATAAATAAAGAACGATAACCTAGCAAGAAGGTATCATCTTCATGAACCAGTAAGCATTCAAGAAACTTAGAAAAGAAAGCCAAGAGAAAATAGCTAGACACTCACCCTTTGTAAGAGAACTTCGGGTCCCCGATTTCATCTCTGATCGATATTAAATTTAGTGAGCAAGAGACTCCATTGATAGTGGACGTAGCCTTATTCCATTGGCTAAGGTGAACCACTTATATTTCCAGTCTAACTAATTACAAAAAATTAAACCATAATCTGCAAAACCCACTCAGAACATCACCCCATCATAGTTGGGCTTGGGCCATAAATTCTGAGCACCATCAGGTTTCTAAACCAAGTCTCCAAGTTACGTACCGATAGCATTATTGATATTTGATTGATATTGTTATGTTTTCAATTTTTTTTTAGTAATAGACCCTTAAGGGTACCACTTGCTTCCAAATTATATTTGTCCTCATAAATTGAGTTCCTAAATCCTTTATCCATATGCAAGATTAAAAAACATACAAGTTCATATTAACAAGCATAATACTAGTTACATGTTACATTGATCATTCGTTTATATAACGGGTTTTTAAAGAATATTTGGAGTATCTTAACGGTAGAGAAACTTTTGGCCCAAGGCAAGGTGCGAGTAGTTTTAGGCCCAAGTTAAGGTAGGCCTAAAACAAAAAAATTAAAGTTTTCTACTATATAATAGATGCGGTCACCACTTATAGGCAGATGTTTTTAAGTAGATATAAGTTATTTTTTTTATTTTTTTTTTTGATCAGAGACAAACTAAAACATTTCTACTTAAAAGTAGAAATGACATAACTGTCATATAACCCACCCACATGCCCAAAGACTATTCGATATGGAATAGCCCCAATCCATCACCACCAAGGTCCAAAGGTCTCCCCGTTCATATACAGGCGTAAGAGAAATGCAGCTGAGCCCATGTGGAACCCACCTTGAACACACATATGTTTTTTTAAGTAGATATAAGTTTCAATCAATATATATTATTTCTTGGATAATCCAGCTCTCCATTCTCCGAACAGGGTATGGGTGTAGTGAATTTGGAGCCACGCCCTCGTCTCAGGCTTTCTTGAAGTCAACTCATGTTTAATGGTCAGTTCAGGTATCTTGACGAGGTCAACACGCCTGACCTAGCTATTTTTTTTCATATCATCACTATCAAAACTTAGGAGGTGTTATCCAACTTTTTCAAGAATTTAATTTTTTTTCTTCGATAGAAATGATAGAGGAGATAGATAATAATATCCCAAACTCGAACCCCCAAACAAAAAACTTTAATGCAAAACTCTATCGAACTAACTCATAGGGAACTAAAATAACGAAAAATTCTATTTAGACTTAAAACATTAACTTAATTTGTAGATTTAATCAATCATAATCATTAAATAGATAATGAGTCCTAATCAATCGAGAAAATACCCTGCACGAGATGATAAAATGACTCAAACCTAGAACGTGACGAAAAATATGATTAATTACATTATGAACTTATGCATTGAACTAATGATATTGGTCAAGGGCAAATCTGTTGGTAGTCAAACAAATGTATCCTATGATATAACAATTCGATTAACGTATGGTTGGGGCTGAGCCCAATTGGGGTGGAAAATAATTTAGTTGTAGCAATCAAACATCTGCGGTGCCGTTTTGGACTGCTTTCGTCGTTTTGAAAAAAAAATATGAAATAAATATTAATGCTAAAATTAGAAGATCTTGTTAATTATTTTTAATGGCACCCGTTAATCCAACCATCTCTCTTCGTTTGTTAAATTTTTTTTATTTTTTTGTAAGCATAGCATTTTCTTTGCCAGTAGTGGTCCAGCCAAATGCTTAGTACAACACGGTCCTTATGGCTGGCAAAGGAAGATCCATTGCATTAATTCAGTCAATTGGTTGAAAAATAAATTCACTTTAAATGTTCCTCTCTCTCTCTCTCATTTTGAATTAATATTTTTGAGTTAATATTTTTATTGTTTGTTAGGCTTATTGGATTATTGCATGTATTGAAAATAAATTATTTTTTGTACGCAAAAAATATAAAATTATTTTTATTCTTTTAGTTCTTTTACTAAGCAAAACGAGCCAGCATAATCCAATAAATTCATCTAACATACTCTTTCAAAAATAAAAAATTTCATATTTATCTCCTACTTTAGATCATATATATTCTCCTCCCTTGATCTCGTTGTGAAAAATTTAAACTTTTAGCATTTGATTCAGGGTTCAAGTTCGACAAATTATGTTTCAATAACATTCTTATCATGACTAGCCCACCCACTAAAATGTAGGGTAAATAAACATTGGGTGGCCCCACTAGGGTATACAGGCCTTGGCCTATCCCTTATTTTATTTCTTAAACTTTCAATGTAACTTCTTGTACTAAAAATTTAGGAATATTATTGTATGATATCAAAAAAAAAAAAAAAACTATAATACTTTGTAAATAAGTCAACTCATGGGCGAAGAATCTCACTCTTAGCCTTAACACGAGCCAAAGTTGAAACCCACGGGCCAAAAAGCTGGCCAACTCTTAAATTTTTTGGGTTGGGCCAATTATTAGATGATCGGCCCACAAACATTAACTAAAGTATTTTTGGTAAAATTGAAAAAAAAAATACAAAACTTAACTCCATAGGATAGAAAAATTTGGTAAAATTGACATTTATTATTCGTTTGGTACGATAGAAAAATAGAAGTATAAAAAGTTAGAAGAATAGAAATTTAGAGATATAGATAAAACATTATTTGTTAAAAAAAGAAAATAAGACAGATAAAAAAGTTGATAAATTAACTTTCTTTTCGACTCACCACAATCAATCACTCCAAAATTGAGAAAAAAATTAGATGAAAAAGTAATTATGTGTGTTGAAATATATGTATTTTGTCTATATATCTTTTGATATATACATATATCATATTTATTAATAACATATTATGTATTTATATATTTTTTTTAAAAATAAAATTAAAATGTTAAAAAATATTTTTAAAAAAATTATCTTATCAAACACAAAAAAATTAATCCTTCATACTTTTCATTTTTCGTATCACTCTAATTTTTCATACTTTTATTTGTTTTATCTACCCTACCAAACCGACAATTATCTCTAAGGGGAGAAAAAGTCGATCACATAACCCTAAGAGGTAGTTTAAGTGGTAACTGGGACAAACTATAAACTCAGATGTCATGACTTCAAATTTTTGTAACCCCTTAGGACGAGGTCCCTAGTGATCATTTTAGTTCTGACATAAATGATTTGATTTTAATTAAGAGTAATGGTAGATGAATTTAAAAATAAGACTTGATAATCTCAATCATTGAATAGGTAGTGAGTTCTAATAAATGTTGAAACTCACAATGAAACAAATGGTTAAGATTATGAAGTCTAATTTTTAAGTTTATTTTTTAAGTCCATCTAGCATTGCTCTTTAACTTAATCAAAAATAAATTAATTAAAACATACGTGAAATGACTTAAACACACCTTATCATTAAATAAAATACAAACAACGTCGGTCACATAAAAACAATGTCGGAAGCTTTGTAGTACTTTTTCCATAAACCATTTATTAGTGAAGTTTGACACCTCTGTACCCCAAAAAATTAGTGGGTCTTATTAAATAAAGACCCTACATCTATGAATAGATTTTAAATGACCCTCTTTTTCCTCGAAGTTTGTCGGTTGACGTCTCCAATGACCACAAATAGTAGCTACGCTCGTGCATTGAAAACCTTGTTTTGGGTTAATTATAATTCATCCGTTCTTAAATATATGTCGAGATCAAAAAAATTATTAAATAATTCTAATATGAATAAAAAATAATTACATAAGACTAAAATACTCTTATTCAATATATATTGGAAAGGAAAAGAATATGAAAGACACTTACTCTTCACCTAATCTAATGTATTGAAAAGTTAAAGATAAATTTGGAAGAAAAAATATTAATTATGCTTTGGGTTCATAAAATAACAGATATTATGGAACAAAAAAAATTATTTAAAACGACAGAAATTTAGGAGCGGAGAGAGTAAGAAGTTTCCTTGAATTTATGTTTCGTTTGATATGATAAAAAAATAAAAGAATGAAAATTTAGAATGATGGATAGTTAGAGAGATAAATAAAATATCATATTTGGTAAGGAAGAAAAATAAAAAAGATGAAAAAGTAGATGAATTAACTTTCCTTCCAACTCACTAAAATCAATCCCTAAAA
The DNA here is from genome assembly GCA_963454935.2 of Ilex paraguariensis. Lineage (NCBI taxonomy): Eukaryota > Viridiplantae > Streptophyta > Magnoliopsida > Aquifoliales > Aquifoliaceae > Ilex > Ilex paraguariensis. The sequence continues at coordinate 470,208 of CAUOFW020004314.1, read as the reverse complement.
AATCGGAAATAAAGTGGATGAAAAGTTAATTATTTGTACTGAAATATATTTTATTTGTCTATATATTATGTATACATTAATTTCATATAAAAATACAATGATAATATATATATTAAAAAAATTAAAAATTTAAATTAAAAAATATATATATTTTTTTTTATCTTAACTAAGGGTGAAAAATTTTGATACAACACGATGACACGACTCGAATTCGACACGAATTTTATGACACGAACTTGATTATAACTCGACAAGAACTTGAAAAAGACCTGACACGCGAACGAAAAATATAAAAAACTTATAATTTTATGACTCAACATGAATTTGACATGACGCGACTTGATTGTCACCCCTAATATTAGACAAAAAAAATTAAAAAAAATTAGTTATTTTTATTTTCTATCCATCCAATTAAACACAAATGAATGAAAGTGTATCATTTTTACTTTCCATCCCTGAAGGATAAAAATTTATCCCTCATACTTTTCATCATTCCTACCAAACCAAGCATTAGAGTCAATTGAACATCACATATCTTAACTGTTTAAAGGTTTTTTTTTTAATTTTATAATTAACCCTCTTATTTTTAGGTATGTTTTAAAAAATGTAACCACTAACAATTATTATAAGTCTCATACATTATTATTATTGTCAAAGTCTGAATGAATTACTATCTCAAAAGAGAAACAAAATATAACATTCAAAGAGGAACTTAAAATCTTCAACCTTAAAAACATTATTCTGAAACCAATCAATTTAATTTTCACTTTTATTTCACATCTCCTAGGTTAACTAATTACTTAGACTTAAGTTTCAAAACTATGAGAGATAATAGTTCAAAATGCACACACATATGAAGCACATCTCAATGCTAAAATCCTCAATCAATTGCACTTAAGTTAATAAATTAGTTTTGAATTTCAAATAGTAGAAGCAGCATAACTTAAGTATCAATAATACAAAACTCAAATAAGTAGTTCAAGTAATAATAGAGATGAATTGTAAATTCAAATATCTTGCGTTCGAATTTTGACAATTTTTCAAAATTGTGTTTGAATTTTGACAACTTCTTAAAATCAGGTCATGAAAAATTTATCTCTCATAAATTTCATTGTCTTGGTATGGATGATTTGTTTTTGACCAGACTAGAGTGAAAACTAGTTAAGGTGAGAATAAGTCAGCTCGGATAGGGGATGTGCATAAGCTTACTTAGACACCCCTGATCATTTGAATAAAAAGAAAAGCCCTATAATACATGTTCAAATAAACGTGATTCGATAACCGTACTTATATTGGTAGATCATACATACATTCATGGCTCAAAAAATTACATCGATGTATTATTTATTAAAAATTTGTATAATACTCAATCCTATTTATAATAATAAAATATTTTCACTCAAATCTATTCATGTATAACTTGATTTCTATATTTCATATAACATGTCTAATATAACTATTCAAGGTGTATTAGAACTCTTGCAATTTATTTTTTATTTGATTTAATCACTAATAAACCTATTAACGTATATTATGATTTTTCCAATTTTTTTCATATTCCATCTAGATTTTCACATGTAATGTCCCAACAAAAGCCTTGGGATCGATCCTAATTCAATACAATAACGTTGTAATTTATCAATTCGAGTCATAACTTGATTTAATAGGATTATAGTATTTATATGATATCATAAGAAATCCCAATGTATCATACTGCAAAAGTAATCCAACTTTACTAAAATAAAACATAATAACATAATTATTTGGATCATGTAATAATGTTTGTTGGATTAAATTGACACTAAACTTCATCCAATATTGGTTAGAAATTATTAATAATTAATTAAATTCATAAATTTGATGGAAATAGCATGAGTTCATGGGTCATGTAAAAGTGTCAATCTCAAAAGTAAATGAATCGAGATTACGTGCCTTCCCCGTCACTCAAGTAAGTACACCCCCCCCCCCCCCCCCGCCAAATAACCTTAATAAGTTCCATAACCTTCCAAATATGGAGGCCCCAAGACGAAGTTTCCTTAGCCCAAAAAATAAAAAATTAAAGTGAAAAATAATATATTGAGGAAAAAATAGAGAAATAAAATTATGAGTAAATACTATAGTTGGTCCCAAATTTTTTTTTTAATTTTAATTTAGTCTCTGAACTTTTAATTGTCTTAATTTACTCAATCAATTATCAATTTCATCTGAATGAAGTTCTTTTCATTAATTTTTATTGCTAGATTAAAATAAAAATATATAATTTAATACTTAAAATAGATCATATTGGGTACGTGACAATAGAGCAGGATGAGCAGGTTGACATTTTGCGTCCACATATATGAATTTGAGAGTAAAGAGCTCGCTGGTTGTACGAGATTCGAGGCATGCACTAGAGCCGAACAATATTCTATTCTTTCTGACGGCATCATTTTTCGTTGGAGGCAGTGGAGTGCCACAATTTTATTCATTATTTTTTATCTACATAATCCAAAGCCATCGATTGATCTATCCGTGAAAATAGATGAAAGAACTTAATTAAAATAAAATTGATAATTGATGATTAATTTTAAATAATAAAAAATTTAGAGATCAAATTAAAACTAAAAATAAAATTTTAAGGCGACTAATGATATTAGAAGCTAACCTGGTCTTTTATTTTTTTGGCTGGTGGACCTGGTCTTTAATTGCGTGAACTGAATGCGACCAAAAAGCCACCTCCTCTCTCTCTCTCTCTCTTTGTGCCTTCTCTCTGCCTACAAAATATGAGAATGCTTCTCTACGTTTCTTGCAACTTCTTCTTCTTCCTCTTCCTCTTGTTCAAAGTTTCCGACTTTTTCACTGCTAAGCTAATTCTAATTTGAAAATCAAGGATCTGAGGGTTGATAAAGTACTCGAAGTTGGTCTTTGGTTGACATTTTATTTGAATTTTTTTATCAACCAGAGAGAGAAAATAGAGAAGAGCTTTGCTGTTTAGAGCTATATTCCTATCAGGTGTTATTCATTGATTTTACCTCAAATAAGTTGTTTGATCCATTAATTTTAGCTAGGCTGAGGTGGGTTTCCTCCCTTATCTCTTCTAAATATTTTTTATTTTGATTTTCCCAAACCTGATATTTTGCATACAAATGTATATGTGTGTTTGTATGTTATTTTGAGACATTGTTTTGATTCTCATTCTCTGTAATGATTTTGTTCTTTCTCTTTCCTTTAATTGAAAATTCATACTGAATGCTTTCGGTATGTTGCATGGCATTTGGGTTCTGGGCTTCGGTCTATTTTGATAGTTATGCTGTTCAAGATTTGATTTTGACAAAGAATTGTTTGAATATTTGAGGGTTTTTGTTATCAATATAATCTCTGCTCCTTTTCTCTATTAAAATTAAGGCATTATATTTTTATGGAAGATCTTGATATTGGGTATATGTGATCTGATCACTTTCTCATTATGGGCCTGGAAACAGGTTGAATCTTGAGTTGAAGGAATACTTTTCTCTATGGTGAGTTGGTAGAATAATTTCTTATTTTATATTGCAATAAAATATACTTATTAGAAAATCTAAACTTTGCTACTTTGGGGAAAAAGCAATTTGAAAATAGATGGATCAAAAATTGTTGTTTTGTTGTATCTAATTTTCATGGGACTGGTGTAATTAGGGGGAAGCTCCAGCCTTTTTTGATGATCTTCAAAGGGATTTCTCAAATGGGTTTGATTTGAAATCCAAAGGCCGCCAAACAGCTACCACCATCGGCAGCAAAACAGTAAGATGGTCTAATATACTGATATGATCTTGTCCTATTTTTCTTCTTTACTGATCAACTAAGACAATTATATTTACCTTCAAGTGTTCCGTGTCCTTAATTTTATCAGTATGTGATTGATGGTACGGACGGTGAATCAATTGGAGTGCAGATTTTCAACAGATCTACGGGTGAATTGTGAGTTTTCTAGTCTAGTTATGTTATTGCTGCGATTGTATTCCAGTTTAATAAATGAATTACCATTATCTAATTAAACTTGCAGGGTGATTCCTGCTGTGTTGGGAACAAAACCCAAGCTGTTTAAGGGTCATTCAGCTGTGCTTGTGGATGACGACCGGATATTGGTTCTTAAAGGGAATTCGAGCTCTGATGACTTCACTTGGTTTCTTGAGGTTGGTATTTCTTGGACTAAAAAAATTGATCAGTTTAGATCTTACCTTTAGTGACTTCATTAATTGACCATAAACGAATGGTTTTTCTTGTTGGAATGTCACTATCCTGCATGGATGATTTTCGTTTGAGTTTCCTATGTTGATGTATTCCTTATGGTGCAAGCTTTGTTCCTTGTTTTGCAGGTGGACACCCCATTTGTAAGAGAGCAGAAAAAGAATTTTGAATCTGAGGTGGTTGCATGGAGTAAGGGGGTTACTGGTAATGCTGAGAAACCCATTGTTATCAGTGGTCCTTCTGGAGTAGGTAAGGGTACATTGATATCCAAACTAATGGAAGAATTTCCGGACATGTTTGGATTTTCTGTGAGCCACACAACCCGTGCTCCAAGGAACATGGAGATGAATGGGGTCCATTACCATTTCACTGAGCGAAATGTTATGCAGAAAGATATAAAGGATGGGAAGTTCCTTGAGTTTGCTGCTGTTCATGGAAATCTTTATGGAACCAGTGTAGAAGCCGTTGAGGTGGTTGCAGATGCAGGGAAGGTAAATATTTCATATTTTTGTAGGTTTCCTATGTGTTTGTTTTTTAATACAAAAAGGTGAAAAGATGTCAATTTTGAGCACAAATTGCATGTGTGCAAAGTTCCACAGCATCTAAATTGATTTCCTCTAAGATGTATTTAATTTGAGAACAGAGATTCTGAAAAGGTGAGTGAATTAAGCAGTCCAATGGATCCAAACATCACTACTCTTTAGAAACACTGACAATCCGAAACATTGGTGGAATTTTTAGTTTCAATTGATTGTTACATGAATGGGATCAACTCAACTCAAGGAACCTCCCTAATAGATGCTGACATAGGTGCTAGGATTTATCATGGATCTGAGAGGTGAAATACCAAATCAGCAAGGTGCACTGCCCACTTCACGTTTCTATAATATGTTGAGTTCCCGAAAATTGCATGGCCAACTGAAATTATTGTATAATAAGATTGGGTTCTCTTGGGGATCCTATCTCAGGGCAGGGAATGAAAATTATTGTGCAACTAGGGATTGCTGAGCGGGTTGACATGGCTTAATAAAGGTCTTCAATGGCCATATTCTTATGTAGGTTTTGGTTTTTTTTTTCCCCTCCCTTGGGAGTTCACATATTCAATGGATGCTTTTGCATTGTGTGGTGCATGATTATGAGCATCAAGTTTATGACATCCTTTACATGTAATGAAATTTTTTTATTTTGCAAACTTTAAAATAGTTAGTATGATTTTATGTAGAGATGCATCCTTGACATTGATGTTCAAGGAGCAAGGTCTGTGAGGACTAGGTCTCTTGAAGCAATTTTTATCTTTATCTGCCCTCCCTCATTTGAGGAGCTGGAGAAGCGCCTTCGTGCAAGGTGAGCTAAATATAGAGATTTGGAACCATCTTGCCCCTGTGTTTCCCTTTATTAATGTCGTCAATTTTGTGAACCAGGGCTACCGAGTCGGAGGAACAGATCCAAAAGCGTCTTCGAAATGCTAGGGCAGAACTTGAACAAGGAAACTCTCCTGGCGTTTTTGATCATATCTTGGTAAATGATGACCTTGAGACTTGTTATGACAGCCTTAAGGTAATAATTACCACTTCCTGTTTATCTCTCCATGCATCTTAGGTCCTTTGTTTTTGTTATTATTTTGTATATTCGACCATTCTTACATAACATCTTCCATTTGATGTAGAAACTGTTGGGTCTTAATGAAGGCCTAGAATCTATCCTTAAACCATGTACGTTTTCCCTCAATGGCATGTGTTTAGTTCATTGGAACTAAACAAAATTTGATCCTGATATACTTTGTTGTACTCCTCTGAAATTGTTTCTGATGGAGCTTTTAAATTTCTTTTCCAGCCCCGAAATTAGTCGACCTCCCCATGGACCATTCAGTATCAAAAATTGATCAGAAGATCCTGATAAATTGTGGCACTGCAGAAGCAGAAAAAGCATCACAGAACTTGTAAGTTATTCTTACAACTATGATTACCTAATAATACCGCCCTGCTGAAAATTTTGACCACCCTGAACCCTTTCATACAGGTGTGTGCTGGATCTATCTTTGATCAAAGGAGGAGCACCGGGACGTACAAGAGGACTGAATGTGTATGCTATCAATCCTTCAGCAAATGGCATAAATGGCGTCAAACAGCTGAGCTAACGCACTACCCTCCACTTGATACTAACTTAATTCCTCGTTATTTTTTTCATTTCCTTCTCTTTTTATTTTCATTTTAAAATAACTGAAAAAGGGATTGGAGCTACTAGTTTAGTTCTTGCAAATATTTGGAGTTTTAACTTGTCATCATTCTTCATTTGAGAATGGAGTTGATTTGGAGATATAGCATTTGATCATATTGCTTCCCATATTTTGAGATGAGAGATGATTTGAATTTTGCATTGCAAATTTAAGTTACTCGAGCGAGAGCGAAATGTATGTTTTCTAGTTTTTCATGTGGAGAATAATCTCAGTTCTGATAAAATTCAATTTGATCCATATTTTATAACAACAGAAATTTGCTTGTGAACCAACTTTTTTTTAAAAAATTTTCCAGCTGAAACATAACGCTTCTAAGAACTGTTGCTGTCTTATTAGCTGATCATATGCGCTGAGCTTGGCTTTTGTTGTAGTCATATGGTCTTCTATGTTGTGAAAAGCAGAAAGAATTGGTTCTTTTGCAATACATGGCACCTAAATATGGATTTGCTAGTCTATGTCAAGCCTTTTGGTCATACCAAATATCTCCTCTCCTTGGACCATGTATAGCTGGAGCTTTTGCTTGTGCCACCAAAAATTGTGGTTGTGTCATGTTTTTATTGGGGGCAGGGGCATGCTACACATTGCGTGTGGAATTTGTATTGGGTCCACCTCCATATTACAGGTTGGTCTTCATGGACAATGAAAGGAGGTATTTCTGTGTGTGTGTGTGTTACTTTTCAATCCCCGTCAACGACCTATAACGCTACTCACTACTTCCAATGGGGTTAGAAATGAAAGGTCACTCACTACTCCCAGTGGGGTTAGAAATGGAATCCGTTTGGGAGGATTGCATTTTCAGTATTCGATCCAAATAGTTCCAAACCTCCATAACAAGCTCACTCTTGATGAATAGGTGATCACTACTTTCTTTATCATGCTCTAAAAACCACAATTTCGTCTACCCCATTTGTATATACACCACATAGTTTCCAAGCGTAGCTCATTGAACTTTCTAACTTCGTTCCGTGACCTGTGTTAAAGAAGCGTGTCTTATTTTGTGTGCTGTCAGATTTACTTGAATTTGAGCTCAAATATAAACTCACATTACAAAAACGAGCTAAATCATACAATAGATAAAAACTAATCATTATTTGAACCGAAATAAATCACCCAAAAATGATACGACACGAATCAATTAACTCTCTCTCTCTCTCCCCCTGTATTTCGTTAGGGTGCCAAAAAAAAAAAAAGAAAAAAGAAAAAAGGAGAGGTGGGGGAGGTTCATTCATAATGGGAAAAGTTTCCAAATCTCTCTTTTTATGGATTTAGCTAATGGGAAAGGAGTGTTGGCTCCAAAGCTATGACCTCAAATAGAAAGCATGGACGATTATGTCGGCCAATTGTGGGAATCTTATTATAGTGTTAATTAGATGAAAGATGTAAAGTTTGCAAGGACAACCAATCAATCTAACATACCACCTTGCTTTTTACTCCATGGCCAAAAGCAAAATCGATTTTCATATTCTTCCATTGGGGAATTTCCATGTCACCATCGATGGTCTTATATATTCTTGGAAGCACTTTTGTGCAGGGACCAATCACTAGTTGGATTTATTGTCTAGGTTGCATAATGAATTTAGATTCTTTTCATTACATTTTTTATTTCATTCATTTTTGTCAGTGATAAATCACTAATTGGGTATTATTGGGCGACTTGTTTATTTTTAGCAGGTGTCTCATGAATTTACGACAACTAATTTATCATTGAAAAAAAAACTTCCAAGTATCTTGGGATATACATAACTGTGATAAATTCACCGCCAAGGAAAACTCTCTTTTTCTTAACCTTTGGAACAAAGGTAATGATTCTAGTTTAGATTAAACTGGAAATCCAGAAGATTTAATATTCTGATGAAATGAATAATGACAAGCAGTTTAGATTCAATCTGAACCGTCTAGAGGAAAAAAGAGAGTTAGCTCATAAGAGTAGTGACTTATTAAAATCAGACAACACGATATTACAACAAGAGAGACAACACAATATTATAACAAGAGAGTTAAGGTTCGATAATTCTCCCAATGGGAACTGGTCCTCCAGAAGAAAACATCAACCACTAAAGACTATAGAAAAGAAAATTTGAACCCAAATTAAAAAAGTTCGTATCAAATCGGCATAATGGTAAGAGGAGAAAGCTATGCGCTCAGAAAAATATAAAAAAGGGGATAATACATCTAAAGGGATTTTCCCAACCTTTTCTCCAATATAGAGCTTGCCCATAAGTGACTAGATTCAGTGGGATCTTTTTACTTCTCCCTGTTGAAATGATGTGAAATTTGAACTCTGCAAGAGGCATGAGATGGTGAACCATTGAAATCTATTTCATCTTGGTTCTATCCTTATTTTCCATAAACACATGAAAACATAAAATGAATCTGGCTGGATAATTTTAATCGAAAGATTTAAAAGGTCAATCAATATCTTAAGATTTTAATTTCAATTTTTATAAAACAATCGTGTTGTATTATTCAATGCACGTCGTCATCTACGGGAAATTTGCATTAACTCAAACTTGGGATTATAATTATTACTCCAAAAAAATACAAAAATTTAGAGAGATAATCAAGATTAGTGCGTGACAACTTGCATTTAGAAAATGATTAGACATTAATGATGGAGACTTTCCCTTTGTCCCTACAAAGTGACCACCAGCCACTGATGCAGCATATTAACTGTGAGCACCGAGCCCACTAGGCAGAAACTGAACCAACTTGCAAGGAACCAATCATGGCTGGCATGGTGGTGGGTGGGACCCAAAAGGGAAATTCAATTAAGACAAGTAGCCTCCCCCTCCTCTGGTGGGCATTAGCTGCTCTTTCTGTAGGCCAGGATAAGCATGAGGCCTTTCACTCTGAGGTCACTTGCAACTGGCCATTTTATTTGCTTTTTTTGTTTGGTTTTGGTCATCAAAGGCCACTAGTTGGCTTGAATTATTCCACATAACATGCCACACTTTGCCGGTATGGATGTACGGAAAAAATGGATCGAATCGAGTCAAGTATTAAATTATTCGAGATTGATTAGTCTCAATCAATTTATTTGAGCTTGACTTGACTCGGGCTTGGTTGGATTTGTCCAACTAAAAATTCGAGTTTAAGTTTGTGATCGAACTTAAATCGGAGCTCGTTCAAGATCAAATTTAACTCGTTTTGTATAGACGAAGAAAAAGTTCAATGATAAATAATTTTATTATTAAAAAAAAAAGTATTAGGGTCGGTTCTAAATTGATGTGAACAGATGAGTTCAATTTGAGGGTGGGGGCTGGGGAGCATTTAAAGTGAAGAATGGAACCGAAGGACTTGCCACTGACAAGTCGGTTGCATGTGCAGATTCTTCTTCCGCTTGAAATTTCGAGCAATTTTCGTGGTGGGGTCTGACAATCCTGGGACTGCAAGTTGGTTCTTTGCAAAGGCCTTTTTCAGTTATTTAAAGTTTCAACTTCTCTTATTGAAGGGCTGGCTTAATTTGGGAAAAGTCAAAAAATAGGTAGCTATAGAATTCATGAAACTAATGACAATTAGACATATACACACTCACATTTTATTTTTTTAACGTGAATATGTGTTAAGTTTAAATACAAAACGACAGCAATAAGCCCGGGTTAGTTTCAGGTAGGTCTATCGACGGATTAAATTTTTTTGATACATTAAAAATGTAATATAAAATTTAATTTTTAAGAGTATAAAATAAAAAAAAAAAAATTCATTTACACTCACTGTAATTAAGTTTAAATTCAATGACACCCTTTACAGATTTTGAAACTTCACTGTCACCCCTTGTCAGTGTTTGTCGAGTTATGGCGTTAACGGTAATTGTTAATTTACAGAAATACCCTTAAATATTTTATAAGATAAATTTTATTCACAACCCTTATAAATCAACATAACTTTAATGATACTCCCTATAAATAGACATATCTTTAACAATACTCCCTCCCGATTATAAAATTTCTATTCACTCCGTTTTAATTTTATTATATTAACATATAGGTTCATCAATTTAATATTTAAGTTTATCAAATTAATGTCATTTATTTAATTTAAACTAAATTAACAATGCATCTCATCAAATTAACACAAATTGATATTTAATTTTATTAAATTAGCATTTATTTATATTAATTTAATAAATTATTTCATCAAATTAATAGTATTTCTTTAATTTAACGTTAAATTATTATTTAATTTCATTAAATCAACACCAAATTGACATTTAATTTTATTAAATTAAAATTTAATATATTAAATTTCATTAATTTAACATTTATCCTTATCAAATTAATGTCAGTTATTTAATTTAATACTAAATAAACATTCAATTTCGTTAAAACAACATTTAAATTTATTTAATTAATATTAAATTTTATCAAATCAACACTAAATATGAATATCAAATTAACACCAAAAAAATATTTAAATTTATTCAATTATTATAAATTTTATAATAATATTTAAATTTTATTTATGATTGGTTATGGGTGAAGAGTGGTGAGATGATGTGGAGGACAAAAGATAGGAAAAAAGTTAGAAATGAATGAGATTTGGACATAGACATTAATCTCAGTCTCAACCAACAGTTGAAGAAGACATCAATTCTACAATAATAACATCACAACATATTGACATAACAAAATGGAAGAAAAAAATTTAAAAATTGTGCAAGAACAAAATAAAAAAAAAAATTGCATTAAAAAAATTTAAAAATTGCGAGAATTTTTTTTTTTACTAACTTCTGTAATGATCGATCACTGTGGAGAAAGAATTAAAGAAGAATGACCGGCTTCAGTCTCTTATGTCTTCTAATAACACTAGATCTTTTTTGACATCTAGCAACAATAAAGGGTATGGTATTTATAGTAAAAAAAAGGGTTGAAGGCATTTTATTATATTTACATAAGGAAGAGTAGTTTTGACATTTTCAAAAAATTTATAATCAAATTATTATATTTATACTGACATAGTTAAAAATTACTGTTAAGGTAGTGCTTTTGATCCTTTTACCAGAAAGATGTGTAGTAAAGTTTCGGAAGGAAGGAGGTGTCATTGAATTTAGATTTAACTAGAGGGAGTGTAGATGAAATTTTTTCATAAAAATATTATAATCTTTCAGGGTACAAAGTACAAAAAATCTATTTATATATATATATATATATATATTAAATGCTTAAATAACACATTATTTTTTAATACTTCAATATAAACTTGGATCGAACTCAGGTTAAACTCGTGAACCCACAGCCTCAATCTAAACCGTGCCCAAATTTAATTCGGGTTAAGGATCTTTAGCTAAAATCCAAACTAATTTTTAAAAAACTCCATCCAAACATTATTCGAATTAGCCCGAAGTTACACCCCACCCATGAACATTACTTCCAGACAAAAAGAACTTGCATAAAGGATTTGTCTCTCAATTAAGACAAGGGCCACTAACGCTAGTTCAAATCCCACTGAAATAAACTAGACCGAAGTAATTATGTCAAAAGTTGAAGGGCATTTTCGATAATTGGCTGGTGAAGCCCAACGTAGTACCAAAGGCAGAGGGAATTGTGGACCGAGGAAAAGTGGGCCCCATATTTTTGCTCATCCGAGGCCTATCTCTGACCGACTCAATTGGGCCCATTTCAGGTTTAAGATAAGGCCTTTTAGAGCTAAATTGTCACCTCCAGTGTCCTTTTTAACTTGTTCAGCGTCGGAGTGTGGATGGGGTCGTGTTATGTTACGTTCGAATTGTTTTAATTAAAATATTTGTTATTTGTATATCAAATTTGTACTATTTTTGTATAATCCATGAACCAAAAAAAACGTAGAGATAAGAACCCCTCGATTTCGAATAAATCCACCACACATAATGTCTCATTAATTAAAAATTCAATTCTAGTAAAACTAAATAAAAATCAATTAATTTTACAACAATTCATACAATAACTTATGAAAATAAAATAATAAAACAAAAGTTATACATTTTCATCTTGTGATATTTAACGTAGCTGAATTATTCGTGATTAACACTCACGTAACATGTTAATATCCATTTTCATTGTCGTGTCATTTTCTAGTTTGCTTCGTATGGTGTCAAAATTTATTTTTTGGGCCTTAGACTTTTTTTTTTCTCTTTTGGGTCTAGAGCTGGCCGATCTTTATGCTCCGTTTGGTACGATAAAAAAGTGAGAGGATGAAAAGTTGGAGGGATAAATAAAACATCATGTTTGGTAAGGAAGAAAAGTAGGAAGGATGAAAAAGTGGATGAATTAACTTTCCTTCCAACTTACCAAAATCAATCTCCAAAATTAAAAGGAAAATTGATGAAAAATTAATTATTTGTGTTGAGATGTATCTATTAGTCTATTATATCTTTTTATATATACATATATTATGTATATATTAATTTCATATAAAAATACAACAGTAAAATATGTATATATATATATATATATAAAAATAAAAATAAAAACTTTAAATTAAAAAAAAAAAAAATTTCATCTTAACTAAGGGTGAAAATTTTCGACTCAACACAATGACACAACTCGAACTCGATACGAAAATAAACAGGTCAACTCGCAATTCGATACGACACAATTAGTTAAATGAGTTAAGTTAGATTTGACTAATATTCGATACAAACCCGTAATGACTCAACACGTATTTGACACAACACAACTCGATTGTTATCCCTAATCTTAGCCATCACAAAAAAAAAAAAAATAGACATTTTTATTTTTCATTTATTAATCAAATACAAAAGAAGAAAAAGTGTATCCTTCCTATTTTCAATTCTTGAAGGATAGAAAGTGTATCTCTACTACTTTCCATCCTTCTTACTTTTCATTCTTCTACTATCAAACATAGCACTAATTTTGAAGTGGACTCCTCTTGAATTCCATTACACAATAAGCTGTAGAAAGGCCCAAGGACAATCAGTTTCAACCCACCTGTTGTATGTCTTATCTAACTATAGATTATGCAAAGGCCCAACCTTTGAAAGACCCAATGGGAGCTAATGAACTTAAGCCCATAATTACCAATCTACACGAAAGATTACGAACGTAGCAAAGTGGGTTTGTCCGAGTGATTAAGAAGCTACCCATCAGAAGCATAGTAGCTTCATTTCCTCTTCCCATCAAGAGTAGTCTAGAATGCGAACCAATATTCTTAGTATTTTGATTAATTTTGGGCTTGACCCGAGATGGCATTGAGCATGGGTCAGAACTATGCCATATAACAAAAAACCAATCCTATACATAAATTGTGTACATATTGCAAATAGATCTCAGTTTTTGAAGAGTGAAAGCAGAGCAATTTAAAAAAAAATGGCATTCAAGGTCCTCAAGGTAGAGCTATCTTGTCCTCTTTGGAAGATGAATTTAGGGAAAGCCAAAATGGTTTGAGGGGCCGTGGTAGGGCTGGCCCAAACAACTAATATAATGTACGAAATTGGGCTTAATAGTTGGGCAGCCATGGACCCAAAAATTCTTAGGTCCCCTGTCGCTGACAATTGCGTGTGGCATTCCATGCAACGAAGATCTGAGCAACTCTTCTTGTTGCTTGTGCATGGGACAATGAAAAAAAAATGGGCATACTTTGTCTGTGAGTCAGTCCACCACAATATAGGTATGTTCGCGCGCGCGCACGCACACATATATATATAGAGAGAGAGAAGCAAAAAAAATGAGAAAAAATCCTTTGTTTTAAGTGCCCATAGGCTATAATATTGTAATGAAACATAGAATTCTTGGTTCTAGGGCATAATTTCTGGTTCAGACACATCATAAGGAAATATGTATTCGTTTGAATGAAACGTAATACATAGAACTTGAACGAGATCATGATTTAGTTAATAAATCTGAAATAGTTGGGACAACATTTTAATAATTTGAGCTGAGCATTTTAGTGTAAGCACGTATTTTTTGCGACAATTTTAAATTTGTGGCAAAAAGTTTACTATTCGCGATGATTTTATAATTTTGTCACAAATTTCTATTTTGGTAATTTTTTTGTGACATTTTCTTAAAAACTTCGCGAAAAGGCGATTCTCTCCTAATTGTTTATTGTGGGAGAAATGACGGGAAGTGGGAATTTTTTACGACAAAATTTTTGTCGCAGATAGCTTTATCTCGTCGCAAAAAATTAATAATCTAAAATTTAAAGTAAAATAAAGTCTAAATTTTTATTTTGGCAATTTTTTACGACAAAAATGATTTGTTAGTCTTTAGCTTTTACTTTGTTGAGACTGTCTTTTTTCTCTGGAGCATAAAAATACCTGCAATCTATTTACGTGGATGTATCAGACTTTTTGAAGTCCACTTGCTTATAATGACTGCCTTGTTTCTTTAGGTGTTCTTGGAGTATGCGGATGTTGAGAGTGCAACTATAGCTCGAACTGGCCTAAATGGTAGAAAATTTGGTGGGAATCCGGTTGTGGCTGTGTTCTATCCAGCAAACAAGTTTTCTGAGGGAGATTATGATGGCTAGTTGTTGTCTGCTCTTCGTGATGTCTTATTAGAATCTCTATGATAAAAAGATGATTTATAGAGTTGATGTTCTAAACTATTCAGTTTGCATTTTTTGCTTAATTTACTGCCCTGTTTCTAATTTTTCTAATTAGGGCCATGGTTTTATGCAGTGGTTAATGTCCAGCATTGTGGTTCATATCCTGGTATTGATCTGTTGAGTTTGGAGATGGTATTTCAAGGCATGGAGCTGAACTGCTAGAGCTATTCAAGTTTAAGAGACATTAAATGTAATTAGAGATGATTTAAATCCTCTTGAAGGATTAAAGTCATTTTTTTTTATTTTTAGAATTTCTTGTTTTTTGATTCTTGCAATTCATTCTTTTTAGAAATAAAATTTTGTTTTTTTAAAAAAAGATGTGAAATGTATTAATTGTGTTAATTTTTTATTGAACACATGTATTATTGGTGTACAGGTAAAATTTTTTATTGGAATATCATATTTTATAAATTATTTTTTTTAAAAAAAGAATTTTTTTGCAACAAAATTAAAATCGTCGCGCAAAGTTGTAGAAACAATTTGTTTCGCGACGATTATTATACGTCGCAAATGTATTTATTCAATTATTTTTTATATTTTTTATTTATGTAAAAAATTATTTGCGACAATTTTTTTACGTCGCAAAAAATTAATTAAATTATTATTTTTTACATTTTTATTTATGTAAAAAATTATTAACGACGGTTTTTTTACGTTGCAAAAAATGAATTAAATTATTATTTTTAAAAT
Source organism: Ilex paraguariensis (assembly GCA_963454935.2). Classification (NCBI taxonomy): domain Eukaryota; kingdom Viridiplantae; phylum Streptophyta; class Magnoliopsida; order Aquifoliales; family Aquifoliaceae; genus Ilex; species Ilex paraguariensis. The sequence goes on along the minus strand of CAUOFW020004314.1, from coordinate 454,532 downwards.
TTTTATTTATGTAAAAAATTATTCGCGACGATTTTTTTACGTCGCAAAAAATTAATTAAAGTATTATTTTTTATTTTTTTACATTAATGGAATAGATTTTAGCAACGTTTTTTCAACTTTTTGCGACGTTTTGTTTTCGTCGCAAAACATTTTTTATGCGATAAAAATAAATTTGCGTCGAAAAATACTTTCTGCGACGAGACTATTGCGACGAACACGCGACGAAAAAAAAAGCATCGCAAAAAACAATTTTTGTTGTAGTGAAATCATTTTTTTTTATTATTTAAAAAGGGGCGGAGCAACCAGTAGGTAATAACCCTCCGAGTGTGACCATGACAATTTCCCTCACTGTGAAATATTTGGTTTAGCCGTAGTTACTAACTTGAAAAGATAGTCCGTCACCACAATATTACTAAAGTCAAGCAACAAATCGTGTTACTTCCGTGAATCAAATTCTATCTAATAATCACATAGGCATCAAAGACAACTCTAAACGAATACGGCTTACCATTAGATCATCAGCTCGGATGGTAATTGTCGATTCATTCCATCAAACCTTCTAAATAAACTACTTTTCTTATGCCTATGGTTTTCATTTCTGGGCAGCTTGAACAGGAAGTCCATTGAAATGAACACATGGAATTTGATGGATCATGTCGGAACTTGGGTAACCATGCGAGAGGCCTTAAGTTCAATCGTGTGTGATAAATTGGGCCTACGATAATTGAAAAGTTTGATTGTTGTCTGCAATTCCTCTTGTTTTTTTAACTATATTTTGGAAATAATTTTTAATTTTTTTTCTTGTTTTTATTTATTTTTAAAATATTTTCAAAACGTTTTCATTTTTTAAGTGATCGAAATAATTCACTGAAACAAAATTTTAATCATTATTTACTTTATTATTTAATTTCTTATATATTATATAATCCAATAGAGGATGTGAATAACTTATCTGAGTTATGTAAAAACACCACATTCATCTTTTATCATTTTAAATAAGATAAGACTAAATTATAGATTTTAATTGGAAGATTAAAATATTGGGCAATTGAAAAAATATTTGAATAAATAAGGGACAAACTCCATGCTCCGTTTGGTAAGAAGGATGAAAAGTATGAGAGTGAAAAGTAAAAGGGATACACTTTATATCTTTCAAGGAAGGAAAGTAAGAATAATTACTTTCATTGTTTAGTATTTGGTAGAGAATAATTACTTTCATTGTTTAGTATTTGGTAGGATAGATGGAAAATAAAAATTATTTAAATTTTTTTTTTGTGCTTGGTAAAATGTAATAAATATTTTTATATTTTAATTTTTTTTAAAAAAAGTATAAACACATATTTTATTATTGTATTTATATATGAAATTAATGCATACATAATATATGTACATATCAAAAGATATATAAACAAGGTACATTTCAACACAAATAATTAATTTTTCATTCACTTTCTTTCCAATTTTGAATAGATTGATTTTGGTGAGTTAGAAGGAAAACTCATTCATCCACTTTTCTATCTTTCCCATTTTTCTTTCTTACCAAACATCATGTTTTATCTATCTCTCTAACTTTTCATCCTTCTATTTTTCACCGAAGCATAAAACACAAACAATTAGGGGTGAGTGGTAATTTTCAACCCAACAAAACTACCCGACATGAACTTAGCAAGTTAATGTTGATTAATTTTTGACACAAACTCAAAAATGACACAACTTACAAACATGAATTACAAAACGGGTATTTTTTGAATTTCACCTGTGAAATTTAAAATCGATACAAGTGACCCCTTTGTGAAATCGTGTCGACACAAATACGAAATTGATCCGCCAATAATCTTGATCCGCCAATAATCTGAACACGACCTGTTGGTTACAACAAGAAAATGTCCAAGCCCATTAATCTTATTTCACCGCTACTCCCTAACACTAACCCCTTTTAGGCTCTCTCTCTCTCTCTCTCTCACACACACACATTCACTCTTTCGTCTCACATCTTAGGCTTCACTACCAACAACTACTGATCTCTCTCACGCCTCTCAATCTTATTTCACGGCTTAACCCGACCCCTAACCCCTGTTTGATTTCAATTTCACATCACTCAAATTGTTTAAGATTGGGATGTGGTTGGATGGATGATGGATGACCTGAATAAAATATATGGTTATTTATTTTAAACTAGTTGATGATTACGTGTGTTGCACGTAGAACATGATGTGTTTGAATAGTATATTAAACTCTAAATTAATTTTTCCCAAGTATATATCTTTAGTATGTATTCTCTTGTGTCTTTCATAAAAAAAACCAAAAAAATAAACAGTTAATAACCATGCTTTACAAGGAAACCCCTCCCCACCAAAAAAAATACAACCTAAACTAATATTTGATAGAATATGTAATGAAAAATATGCATTTCTCTGTTTCCATTCTTGTCTTTTAAAGTTTTTTCTCATATGTTTCTTTGAAAGATAAAAAAAGAACGTAAATTATAGTTAAGAGTAGTTTCCAATAAGAACTAAGGTAGCAAATGAGGAAGAAACTTAACTAACAACTGCCTAACACATAACCCCCTTTGTCATCCACTCAATTTTTTCAAAGACTAACTATATAAGTCTCCATCATGGTCACTACATCTGACACTAAGAAATCCCTCATTAATATTAACATACTATAAATGTTTACTGAATCGTATCATAATATAGTGTTTCTCATTAAAAATGCGTTCATTAATTTTAGCCAACTAACCCACTTATGTTTAGACATAACTTCTAAAACTTCGACAAATTTGTCCACTCATTGTTGGAAGTGCAATTTTGTTCAGACACAACTTCTAATACTTTGACAAACTTGCCCAATCATCGTTGGAAGTGCAATTTTTTTTAACCTCATTTTCACTTTTCACATTTTTAGCTTTCAAGCTTTTAAACACTTATGACAAATTCAGATCTCAATAACCAGATTCCTATGCAAAATGACCTAAAATTGAAGAAATGATGGAACTTTAGTATTCAACTCTAAATTCCATGCATACATACTAAATACTGTAGCAAGAAGTGTGAACTATAGCTCTATACAAGCTAATTATAAATTGTGATAGAAACACAGCAAAATGGATGAGAATATCTTTTAGAAAAGAAAAACAATAAAGGATCCAGAAAAATAAATAAAGCTCGTCATATCATTCATTAAATAAAACATTAAAATAAATATTCTATATATGCTTAGAGAAGGCAAGTAACCATGTTTTTATTCTATGTAGACCATTCTCCTACTCTTGACATGTTACTCAAGACCATCCCCTTGCTCTTGACATGTTACTCAAAGATCTAATAGAGTGACCATTTGTTTGGAGGATAATGCCATATGTGTCTTCTTTTAGTTGCTCCAAATCGATTGCATCATCACCTATTCTTGATATCTATTATGCAAGAAAGGTAAAGTTGTCAGTACATTTGTGAGACAATCATGTCTCAAGCCAAAAGAGATTCAAGAAATTCAGCAGCATATGTCAATCTAACTATCTAAAAGCATATGTTAAGGTAATTTAAGAAAATTACAGATAATATTAGAACTATTGTATTATAACATGATAACATAACTTTGTATTCATATATTTTGCTAACTTTGTATTCATATACTTCCCAATATTTTGGTTAATTGCTATCATCTCTTGTGACAGGGTTAATGCCAAAACATTGCTAACCAAGTAGGAGTCCAATCAACAGTCATATGAAAATATGCATTTCAAATCCAAAAGAGTCACATGATCAAAAGAGACTGTTTTTCATCCATCCTATTACAAGAATCAATTATATTAAGCAGCCCTAAAACTCCCCCAACTTCACCTGCCATGAAAGAACATACAACTCATAAAAAATTCAGCTACAAATTTAATTTTACTTTAATAAAGAAACAAAAATCACCACGTGCAATGCTCAAACATCTTAAATTATAATATTTGAATCACCAAATAGTTATTGAGAAAAATGCTGCCCTTGGTGAAAATAATAGAAAGATCTCGCGATATCCTCATATGTCCAAATTTTCAAATTAAAAGATATAGACGTAACAAGAAGAAAGTTCATACCTACTCCTGCAATCAATGGACACAATCCAAATATGAGGGGTAGAGAACCCAAAAAAAAAAAAGGATATGTAGAACTGTCTACAAATAAAACAAAAAGTTGAGGGAGATAAACTCTGTCATGAGGTTGAATGAAACAAAGAGCTCAATAGAACATTCTTCAACTAAGACAGGATGCTCCATATTCCCCCAAAAAATGAATAGGAATAATATTTTTTTTGTGATACTACTTTCAATGACTCACTCCTACCCATTTTTTTTACCATCTTTCCAACATTAACCGTAAAAAACATAACTGCACTTTAAAAATAATCAATAATGAAAGCCACAATTCTAGCAATACGCAATAATGTAAAAGATGTCGTCAATCACTTTCTTCACTCTTTTACACTTGAAAGACTAATCTTCTATTCACCCATGGGCCAAATTATCCAACCTTGGGATTTTTCCAAGTGCTGCCATGCACGATAAAGGAACCATCATGTGAAGGTGAAATTGTGTGATTTACCAACCACCTCCATCACACCAGTCTTGTACTACCTCTACCTTGCGAGACTTTTGTTCACATAGCTTGTAAAAATTGCTTATTAAGAAATTACTATGTGATAGCTGAATTATTTTGAATACATATCTTTTTTATTCACTTCAAAAAAAACTTGCTTGATATGAATTAACACAACTTTACTAAATCTTATTCTAATTGATCTTTCCGAGTTTGGATCAACTCTCATCCTACCTCAACCTTCACTTACTTCAATATTGCCTTTTGCAAGTAATGAAAATTTTGATAGAATAACACAATAAATAGTAAAACCTGTACCGTCGAGATGAAAAAGCTCGTTAATGTTATTAATTCAACTTGGCTATAAGGTCTAAAACTTGGGTCTTAATGTCATCTCTACCATGATTTCCTTAATATGAATCTAATTTTCAAAATTGAAAGGGAAATTACGATTTTTTTTCCTCTACAGTGTACTAACTGAAGTATTAATTGTGTATAAGGTCAACAATAATTCACAAAATCAAAAACTCACGTCGAAAAACATGAATTTCAATCAAACCACAAAAAAAAACTAAAGAACTTTTTAAAAGAACCAACAATATACATCGAACGAGACACACCAAGCATTGCAGCCTAGATGAGTCTGGTGTTTGATTTTTTTTGGTTCGATCTCATTTGTAGCAAACTGATAGACATGACTCATTGCTTCGTAGGTGATAGTGATTCACTGCAGTAGGTAAGAATTTCTAGGTTTTTCCCTTGTTTAGTACTGCAGACAAACCGTGACAATGAGAGTTAGAGGTAGAGAAAGAAAAGGAGATAGGCAAGAAGAAACGATTTGATTGAGGTGTGGAATATGTTGACTTGAATTGATTCACCGTGTATTCACTGCATAACACTGTGTTTATGAATGAATAAGAATATGAAAAACTCAAAATAATTAATCAATATTTATTGTTATTAAGTTACAATATTTATGATGAAAGATATAATTAATAGAATTGGAAGCATCTAAACAATGTAAAATATAGGTATAGATATAGATATAGATACAAATTGGCTTTGTGGTGATTATAGTATAGATGGAGGATTAAAATAAGTTAAAAAAATTTTGGGTTAAGAGACTTTTAAGAGTAGTATAGATATAGATATAGATATAAATTATGGAATATATTAGTAGTATAGATAAGAAAAGATTGGTTAAGAAAAATAAAAATTAAAGGTTAAAATTAATTATTAAAGCTCAAATGAATATAATTAAATGTTAAATTTATGCACATAATAAATTTAAGAAGATAAAAGATATAAGAAGATTATGTAATTAATTGAAGAAAATAAAAAGAAATGAGAGAATATGATTGACTTTAAAACAAATATCAAGGGTAAAATAATCAAACAAAATTTTTTCACTTTTGTTGACATTTTAAAGTAGTATAGATATGTTATGTGGGTTTGATTTTATATTAAGTAGGTCAAAATGTGGATACAATGGATAAATATATCTAGTTATATGTTAAAATATTTTTTGGATTTAATTTATGTTAAAAAGGTCTAAAATAATTAAATTAATTAATTTTTAAATAAATTGATAAACAACGACATTTTTAAAAAGTTGTGTAGGTTGTATACATGTTGAATCAAACATATCACATGGGCTGTGCTCGAGTTATTCTTGGTAGAAGTGAGGCGTGTTCTTGTTAGGTTATTCAACATGATTAATTAAACACTTCGTGTTAGAGTTGAGAGGCTTTTAACAAAAATTTGAAATAACATGACCCGCACATGACATGATTGCCAATCTCTACCAGCATGGTTAACTCTCTGCTCCTCCCCATAGCCTCCTTCCTCCACTTCTCATGGCAGTCCCTTCCCAGCCTCTTTCATCGGCAATTACCCCTCATTTGTCAACCGGGTGTAACTACGTCTAGTGTGGCGAGTGTGTTCAACTGTAATTAACATGTGAAAAATCAGAAATCAATTTGAAATCATATTAAACTAATCCAATTTGATTTTTTTTTTTTTATTATCAAAGTTAGATAAGTATATGATATATTGACAGGCCAACTTGGAGAGAGAGAGAGGAGGGAAGAAGAAGAAGAAGGAAGAGTAAGTGTTTGGACATGATATCATTCCAATGAGGACTAATCTCATTCTAGTGAGAAATAAGTTCAAAAAAATATGGTCGTTTTGTTCAAATATGTGGAATAAAAGGGGTAATGCTGGTATTTCTTATAGTTTTTTTTTTTGTTTTGTTTTGTGGTTGATTAAGCTTTGATGGCGATGGATTAGATTTTTTAATTATAATTTATTAAATGTAAGAGATTCCCATGTCATTTAGAAATACCAAAGCGTGACCATTGACATAAATTAGGAGATATCAATATAATATTCACTTATAAATATTATATGTGTTACCCTAAGATTGCCCTCATGCCCATATGATGTGACCACAGGAAGATTAAGTCAATAACAATTTTAGTCTAAGGTGTTAAATAGCCTCACAAAGTCTATGCCAATATGGTCTTACCAAATACTTTTCGATTTTCTTGTAAAACTCATAATTCTTAACCACTTTTTGAAGAATGGAACATCATAATCACTGCCTAGACCATAGTATTCCACTTGAAAATTATATAAATCGTACTTGCTAATAAATTCTAGACAATGAAAATGAATAGGACGGATGCAATATCTATAATATAAAATAAGATAGAATTCAATGAATCTGTTCGATGGTCTCAAATAAATTTATCCAACGACTACCAACATCTCTTCTAAAATCATTTATATTTGACCGTACCTTCAAATACGAGTTACTCCTAGTATAAAAATATAGAATATCACAAAGAATAATGGCATATATTAGTTAGGATCTTGTATCTTTATTTTTTTCACATAAAATAATGACTTTTGCAATATTGAATTAGTTTCCTTAGAACAAATGTCAAAGTTTTGTGGATTCATATCAATGCTAAAAAAAAATTGTTAGAATTGTGGCCATTCTGACAGTACATAACTGCATGCTGACCATATACACTACCACAAATAATATTTAATTATATGTTTTTTTATTTATTTGTCCACATCTAGCATATAACCAAGAAATATAACTTGATATTCCCTGATTAACCTAGGGTGTCCGTTATGATTATAATGAGCGGGAGATTTCCTATTTTCTTCCTCAACTTTATTTTTCCCTTTGATTACTCAATTTATTTGCTGAAAAAAATAATATATATATGTTCATGTATCTGATCTATGTGATGGGGGTCAAAAAACCATGAATTGCACAACATAATTCCATACACATGCTTGCAAATCAAATCAAGTGTAGTTCCCTACTCCAAATTTTGATTTGTACATCTCTGATTGTTTGTTGTTTGCCTTTCAGGACAAGGACAAGGGTAGGATACTTTTTTTGAAAAAAGTTCAGTATCATATCAAAATTGATTAACACTAGTAAATCTTTGTTTGATGCGTCTTGTAGTCACTGATTATAAAAATAAAAAATATAATAAAATAAAAAAAATTGTACGTGTCACATTTTTATTAGACACAAATAAAAGTATGATACCAAAAAATAAATAAGACAACTCACGTCTCTAGAGAGATCACAGTTTATTATTGAAAAAGACAACTTATTTTATACTTTTAAAAATTAAATTTTTCATATTATACCTTTAATGTATCAAAAAGTGTTACAATGTGACCATTCTATTAGCTTTTGACTTTTGACGAAAAAAATAACATAAATTAACGAAAGAACTACATTACAATATTTTTGATACATTGATGGTGTAATATAAACAAAATTAATCTTTAAATTTTTAAGTAAAAATATTTAAATTTTTTAGGTAAAAAATACAAAAAGCCCAAAAAATTGAAAATATACATATAGGACCCACATCCCAAATGTATTTTTCTCTACAACTAGGGGTGCAACTTGGGTTGAGTAACTCGATTTCAACCTGAAAAAATTAGAGTTTGGGTAAGGATTTTTAATACTTAAGTTGAGCTTGGGTAAAAAAACTCCAACCCAAATTCAATTTGGGTTGGGCTCGGGTTAAGTCTTGGGTTCACGGGTTCAACCCGAACCCGAAAAATAAAAAAAAAATTATATATATATATATAAAGCATCAGCACTGATTTTTCATTTTTATTCTATTGTTCTCTGTCTCTTTTGTTCTCTCTGTCTCTCTTGTTCTTTCAGTTGTAAAAAAAAGACAAAATATATGAATTATGTTTTATAAATTTGTAATTATTACCCCCTCTCTTTGTCTCTCTCACAGTGGACTGGTGACAATAATTTTTATGTTTTGATTATGATTTTTATGTTAAAAACTTGGTTGAAGTTATTGGTTGTTAATTTATGTGAATATTATATAATATATGTATTAAGTTTAAAACAACAAGCCTATTTTGGACTCAACCCGAATTGAACTCGTAAAGTAACCCGAAATCAGCCCGAAATCATTAACTCGAATTCAACCCGAGTCATCCCGAATTAAACTCGGACAGTACTCAGGTTGAGTTTCTCAGTCCGACATAGGGTTAGGATTAAGAATAGAATTGAAAATTATATACCTAGAATTAAACTAGAGTTAACTGTCCAACCCGCCCAATTACTTGTGTTGTAACCCCATCTAAAACAAGGGAACTTTCTTGTGGTAGTCGGGCAGGGTGCTAATGTGGACTCTTATCTAAGACCTTATTCTTTTATGAATGTGACATTATAATATGGTCGGCTAAAATGGACCCCTTTCATGTGTACCAAAGTGGGTCCCAACAATCTCATCATGGTACACATCCTCTCATTGTTTTGGTGGCTTCGATCACAAGATTGATTTTATGTTCATGTTGTAGACTTTCTAGAAAAAATCAATGGTAATAGTAGAAGGAGTTAGTGGTCTATGAAGAAAGCTGCATGTGCACTTAACCAGTGTGCCCTACATCAGGTCAATGTGGATATATGGGTCCCATACAAGAAAAGTACTAGGTCAAAATTTCACCAAATGGGATTATCCCAACTGTCTAAACAATCGCCTTTGTTCCCTCACATGTCAGTAAGAATTGGGAACTGTTCCCAAAAAAAAAATTAGAAGAATGACATTTTGTCCCTCAAATGTTTTTAAAAGTTATATATTATACCATAAGTTTCTCAAAATTATTGTGATGTGCTCCGATGGAGTTGGAATTCCTATACATTGTGACAATAGGTGTCAACCATATCTGGTTAAGCAAGTTCATGTCGGGTCTAATTAGATTTGCGTAAAAAATAATTTCTTTTTTATACTTTTTTTTTTTTGAGGAGGGGGATGGGGGTTTGAACCCTTAACCTTAAGAAGGTAAAGCCTTCACAAGGTAAGGAGTAATATTAGATCAAAGACCCGTTGGTAAAAAAAAAAAATCATTCAACCCATACACGATTCGTTTAATTAAATAGGTGAAAATCTACAAATCGAATACAATTTGTTTATTAAATTGGTTACTTGATATGATTCGTTTAACCCGTTTAATAAATTTTATTATTATTATAATTAAAAAATAATTATTAATTTATTATTATGTTAATTTTATTTAAACGAGTGATAAATAAATTGACATATTTTATCCGAATACGACCTATTTATTTAAGGGGTTCACCCATTTATCATCCGCATCCGTTAAGATCTCACCTAAATCCATTTAATTCTGTAACAATTAATCGTGTCGTGTTATATTTTGACATGTTACTTGTGGCATGTGTGATGTGTGATGTGAGGCAGTTAAATTTTTAGGGGAAAAAGTGCAATTAGTAACAATTGTCAAAGGTAAGTTTCATTGTGATGTATTTGTAGACAGAAAAAACATAACACCATTTTGCATTAGGATGCATTGCTATATTTTTTAGAATTAAAGGGGTAGAGTATAATTTTTTTTAACCTTTAAAAGCATACGAGGATTAGAATTTAGTTTTGTTGAATTATTTTAGTCATGTAAAAAATGAAAACATTTCAAACAAAAAATTAAAAAACGGATAAAAAATTTGAAGATTTATCTTCAAAACATCTAAAAACACCTTAAAATATCTCAAAATAAACCGAATCATTAGTAGGAACGTAACGAAAAATATCGAAACATTAAAATTTTGATTTAATCATTGATTTATTTATGTCAATTTTAATACGGGACGTTAGGGTAATTTTGAAACAAAATTTTAATCGTTGAGAGGGTAAAATACAACTTTTAAATGTTTTAGAAGAGGCAATTGTCTTTTGCCATTGGTGTTTGTAAGATTTTACATGATTCAAACATGGATTCAGATTCATTTTCAATACTATATTGTCTCAATTCTCCCAAGGAATAAATGAATAAAAAATGGACATGAGGACAAATCCAATCAAAATACATGATCAAAAAGAAATAAATGGACATTTGAGTAGGTTTGTCAACGGATTGGATTTGGATCGGATTCTGACCGATTAGAATTCGAATCCAATCTCAAAAGTCCAATATGAATCCTATAATCCAACGTCTTTTATTTTCATAGTTCATATCTGAATCTATTAATAATCTGAAATTTGATCAAATTTGAATAACTTAATTATCTAAATTTTAACAAATTATATCTAAATTTCTTTAAATAATCACTCAATTTCTCTAATGTTTATATAAAAATAAATAAATTATTCAGATCGAATTATAAATCAGATCAGATATAAGTATATTCAAATTCAAATATGTAAAATATAAAATATTAAATTTGAATTTAATTTTAGATTATCGATAAAAAAAATATTAATTCGTGTTCAACTGATTAAATCCGAATCAAAATTTAATCAATTCACGAGCATACATCTGAGTGGAGGTTGACTGATACAATCATGTATGCCACTAGTGGGGGGGGGGGGGGGGGGGGGGGTTGTATGCCACTATTAGATTTAAATGCAGTCATTCACTATCCAAATAAGTAGATATGATTAAGATTGGATACTAATTTTCATGCTCAGTCAATAAAAAGAACCCACCAACTAAGTTGTTATCACAATCAGTTTTGGAACATTCTTCAATTAATTGACATCCATAATTATTATAGCACACTTAATTACTTGCCAAATCTAAAAACAAAGGTCCATAGTACCATTGATTAACCAAAAATGACTTGCAGACAAGAAGGTTTATATTTGATAAACCAGTGGGATGACTGACTATAGCCCAAAAAGGAAAAAATATATATATTATATTATATTTTAATATGTCATGTAGATAATTCTTTTTTGGGTAAAATATATTGACACTCCCAAAAAGTGGATCCCGCTCTAATAGCTCCGAATAAATTAAATACGTGCATTAAGGTACGAAGGCTTCTTATTCCACTTGACATTTGACTTTATTACACAGATATCCCCTCATGGTTTCAAAATTACATTGAGACCCCACAAAATGAATGCAGTTAACTACACAAACAAAATAACCATTTTACCCTTACCTTAACTACCCATACCCATTAAGACCCAAGATCCAAGACTTATCCCCTGAAAGCTGACCCCCCCCCCCCCCCCCCACACACACACTCTCTTTCTCACACAACGAATCAAAGCCCCCAGCATCTTCATCTCCACACACACACACACACACACACACACACACACACACACACACACACACACACACATATATATATATATATATATATATATATATATATATATATATATATATCTTTCAAGACGTATCAGATCCCCCTAACAACTGGCGCCAACACCCAGCGGTGCAACCACCGCCATTGGGTTTCAAAATTCACCCACCATCATCGCCTATTTTCACCGGCATCAAGTAGCGCAAACAAACGAATCTTTACATAGGGTTTGTGATATCCATCTCTCTGTGATCGATACCCTAGGTGGTGGAACCAGTGGTAATGGGTGGATTTTGCAAGTGGTGGTTACAAGTGGATTTTAAAACCCTAACCTTTGCGATGTAGTGGCATTGGTTGATGATGAGTTTGGTCTAGGTGGTGGTGGAGGTAGGAGTGGTTTCAATGGGTTATGGTTTTAGTCTCTCATCTCTCTCTCTCCCTCTCTCTGTGTGTGCTGGTGGTGGTGATGGGTCTGGTTGGGTTTGGAAGTTTTGGTGAGTTTGGTTCGGTTTGGAAGTTTGTGGCTTTGGGTGGTGGAACTAGTGGTGATGAGTGGGTTTAGGTGGTGGAATCGATGGTGGACCAGTGGTGATGGGTGGTAGGAGTAAGAATTTATATAATTAGATAAATAATAAATAAAAATAAAGCTAATATAGTATAATTGGATAGGTAATTATTAAGATTTAAAAAAATAATTAATTTTTAAGCTGTACTAATAATCTCAAATATTATTTAATAAACAAAATTTTTTTAAAAATTAACTTATTAATGTAATAGATTAAAAAATTAAACATTTTAGTGTTAAATTTTAAATTTTGATTTATATATGAAATATATGGATTAAAAAAATAAATGAGAGGTTGGGTAATTTGTAAAATACGAAAAATATTTATTTGAATTCTTAAACTTAATTTGGAGGGTATTTTTGGTATTCTAGAAATTATTGTTGATGAGATCAACTTTGACCATGAATAATTTTAACGTCCGTTAGTTATAGGAGGTATAATTGTTACAAATATTAAATGTTAAGGTAGTTCGGTATAATTTTGGAAACGTAAAAAAGTGTCCATGTAATATGATCAAATATCAGAGAGTGTTAATATAATTTACCCTTTTTTTTTCGGTTATTGAAAAAATATAGAGGAGATGACCATGTGTAAAAGTTTTGTCAAGACTTTTTTTTTTTGAACAATCAGAACCGTTTATAAATTCATTATGTAGGGAAGTTTTGATTACAGACATTCAAAAGAAAAGTCTTAAGCTCGAATGGGGGGGAGCCGATTCAGTCCAATGGAAGAGAATTGGATAATTGAGCGGCTGCATCCAATGAGCCGCCTTATTATAGGCTCAAGGCTTGTGTAAAAAATTAAGATTTCTTATCCTAGCAAAATGTCTGATATTACTAATAATTACACTTATCTCCCATGACGGAGCATCCTTGGTAGAGCTAAGTTTGATGACACTTAGATAGTCATTCAAGATTGTTGCATTAGTGGCCAGTTGGGCCTCAGCAAGGAGGCAAGCCTGTTGCACAGCTTTCGCCTCAGCTAGCAAACTAGATCCTGCATGGAAAGACTTGGCACTGCCAAAGACAAGGTCCCCCCCATTCATCCAAGCGAGCACCCCATAAGCCGCAGTGGCAGACCTCAGGATGAAGGCTCCATCACAAGCAATCAGGGTCTTAGACACAGCGGCTAGATGCATTGCATCATCCCTCAGAGAAACCATAGGCTCTAGCAGATCCGTTTCATACACAGACAAAAATAGCTCATTCCACATACCCTTGGCCTTGACGACAGTAGCAAAGGCATCAACCACAACACCATTAAAAATGAAGTTATTCCGCGCCTTCCAAATAAGCCAACCAACCGTTGCCAAGCAACCCAACACATCAAGGCCCCCTTGGCCAAAACCGACAAAATGCAGAAGCAAAAAAGATCTACAAGCCACAGGTAAAAAGGAAGAAGAATTTCACTGGATAGAAAGATCCATACCAAACCAAACCATATTGGTCCAGCCACATTTTAACAAAAAATGCTCAATGGATTCAGGAGCATACGAACAGAGCTGATAGAGAGGGGAAAAGGTACACTTCCTCCTGAAAAGATTGTCGTGTGTAGCAAGGGAATTATGGCAACCTCTCCACCAGAAATGTCTCACCTTCGGGGCAGCAGTCATACACCATATACACTTCCAAAATTGAGAAGGGATAGAGACCGAAGAGCCAGCCTTCTGAGGGACATGCGCTTGCAGCTTACCCAAACGATATCCAGACCTCAATGTAAAAGCCTCATTCCTATTAGGCCACCAAATTCTTCGATCAGCTCCCTCATAAAATGGAAGAGGGATGGCTTGGATAACATTCAGTTCATCCCTAGAAATAATAGAAGAAACCCTGGGGATGTTCCATCTCTTAAGATTCGGCCTAATGAAATCAGCCACCTTCAGCAAAGAATAATCCAGGGGCATTGCAGAGTGAACAAACTGATTTGGGAGCCTAGGGATCCATTTATCCTCCCAAAACAAGACATCGTTACCGTCACCAATTTGCCAACAAAGGCCTTTGTCCAGCAGCTCCCTGCCATGAAGCAAGCTCTTCCATACCCAAGAGGGTCTGGAGCCACATTTAGCCTTTATAAAATCTATCTCAGGAAAGTTAATCGCCTTCATAAACCTACCCCAAAAGGAGTCCGGTTGTGCAAGTAAGCGCTAGCATTGTTTAACTAAAAGGGATTGATTGAGCAATTTGAAATCCTTAAAACCCATACCACCATCAGCCTTAGAGTCAGTCATCCTGTCCCAACTCCTCCAGCAGATACCAGAATTTCTATCAGAACCTCTCCACCAAAAATTATGCACATAGCAATCAAGCTTCGCACAAAAGTTCTTAGAAAAAACAACCACAGACATGGCATAACTGAGAATGGCTTGGATGATAGCCTAATTAAGGACCTCTTTACCCGCTTGAGAGAGGCAAGAGCTTTTCCATTCCTGGAGTTGCTGTGCGACCCGTTCAAGCAAGTAGCTAAAAACTTCCTTTTTGGAACGTCCCCAAACAATAGGTATACCCAAGTATTTGGCACAATGGAGGAGGGGCTGTATCCCCAAAAGATGGCAGATGGAGGATCTTTGATCTGGAGAAGTGTTGGTTGAAAAAACAATACCAGATTTTTGATAACTTGTCCTTTGACCCGAGACCACACAAAAACAAAGAAGTAAACGCAGCAATTCCTCTAACCCGCCCATCTTAACCTTGATGAAGAACAAAGAATCGTCTGTGAAGAAGAGATGGGAAACAGCCGAGCTTCTCCTTTTTACTTTAATCCCAGACAACCTTCTTTCATTAACCCCTTTCAAAATCAAAGCAGAGAGAACATCGGCAACTAGAATGAATAAGTAAGAGGAAAGGGGATCACCTTGTCTGATTCCCCTAGTTGGATTAAGCTTACAAATGTAATTACCATTTAAAACAAACTAGAAAGAAATCGTAGTTACACATTACATAATGAGGCCCACCCAGCGTCGTGCAAAGCCCATTTGAAGCATAACAACCTCTAGAAAATCTCATTCGACCTTATCATATGCCTTACTAATGTCCATTTTGATTGCCACCTCCAGAATAGTACCCATCCTTTTCCCTTTGAGGTGGTGGAACAATTCGTTCGCAATACCAATACTATCTTGGAGTAACCTATTGGGGACAAAAACAGCCTGATTAGGGGAGACCAAGGAACCCAGCAAACCTTTCAATCTATTAGCAAGCACTTTAGACATAATCTTATACAAAAAGTTACAAAGAGCAATTGGTCGAAACTGGGATAAAAGTTCTGGGGCAGGGTCTTTGGGGATAAGAACACATTAGTACAATTAAAATCCCTAAGCAGCTGGCCATTTTCAAAAAAAACACTTCACCACATTAACCACATCATCCTTCACGACGTGCTAGAACCTTTGGAAAAAAATCCCAGGGAAGCCATCCGGGCCAAGGGCTTTAAGAGAATCCAACTCCTAAACAGCACCAAAAACCTCCTCTTCAGAGATAGGACTCAACAACAAAGAGTTCATCTCCCTCGTAACCTTGCAATCAACCGCAGACAAAGCTTCCTCCCAATCCCTATCCCCCACAGTAGAAAACAAATCAGAAAAATGATCATAGATAAGAACTTTGAGGTCGTCAACCCCCTCAGTCCAATCCCCAGCATTAGATTTGAGTCTCAGAATGTGGTTAAGGCTTTTTCTTTGTGTAGCAGTCATGTGAAAAAACCTTGTGTTCTGGTCCCCGTCTTTAAGCCAGCTGATTCTGGATCATTGCATCCAAAATTTCTCATCACCGCGTCTAAAAGAGTCAATCTGAGAACAAAGCTCAGCTTCTCAAACAAGGGTCTCCTCCGAAGGTTCCAGTCCTTGAGCATAAGAGAGTGCACCCAACAGTTACCGAATAGCCTTCTTTGAATAACCAAATTTTTGTTTGCTCCAGGTTGAGAGACGTTGCCTACATAAAGTTAGATTTGAAATAATACTAAACATTGCAGAATTTCGAAGCCCACAAGACCAGCAGCTTTTAACCACATCTTCGTAGTCAGGGTCATTCAGCCACATAAATTCAAACCGGAAGTGATATTGAGCCCTCCTCTGATTAACACCAATATCAATAACAATAGGGCGATGACCGGACCCCATCCGTACCTCGTGGAGAACGTGGGTGAAACGGAAAAGGTAGCTCCACTCCAGATTAACCAGCACTCTGTCAAGCCTTTCCTGTACATTGGCAGACCCTGGTCTATTGTTGGACCAGGTGAAGCGAGGACCACTGAAATTCAATTCCACCAAACTACAGTTAGAGATAAGTTGTTGAAGTTCCTCAACCCTCCTATTATTACACACATTACCACCTTCCTTGTCACCCAAAGACTCAATCACATTAAAATCCCCTGCCAGCAGCCATGACAAATCAACATATCGAGCCATCGAAATTAGCCTCGCCCATAATCCTTGTCTAGTTTCATACTTCGAATCCGCATAAAGGAAAGTGCACTGCTATAAAGAAGGATGACTGGGAAGTCTACACCGTACGTTTATCATGTTCCTATTCTTCTCAATAACATGGAGGTCTAACCCCTCCCTCCACTACAGAGCCAATCCGCCCGAAAGACCAATAGGATCCAATAATCAAAAAATTGAAATTTGAGAGATTTTCTCAATAGTTTGTCAAGACTTGACTTTAATAACCTTTTTCCATTGCTGGCCTTTAGAGACTCCCTAAGGGCGACCTAACCTATAGTGAGATTGTAACATCACCAAATCGTCAGAAACAACTCAACAATTTACTCTTCAAATTAACAAATTTTTGGTTCAAAGTAATTATTGTCTTATGAAATTTTACCTTCTTAAAGTTAAGAGTTCAAATCTTTTGGACGATAAATGTGTTGTTAGTTGGTAAAATGAACTTCAGTTACTTGGACGAATCGTATTCAAGTCTGAGTTGCGGTTCGCATCCTAATTTAACTAGTGTATGGATTAAAAAATCAATTCATGCATTCGGGATTTACATTCAATTTTACTCGAACTCACAAAACTAAACAACATATACGCGTCTCTATTTCAAAAAAAAAAAAAGAGAAAGAAAACATCACTGATAAAATCTCTTCTAAAATTTTTGTTTTATGGGCTTGCATCGAGTCGTTCCTGTTTCTCAAGCGCGACATGTTGCGTGTGGAATCTTCCATCCCATGTATGGAAATCCTAAAACAAGAGGAAAAATTAAAAGAGCAACGTATTGAGATTGGAAAATGACATTTTGACTCTCTAATTTTTTTCCAGCATCACATTATTCTCTCAATCTTAATTTTAATACTATATTTTCAACAACAATTATGTGTATCACATTGCCTCAATTCTAAATGTCCATTAGAAATTGAATGAAAAATATTCATATGCTATGGGATGTAAAATCAATTAGCAATGTTCGAGATGGATGATATAACATGCATTTTCAGTGTTCTTTATATCAAATATAATAAGGTGAATTATATTTTGAACTCTCAAAAATTAAATTTCTTATATTACATCTTTAATATATTAAAAAGCGTTAGAATATGGCTCTTCTTTTAGCTTTTATTGCTATGGCTGATAATCGAGTCAATATTTGCAAGCTTGAGCCGAGTTCGAACCATATTAAGTCCGAGTAACTCGATTATTTTATATATAAACGAATAGAGCGTTGCGATCTCGAGCCGAACTTTTAAGCTCGTTTAAAAAAATGAATCTAAAAAATTGTCCAAGATCAACTTGTTTAGAAAACAAACAAAACCAAAAAATGAGTCTAAAAAATTATCAATCCTATCTGTTGCTCATTTTTTCAATATTAATAGGACAATTTTTTTAAGGAATAAGCAATGAAAGCTAACATAATAGTTACATTATAGCATTTTTAATACATTGGAGGTTTAATATGAAAATTTTGATTATTCAAAGTACAAAATAAAATTTTTAAATCTTTTTGAGTGCAAAGTATAATTCCCCCAATGTAATAATCGATAGTATTTGCCTCAGTGTAATGGCAATTTACTTACTCCAGCATTGAATGAAATAAAATGGGATCATAAGTTTGGAATATTTATATAATTGGCCATATAGGAAGTGATAGATTGCCCATTTTAACCCCTTAAAACTAAGTAATCACTAACTTAGATTGGACAATTGGACCAAGAAAAATGAAAGATCATTTGACATCTTCTTATTTGTTTAATAGAAATAGTGAACAATACAATAAAGGATAACCCTCTTTCCATTTTTTCTTTCTTTTTTTAATCCCTTAAAACTAAGTAATCACTATTAAAACATATTCAAATGACTCAAGCCCCGATTCAACTACTTCGAATGCCCCTCTTCTCCTTACTTTGGAAACGACCTTTCCCTCCTTTTGAGAAGTGGGTTATCTTCACAGAGAATGCAAGCTATTATTTATTAAATTTTTTTTTTCGTCCCTACGAACAACCGATCAAGCTATGAATAATTTTATTTTTTGATTTTATTCTATTGAACATCATATTTTCTGTTAAATTATAAATTATAATATTTTTGCACCATCTCACTTAAAATGAATTTTGATTGAGTAAAACAATTCCCCAATATCAAAATGAAATTTACAAAAAAAGGAAAAGAAGGAGAAGATAAGTACAAGCCTGTCCTATGATGTCCATTGTCATCATCACTCATCCCTATGAGATTTTATGAGTAAGTAAATACAATCTTTTCTCAAAAGTTATTTATGTTTGCTCCTTTAAAAGTTAGTCAACTGGGGCGGCTGCGAGAGTTTTCCTTTCAACATTTAAATTAAAAAGTTCATAGTAAAAATCTGCCTACATAGATTTATAATAAATTTATTTTAACCAACTCTATATATGTTAAATTACTTTGAAACCTCGCATAATATTTGATCTTTATAGAGACTACCCATCCTAAATTTTAATATTGTACTATAATCCTATGAGAAAATGTTGATTGAAAAATTAGGCCCGACAATGGTGTCGAATAGAACGGTTTCGTATCAGGTAGAACGAGTTTGTGTCAAAAAATCTTTCATTCATACCTCATTTTTTTATATAAATGAGTCTAACTATTATACTCATACATGAATCGTTTATTAGACAGATTACACGATACAACACGTGTGTCACCCACAGAATAGGTTAAAGTATTTCAAGTTCACACGAAAAATCATCAACTTGTTACACATTACACATGTTTAACCTACTTACTGTAACAATAAATTATGGGTGAGGAAAAAAATAAAGACAAAAAATAAACATTAAATGATAACTAAATTTGAATTAGTATAAGAGATAAGAGATGTGAGATGTGAGATGAGGTAGAGGTTGAGGGACTTAATGTTTTTTAAAAAAATTTATAGTATCACTGTTAACGGGTTGAAACGAATTTATGGGTTAAACGCAAAATCGATTCATTTATTTCACAGGTCTACCGAGTGAACCCGTTAACCACTCGAACCCGTTAAGATTACACTCAAATCCGCTAAATCCGTGTCAAATTCTTATCAATTTTATGACTCCTTTCTAAAATTGTCAAGCACACCTAAAATGTTGTGTCGGAGACAATTTTTTGCATATGATGAGGATAAGATTTGGCTCTCAGATTTATGGGATAGCAATTCATTTGAGTTTGGGAGAGGAGTCAGCCATCAAGGGTGGGAGGCTTTTCGGGTGGGGGATTGTTGGGAGTCGGGATAGGGTGTTGATGGGGCTAACCATTCGAGTTTTCTATTTTTTTTTATTCTTCAAAATTTTAATGTTATTTTCTTTTTTATGTGATTATGAAAATATCTAATTAATATTTATTTCATGTTTTAGAAGAGCAAAATGGGTATTTTCAAGAAAAAATTATGATGACTTCAACGATACTGTTAATTGACTCAACAGTCAACACACAAACTAGAAAGGAGTAGAGTATAGTTTTAGAAACTATGATGGGGCGCTCCTTAAATATTAGAAACTACAAGGACTATATTTGTAATTATTTTTATTAAATCGGTTTGGTGTGGTCACGCTTTTTCCCCTTTATGATTTTGACCCACATTAAACGACAATTGACTTGTGCCCCAAGTCCGAAAACCTCATTCGCGGACGCCAACCCCTTATTCTATTCCACCTTAATCAACATTCACGTCCACCCGCGCTCACGCGTCGCCACCGCTTTTACCGGTTTACCTTAAACCTGTTTATTACGTAACCGGTAATAATCTGTCCTCTTTATCTCCCCCAACCGGTTACCAAATTCCTAATATATAATTAATCTCGAGTAATGTTACACTACAACCTAGGCCATGGACCTTCTTATCACCCATTAATTCAAAAAGCTAAAATTAAAAAAAAATTCTTCAACTATTTAGAGAGTTCTTAAAAAAGTCATTTTTTTTTACTTACACAAAAAAGAAAAAGTAAATTTTTTTCTTAGATAAGTCCCTTTTTTAGTTTTTTTTTAATACTGATAAAAGTTATTTTTACCCAAAAATTAATAAAAAAAGCCGCCCCAATAAACCCGGGTCCAGATAGATTAGACTTCTTTTCCTCTTAATGCTCCAAAAACTGAAATTTTCAGTCAATTCAAAACAGGTCAATTATTATTATAATTGTGTTGTTGGTCCCAATTTTGCACATTTGAAATTTAGATTTTTTATTATCATATCATTTTTGTCTAATTTTTATCTTATTTTTTAATTTGTCTAGCACCACTCAGACTAAAAAATATAGCCAAATAACGTGACAATTGATATGATAAATAAATGTTGAGTATTAAATGATTAAAATTGGGATCAAAAGTATGATTATTAAAAGCACCACTTCATCTAATCGGATTTTGATCTCAGTAATCTTAGGACCACCACCAACTAACGTGTCAGGCTTTTATTGGACACTTGTAGGGTAAAAGTGTCTTTAGAGGGCTTTCACATGGCTTTACGGTAAATTCATTCAATACAAACGGAATATCATCCAATAATATTTTGACACGTAATCAAGTTGTAGGTAGGTTGTGATACTTGGATGTATTAGACTCCTGTCTTCCGCAATTTAACTTTCATGTGGAGTGAATTTGGGTGAATTTCTATGGAATTTGACGTAGAACGGACTGTTCAAATTTCAACCGAAGTGTTCGATGGTTTTTATCCTCTGCTTACCGAAACTAGCCATCACTCTACTATTTCCCTTTGTGTACACCCCTGCCATGTCATGAAAACTACATTTACTAAAAATAAATTAATTTTTAATATCAAAAAATTAAAAAGAAGCTAATTCCAAAGATTTCAAAGATACCTTTTGGCATTCAATTTGTTTTTACTACTAGACAATGACATCTTAAATGTGTTGCAAAACTCGTTAGTTTGCTGCCATTGATTGGACCAAAGAAAAATTTAGTTGAAATATATGTAAACTAATCTCGACATTTCTAATTATTTAATGAAAAAAAATTTAATTTTTTGGAGATGGAATTGAACTGAGTTTTAAGTTATTTGTTTACGTCCTAACGAGAATTATGACGAGTTTTAATAATATTTAAGTTGCACTTGTGTTTTTTTTTCTATCCTAAACCCAAACTTTGCACGATTTATTAAATAAATTGAGCTTTAAACATTAAATTCATTGTCGAATTCAAGATTATGCCTTATTTTGGATTACATACATACCCATTATAATATAAACAGAATATTACATGTTGTATTCATTTGTTCGCAAACCTAAACGAGTAAAATACATCATTGTTCGGATTTTACTCATTTATTAAACGGCTTATAAAATTATATTCGAATTGGATTCATTCTACAAATAAACAAACGTTAATCTATCTTAAATCACCCGAATTAAAAAAAAATTATACCTTTTTTTCCCCTATTAACTTACCAAAAAAAAACTTTTTTTTTAATTTGACTACGTGGCATTGCACTCCTAACAAATGTAGAAAAGAGCTAAGCTTAAGTGGACACACACGATCAAAACTCAATATTAAATTAATTTTTTTTATTTGCTTTAATTGCAACTTAGTCCACTAACTTTTCTAAGTTATAATATGCATCGCGATTTCTATTGGATGGGCGTTTTCTTCAACAAAATAAAAGCAGAGAAAAGAGAAATAATTATATACTGATCAGTCGCGAGGGAGAGAGAGAGAGAGCATAGGAAATGGAGAAAAAGCAAGAAGAAAAAGAAGCAGTTCTTCTTGTCTTCCTTCTAGTCACCTCTTCACAGCGCCCTTGCTGTATTCTTTCCTCATTCTTCTCTCTTTCTCTCTCTACTTTCTCTTTCTAGATCTCTAGACACACTCCCATATCTCTCTCTGTAGAATGGAGATGCGTGTCTTGCTTTGGTCTTTCTATGACAACACATGAAACTCCGGTAAGATATTAGCTTACCTCAAATCATTTACAACAATATGGGTAGACCAAAACCCTTCTGGCATGAACATGGGTTTTGGGTATAAACGTATATATCAGACATATATAGTCATCCATATCTATAGTCAAGTGCATACTTGTATAGACCCATCTGCACATCAAGCTTGATCATTGATTCTGTTTAGTTGATTTGATTTTTCTCTTCAGTTCTTTACAGACTTATGCATGGCTACTTTCTTCTATTCATTTATTCTTTTGAAATTTATTGAATGCTTTAAAAAGCTGAGGCTTTTGACTATAGATTCTTTGGGGTATGGATGAAGAACTTTTTTCTAGGTTTTTTTTTTTTTTTTCTGTATATGTTGTGTTGATAACACTGCTTTGTTTATTATATTAAGGACATTAATTCCTCTGTTGCCTAAAAATCTGGTCTTCAAGTCTGTGTATTTTGTAATATTTGTTGAGAGTTAGCTTTGATATTATTGACCTTATCCCATTTCTATGTTGATTCTTTTATTGTTGACTTATGTCTTTATTACCTCCGATTTTATGAATGATTTGTTTAAAACATTGTTGTTTTGTTGTCCAAATTTAGTCCGACTCTAGAACAGCTTCTCTCTCCAAATCTGTTCAACAATTTATCCTTGTTCCAGTTTTGGGTGACTAACAATTTAATGTCTTTCCTCTTATATTCTCCACTAATACCAGAAAAATTTCTATTTACTACAAAATTACAACCTACCTTTATTTTTGAAATATTCCAATATTTGATATATGCATTTCTGGGTTTCTTTGTATTTGGATCATTCATGATTGGAGATTGATTTTTATCTTTTGGTCAGTAATCAGTATGTAGGCTGATATGTATTGATCTTTTAGTATGAGATTAATGTTTCTTTCAAGTTGATTGTAAATTTTGGGGGTTTTGTTTTCAGTTGGTTTTGTGGCAAGTGAAAGCATGTGCTGTGGCTCAGAACGATTGAAACTGAGATTGTCTTCCCTCCATCATCCCCTTTTTCGATTAACAGGACTAGACCTACTAAGATGAACATGAATCACTTAACTGTTGAAACTGAAGATGCTTTTGGCAGTTTGCTTGAACTTGCTGCTAGTAATGACATTGATGGATTCAAGAGATCGATTGAGCGTGATCCATCTGATATTGATGAGGTTGGACTGTGGTATGGACGCCAAAAGGGCTCAAAGCAAATGGTTCTTGAGCATAGAACCCCTTTAATGGTTGCTGCTACATATGGTAGTATGGATATTCTGAAACTGATTCTTTCTCTGTCTGAAGCTGATGTGAATCGATCATCTGGCCTTGATAAGAGCACTGCTCTTCACTGTGCTGCATCGGGTGGATCAACAAATTCTGTTGAAGTTGTGAAATTACTATTAATGGCAGGTGCTGATCCTAATTTGATCGATGCTAATGGCCATCGTCCTGTTGACGTTATTTTTGTCTCTCCTAAGCTCCAAGAGATGAAATACACCCTTGAAGAACTTCTTGCAACCAATGGTTCAGTTGGTGAGGGCAATCTCCGGGTGTCAACAGCAACTTCAAATTCAAATTCTCCACCGCTTTCTCCATCCCCGGAAAACAGATCCCCGTCATCTGATTCTGATTCAGCATCTTCTCCCAAGTGTTTGAAGTTCAATGATGTCCCAGTGTCTTGTGCATCAGAGAAGAAAGAATACCCCATTGATCCATCCTTGCCCGACATCAAGAATAGCATTTATTCAACTGATGAGTTTAGAATGTTTTCTTTTAAGGTCCGACCTTGTTCTCGTGCCTACTCACATGACTGGACAGAGTGCCCTTTTGTCCATCCTGGGGAAAATGCTCGAAGAAGAGATCCAAGGAAGTACCATTACAGTTGTGTTCCTTGTCCTGAGTTTCGCAAAGGGGCTTGTCGAAGAGGGGATATGTGCGAATATGCACATGGGGTATTTGAGTGCTGGCTCCACCCAGCTCAATATAGGACCCGGCTTTGCAAGGATGGTACAAATTGCAACAGAAGAGTGTGTTTCTTTGCCCACACACAAGAGGAACTCCGACCCCTATACGTCTCTACTGGTTCTGCAGTTCCCTCCCCTCGCTCAAGTTCGTCTGCAGCTAATGCCATGGATTTTGCCACTGCCATGAACATGTTACCTTGCTCTCCTTCATCAGTCCCTCTCATGTCCCCTTCACCTTTCACTCCACCTATATCTCCATCTGCCAATGGCGTTTCAAACATGGGTTGGCCCCAATCAAATGTCCCAACATTGCATCTCCCTGGAAGTAATCTCCAGTCTAGTCGCTTGCGTTCATCTCTTAATGCAAGAGATATCAATGCAGGAGACTTGAATATGTTGCCAGATTTTGATGTGCAACAACAGCAACTCCTAAATGAATTATCATGGATTTGTCAACAGAGTATTAATAACAATTCTTTGAATCGTTCTGGTCGTTCAAAACCCTTAACTCCTTCAAATCTTGAGGATCTTTTTTCTGCAGAGAGCTCATCTCCTCGTTATTCTGATCAAGCACTGGCTTCAGCTGTTTTCTCCCCCACACACAAATCAGCGATTCTCAATCAATTCCAGCAGCAGCAGCAAAGCATGTTATCTCCAATCAACACAAATTTCTCACCAAAGAATATTGATCACCCTTTATTGCAAGCATCCTATGGGGTTCCATCTTCAGGGAGGATGTCTCCCAGAAGTGCAGAGCTAGATCCTATCTCACCACTAAGCTCTCGCGTTTCTCTGCTTGCTCAGCGCGAGAAGCAGCTACAACAGTTTCGAAGTATGAGCTCACGAGATCTTGGCTCTAATTCTGATGTCATTGTTGGCTCTCCTAGTGATTCTTGGTCAAAATGGGGATCATCCAATGGGAAGCCGGACTGGGCTGTTAATGCTAATGAATTTGGTAGGCTTAAGAGATCATCGTCATTTGAGCTTGGGAACAATGGTGAGGAGCCTGATCTATCATGGGTTCAATCTCTTGTCAAGGAATCTCCACAAGACATGAAGGAAAAGTATGCAGTGCATGTTTCCGGTGTTGCTAGTGGTTCGGCTGCTGCATCTTCGGGCTTGGGATCAAACTTGAACTCCCGGATTGATTCAAATGATCAATCAGCTCTGGGCACATTGCTTGAGCAAATGCAGCTTGATCTCTGTTGAACTGAAAATGGTTCTCAATGAACCTTTAGGTTGCAAAAAAATCATTTGGTTTTGTTAAGAGTAAATATTTCTCTTCATTTTGGATATTGTTGGTGGTGGGTTAGGATGGGAGAAGATGAAATATTTGGAAGGGAAACCATTTTCTGGCATTCAAAATTCATAGTAAAAGCTAGAAAGGGTGAGAAAATCTCTTGGTATACTGAAGAACAAAGTCCAGATTAGGTAATTCTTCTCCAATTACCAATATTTTTAGATTTTTGGTCTCTTTAGTTGTCATTTTTTTCCTTCAACAAATGATCCTAATGTATCCTTGAAATGGAAGTACTTGTAATCCTGAAGAAAATGAGAATGTTAATGAAGTTTTTACATTGAACAGTTTACTTTGGTACATGTATATTTTTGGTGGATAAGAGCAACTCCAACCCGTTCAGTAAAAGTCATTTTTTAGCTATTTTGAAGAGCCAATTCCAAAAAATTTCTCCAACTAGCTCTCAATCCCATTAACCATTTTCACTTGCTATTTGCTCTTTGCGCCAAATTTTGTGGTTGGTCTTCTTGTGTTGTGGCTTAATTGTATTCATAAGAGCTCGTCTTCACCCAGGTGTGAATCTTTCTCTCTTTCTGGCTCGCTTTGTGCTTGAATCGACAGAAACCCTAGTGCCCAAATAAAAACCTGAGATGATTTTGATATTCCAAATGATGAAATCAAGAACTCATAAGACCACTGTGGCTTTTTCTGCAAGGTAGAAGACCACTGTAGAGAGGTGAAGAGTTTTACTAGTAAGGTTTCTATGATATTCCAGATAGGGAGAGAAGGAAATGTGTTCAGTTTTTAGTTTTTCCCGAATTTTTTCTGAAAATTTTCTGGTTTTCTGGTTTAGCAATGAAATGAAAAAATCTAAGGAAATGGTTTGACTAAAAACACGATCTAATTTGCATTGATCCTAAAATTTTTATGTTTTAGCTAAGAATTCATTTTGTATCTATGCTTTGGCATTTTATCAAACACTAGGGTGGCACGTATTATTGAAAGTTAGTTAAAATAGTTGGTTAAAATAAAGAACATGTTTAGAGTGAACTTATAAAAATGACTAGTTAAAGTAGATAATATAATATTTAAATATATTTTAGATATCCATTTTAGAGAACTGGGTTGAAGTTGCTCTAAAAAAGAGGATGCTTATGTGGTAGGTCACCGTCTATATCACGATCGGTAAAGCATTCAACTCAAAATTAATTGACAATGAGTGAAGAGGTTATTTGATATATAAATCAATTTTGGGCAGTTTAAATCATTTGATTCTTTTTACACCTTTTCTTCCGTGAAATTGGAGTCGTACATTAAAAAACAAATAAATAAATATGTATACAAATAAATAAATATGTATACCGAAAAATGTAAATGGGTAAGAGATTAAACTCACTGATCACTCAAGGTTCAACTTTGATGCTATGTGAAAATATTTAACTCAAAGTCAATTAACAATGAGTGAAATATTCTGTCAAATATATAAATTAGTTTCGAGTGGTCACAATCATTTGATATGGAATACAAACTCTTTTTACATTTATTCGCGGTAAGACTTGGGTTTGACGTGAGGTTAAAAAATAAACAAACAAACATAAATTACGAAAAATACAAGTGGATAATAGAGTTAGTCCACTGATCACTCAAGGCATTGCTTTGATACTATAATAAATTATTTAATTTAAAATTAATTGACAATCTTTCGTAATTTTAATCATTCAACGAAAAAAAAAACAAGATTTTTTTAAGTCTGATCTAATTTGAAATGAATAAGTGAAAGTGGAGGGGAAAAGATGAAAAGACTTTAGTCATTGATGTAACATCAAACTAAAATTGCTCTGTTATTCGTGTAGAGAATTTTCTTTTTTTCTTTCTTTGCTTTTATTGATGGGAACTTCTACGGTACCCATCAATACCGAAAATTATATAATTTTTCAAGATTAAGTTATAATTTTTTTAAGGTGTAAATTACAATTTTAAAAAACATGATCGATCATAAAATATTAATATTAATATCGCATTTTTCATGATCGATCATTGGTGTCTATGATTGATCATAACTTTCCTCGAACAATTGTAACTTCTCCTTTCAAAATTATAACTTTACCATACAAACAAGTAATCGATGATATCTCAATACCAAAAAACAAAAAAAAAAAAAAAAAAGCACTGTAAATTATATATATATATATATATATATATATATATATATATATATATCTCCTATAACTGTCTTTTGTAGGTTCAACTTTCCAGGTGTTCTATATTCCAAGAAGATAAAGTGGATTATTAAGAAGGAATTGGAAGCTGTGATGTGGTGGATTCCAATTCCAAATCCAAAAAAGTTTGATTTTTTGAGTTGGTGGAGAATATGGGATGTGGGAAAAAGGCAATTTATTGGGATTCTACTAAACTTTATAGAGATCTGATGCTGGGTGAAAAATATAATGGGGGTGGTAGGCATCTCTAGTAATTAATTATATCCTAAATGATACAACACCATACTTAATGTGTAAATATGTCACATTTGCCCATGTGATATTTGGGTACAGAGTTAAGAAAATGAGAAATGTTATTTGAACTTAATTTAAGAATTTAATCTAAAAAACTAATTCAATATAATCATTGGGTTAATAGTGGGCTCCATTTAACATTGAAATTCACGACTAATTCAATGGTTGTATTGAAATTCCGTCATTAGATTTGTGTAGCATTGGATGCTCTTCTAGGTTATATGCTCATTTCAAAAGTTACATTTGTCGATGGTGATGTGTTAATTGATTAGGCTTTCCACATTGTTAGGCATCGAGGGTGTTTTTGCATGACAAAGTTGTACTGAATTGGAGATTTAAAAAAAATTCTATCTTATCCAACCTAAAACCATCTATAATTGGACCGGTTAGTATTTAATGATTATATCTTATCATTTTTAATATTTGAATAACACATAAATACTTCTCTGAGGCCCATGAAGAAGGGTGATAAACTGTGGTACAATTAATTGATTTGTCCCTAACCTATCCAATCCAAGGTCATGTTTAGTTTATAAACTAACATTTGACCAATTCCAAACAAATTTTTTTTACATATAATTTTTAAAAATGTTGTAATTTCATATCTTTTAAACAAGTGTTCAAATGTTACGAAAACTATTGAGAATTAACTTAAACTCTCATTAATTAGATTATTATTATTAGTTATTAATTAATCTTAGTCCAAATAAAATATTGCTTGATTAGAGTTAATTTATTATTTAAATTAATTGTCTTGTTGGAGAAGACATCTTGATCTTCTTGAGGTATGTCGGCTGAACCTTACTTTGACAAAATAAATTTGTTAAAAAAAATTAGATTTGTAAAAAAATAAAAGGATGAGACGAGGCAAACAAAAGAGAGAGAGAAAAAGAAGAAAACAGAATACTTCGATCATTTGCATTAGTTATCTTGTCTGGCAAAAAAAAATCTCACCCCCCCCAATTGGATTTCATACCTCGCTTAGATGGATTAAAATTAACTTTTTAAACCGGGTTGGGATAAAATTCGAATAAAATTTTCAAAGCATATTTTACTTATCAAATGCTAGATATATGGGCCATACATATTTTTTTATTCTATCGTACCAGAGTTATTCCTCTTTAAACCACGAGTAAGATGAGGTTATAAATATAAATATATATACAATATATATATACACCCATACTATGATGTTACTGCAATGCTGGGGATATGAGGGATTAAGAGATAAATTGCGTCTTAAACGAAAACAATTTATTTTGTTGACATAGAAATTGCTTAATAGTTTTTGAATCTAATATTCTATGTAATTTCAAAGTTAAACATGTGTCCCCATAAGAGATTTCTCAATTTCTTATTATCAGTTAATTGCAATAGTTTCATTGACTTTGACATAAAACTATAAAAAAACTCATTATTCAAGGCAAAATAATTTGAAAAGAATTGATAAATCCTTCGACATATGTGATACACGTCCAAATGCACATCTTGAAATAAAAAATTACTATTTGTATGATTCATGCTTTCTACATAACTCATCTCACTAAAATATAAGATGAATGTATCAATCGTGAAGATACGTGTATCCGACAAAGATTCAATAATGATAAATATTTTATTAATTATTTAATTCGTGCAAAAATTATCCAATTTATATATACAAATATATGTATCCAATATATATCAAATATGAATATCATGTATCGAATACGAATATCACGCCAGTTAAAATATTCGTAATTCCTAAATTTGGAGCCTTCGGTCTTGAATTTGTTCCAAAAGTCTTTTTTGGATGGAGAACTTTCTATAGTGAATTCATAGACTAAACACACATTCTACTACCAATATCGTCTCTCTTCATTCTAACACACAAACACTCGTTACTATTGCCACTATCACTATATTCATCGCCGCCCATCAAGCAGCGCAACCCAATTCTACTTAATTAAGCCCGTGCTCGTCCAACGAAGATTACCTATTTGTTCGTTTACCGGGTTGGACAATATTAAGTATGTACATAATAAGATTTTTTATATTAGTTATTTTTCTTTTATGGGAAATGATGAAGTCATAGGAAAAGAGAAGAAAATGTAAAGAATGATTAACGTTCAACTGTCACATTTAGTTTAATCAAATAATATGCATGAACATGCACACTATAAGAATGGTGCAAAGCACTGTCTGCACACGTTAACGACACTGGACATTAGCTGTTTAAGAGTCGTGCTTTGGAAAAACACTTGACACATAAGCATGATAGCGAGGATTACATAGATCTTGACCCTTAATTTCTTAATCATCATTGATCCAACAACTGATCTCATAGATCCTTAAAATACTATGAAGAATATATGGTCTAATCATATGGGATTAATCAACAATCAGATCAGATAATATGATGGCAAATGACTCTTCAAATAATTTTTTGGGTTAGAAATTATTTCTCGAGAATAACCTAGTTTCAGTGTAGATGACATATTTTTGATCACAAGAGAGAAGAGATTAATCGAAATACATGTAAATTAGTTCGGACACTTCTGATCATTGAACCAAAAAAAAAATGACTCTAAAAATTTTGATTCATAGTGATGGTTATTTTTTGTACCTTTAATAGTCTATTATTTAATATAAAGAATAGTCTACAGTACCCAAAAAAAAAATTCCGTACCATATTGTCATATACAATGTTTTTATTTTAGGATTAATTGGAAGTTACCACAAAAATGAAAAAATAATAACCAAAAAAGTGGTAAAAAACAAATAAAAGTCGTAAATCATCCACAAAAGTTATAATTTTTTTTGTTATAAAATAATCCACAAAAATTATAAAAATATCCATTAAAATTATAAAATTTAGAGGTTTGATACTGATTTTTTTTTTCGAGTACCGTTGTCTTCTCCTTAATATATATGGGGGGAATTCCACGATACCCAAAAAAAAAAATTCGGTACCAGTACCATCGGTTACTACTTTATATGATAAAGTTACAACTTTAAATAGAGAAGTTACAATTATTCAAGGGAGCTTATGATCGATCATAGACACTCGTGATCGATCATGAAAAATGCGGTATCAATCCCAACATTCTATAATTGATCATACCCTTTTGAAATTATGACTTACACTTAAAAAAATTATAACTTACTTTTAAAAAATAATAAGTTTCAGTACTAGTACCGTTGAATTCCCCTATACATGATATGGGATTCATTGTATATTAAAGGTAAGTTTGTCGTAATCCGTTGTACATTAATTTACAAAATTAATGGGGGCAAATATTATTTTTGAGAAAAACAGCTCAATATATAATTACTTCTGAGAAAAACAGCTCGATATATAATGAAAAAATATTCAATACAACAGTTATATCACGAACGCATTGTAACCGTCCATAATCAATTAGTGTCACAGGGTAACTTTCGTTTTTCTTTTGAGGCTACCTGTGAAGGCGTTGCTATTACAACCAGCCACACTCAACTCAAGAATAAGGGACAGAAACTCACACAGAAGGCACACACGAATCTACTGGGACAACACTCCCAAACCTTATATATTGAACTCAACAATTTACAAGGACTCTCAAAAGCCAGAACACTCTCTCCTCCAGAATGCTCAAGCACCTCTATTTATACAAGAGGAAGGCAGATGACACCCCCATCTGCCAAGGGGTAGTTACCCACGTTTTTGCTATTCCATAGCATACTGGACTAGTAGACTTGGTCTCTATGCAACACCTGGCAGGCAGTTCCACCTCTTCAAGTAACTGCTGTGGAACTGCCCCTTCATCAGCATGCATCTAGACTGGATTCAGACTAGGGACATCCAGAACTGCCTCAGCAACTGCCTTGATTGAGTCTCAGCATCATAACTGTCCACATCCTCCTGGTCACATGCATTGAGCAGCCATGTGCCAATCAGGTGCCCACATTCAGCAGTCATGTGCCCACATTCACCAGTCAACCTTGCTACACGAACCAATGTGCATGCTGGGTTCAACCCATGTCATGCAATCCGAAGCTCTGCACCCACATTGCTTCAATTGAGCCCACCCATGCTGTCATACTCAACCGGGTGGTCTCATGCTGCCTTGGTTCGCCCCAATCTGTCGAACCACTTAGCCGCGTCACCTTGACTCCAATTTCTGGCATGCCTTGGTGCAAGGTGCCACCAAGACCGGCCATTTGCACCCAAGTCAATTAGGGTGTGACAAGCCACCCCCACCTAAAGTATCCAACGACCTCGTTGGAATGGAGGCATGGTATTGCTTGATGAGATCCTCAAACTGCCACAATGTCGTCTCTTTCTCCCAAGTGGCTTCCTCCAGTGCTTTCCCTTTCCACTTGACTAGGTAATGAGTTCTTCTATTTTTCTTACTCATTCCCTCAGTCTTGTGGTCAAGGATAGCTTCAGCTATTTCTGTGAATTGCTTCCTGATTGTTGAGGAGCCCGACGCCGAACGTATCTGTTAGGGTCCTCCGGGTCCTCAACATACGGTTTCAAGAAGGCAACATGGAAAACTGGATGAAGCTTGAGACGACTGGGAAGATCCAGCCTATAGGCCAACCTGCCTATCCTCATTGTTATTAGGAAAGGGCCGTCATAACGCTGAATTAATCCCTTGTGTGCAGACTTCCGAGAGATCTTGTTCCAGATTGGTGGGGTCAATTTCAGCATCACTTTGTCACCTACTTCGAACTCTACTGCCCTCCTCTTCTCGTCTGCCCACTTTTTCATCCTCTTCACCGCCTTAGTTAAACAGTCTTTTGTTTCGTCGGTCCGCTCTTGATTGGTCCGAGCGAAGCGATATGCTGCAGGACATCTCCCTTGAGACTTTTGCTTGACTACTTCATGCGGGGTAAGAGGCTGTTGGCCAGTTGCCAACTCAAAAGGGCTCATTCCAGTGGACGAACTCTGTTGGAGGTTATAACTGAACTGGGCTACATCAAGTAAATCCACCCAATTGTCCTGGTTCGCTGTGACATAATGTCTGAGATATTCCTCCAGCATTGCATTAACCCGCTCGGTCTGCCTATCTGTCTGCGGATGATTACTGGTGGAAAGTTTGAGCTGTGTGCCCAACAGCTCAAATAAAGCTGTCCAGAATCGGCCAGTAAACCGAGTGTCCCTGTCGCTCACTATGTCCAACGGAAGACCCCAAAGCTTCACAATATGCTTGAGGAATAACAGAGCAGTAACTTCCGTCGTACATACTTTTGGGGCAGCAATAAAAGTGGCATACTTCAAAAATCTGTCTACCACCACAAATATCGAAGTAAAATCGTTTACCTGAGGCAAGCCATTAATGAAGTCCATGGAAACACTCTCCCAAGGTCGGCTTGGAATAGGGAGAGGTTCCAATGTACCCGCCACCTTCTTCCTTTCAATCTTGTCCTGCTGGCACACCAAACAAGTGCGCACATACAGTTCCACATCTGCTTCCATGCGGGGCCAATAATAACTTTCTGCTAGCAAGGCAAGAGTCCGTTGCTGCCCTGGATGTCCTGCCCATAGAGCATCATGAGCTTCTTTCAGCAACATCTGTCGAAGTCCGCCTGACTTCGGAACATAGGGTCTCCTACCTTTGGCGTAGAGAACACCATCCTCTACCCAAAATCGCCGAGTCACCCCTTCGTGAACCTGCTTCAGCAATAAGCTGGTCACTGGATCATATTTAGTCTGATCCTGAATTCTCTGCAGTATGTCTCCTGCAATCTGGCTAAGTGCAGCAACTGTCCCATCAGCAACTGGGATTCGACTAAGAGCATCAGCAACCTGATTTGCACTGCCAGGCTTGTACTGCAACGTGAAATGAAACTGGGCAAGAAAGTCCTGTCATCTTGCTTGTTTTGGTGTCAACTTCTTCATGGAATTGAAACAGCTAGTAGCCACATTATCTGTCAGTACAAGGAAATGCTTCCCCAACAAGTAGTGCCTCCATGCATTGATGCAGTGAATGACTGCTGTCATCTCCTTCTCATGTACTGAATACCGCCTCTCGGTATCATTCAGCTTCCTACTTTCAAATGCCACTGATGCCCATTCTGCACCAACACCCCTCCAAGAGCAAAGTCTGATGCGTCTGTATGGACTTCAAAGGGCAAATCAAAATCAGGTAAGCGTAAAATTGGGCTAGACGTCACCACCGCCTTCAATCGATCGAATGCCTCCTGGCATTCGTAGGACCAATTCCATGTCCTATCCTTCCTTAGAAGATCAGTCAGCACTGCGACCTTCTTCGAATAATTCTTCACGAATTTTCGATAATAGTTTGTCAAACCAAGGAAAGAACGCAATTCAGTAACCTTAGTAGGGACAGGCCAATTTGCAATGGCCTCAACTTTTTTCGGGTCCATCTTCACCACCCCGCAGAAATAATATGCCCTAAGAATGAAATTTCTTTCTGGGCAAACTCACATTTTTCTGGTTTCAGATACAACTGGGCTTTCCTTAACTTTGTCAAGGCCAACCTAAGATGCTCAACATGCTCCTCAAGAGTCTGGCTATAAACAACTATGTCATCCAAATAAATCACCATGAAGCGGTCCAAGTATTCCCGAAATACATTGGTCATTAAGTTACAAAATGTAGCAGGGGCATTGGTTAAGCCGAAAGGCATAACTAAAAACTCATATGACCCGTACCTTGTCACACAAGTAGTCTTCGCCTCATCTCCCTCTGCAATTCTGACTTGATGATATCCCAGCCGCAAATCCATCTTGGTAAAGAAAACCGTCTTTCCCAATCTATCAAATAGTTCGTCGACAAGCGGCACTTGATAGTTGTTCTTGACAGTGACTTTGTTGAGCGCTCTGTAGTCTACACAAAGCCGTAAGGATCCATCCTTCTTCTTTTGAAACAGAACAGGAGCTCCATAGGGTGCCTTGGAAGGTTGAATGAACCCAATGTCCAATAACCCCCAAGTTGTCTCCTTAGCTCCGCCAATTCTGACGGAGACATTCGATAAGGAGCCTGTGTAGGGATTTTTGCCCCTGGTATTAACTCTATGGCATGGTCAATCTCCCGTCTTGGCGGTAACCTTGCTGGCAATTCTTTAGGTGCCACATCCTTGAACTCAACCAGCAACTGTTGTACTGATTCAGGGACTTGAAATGCTTTGGACTCCTCTTCCTCAAATAGAACAGCCAAGTATGTTGCCTCCCCTTTTCGCAAGCCATCTTTTACTTGTAAGGCAGACAGCATTTCCCCCGAAGACTTGACTTTGGTGAGGGAAACAAAACAAGGATTGGGCATGTCCATCACGAACATCCCATTTAAATGCGGCATAACAGACACCATTGCCTTTGTAAGGAATTGTAGTCCAAGGATTACCTGGAAATCATTGAGAGGGACTGCCATAAAATCACATGTTCCTTGCCAATCACCCACTTTTAGAGGGACTTCTCTTGCGACGCCGCCTACTGGTTTTGCTTCTGAAATAACAGCCTTAATCTGGCTAGAGTCTTTCACCAAAGCCAGACCAAGCCGCTGTACTTCCCGATCAGAAACAAAATTATGGGTTGCACCTGTATCGACCATTGCCTGGACAGCCACATTGTTCAGGCGAATCTGCACAAACATCAACCCCCTCTTTGCCACTGTCTCCTCTTTGCGAATTGCATTAAGAAGTTGTAATGGGTTGACTCGTGTTGGTTCGTCAGAACAATCAGTTTCCTCAGCTATGAGGGCACTGAGCTTTTCCTTCTTAGCGCAATTTCTGGCACGATGAGGGCCATTACAGATAAAACATCCCGAGTCAACACCTCCCTTTGATGAAGAGGCTTTGTCAGTCTGTTTTTCTGAATTGCCAAACTTCTCAGCCTTTTTCTTCTGCTTATCCTTCTTAGCAAACTTGGCTTTCCCTTTCGACTCCTTCTCTAGAGGATTAGCCTGCGTTTTGTAATCAACCAGCGCGTCTGCTGCGGACATAGCAGCGGGTAAATCCTTCACCCCTTGCCGACGAAGTTCTGCCTGTGCCCAAGTTTGGAGGCCAGACATAAAGTTGAACAGTTTGTCTTCCTCTGACATATTTTTAATGTCAAGCATCAGAGACAAGAATTGCTTCACGTACTCTCTCACGGTGCTTGTATGTCAAAGTTTCCTCAATGCATCACGGGCTTGCCAAGCCGTGTTGCTGGGAAGAAATTGCTCCTTCATTTTAGCGGACAGAGACTCCCAAGTAGTAATTGGAAGACGAAATTTGTCCTCAGAACGTGTTCGTCACCATAATTTAGCATCATCGGACAGGTACATGCTAATGAGATCTACTTTCTCAGCATCCGGAGTACGGACTACTTTAAAGTAATGTCCCATATCCCACAAAAAATTCTCGAGTTCTTTAGCATTTCGACTGCCTATGAAAGGCTTAGGGTCAGACACTTTAGCTTTCTGAGTGCTTTCACTGCCAGAAACCACAGGGGCATTCTGCAATGCCCTCTTAAGCACTGAAACGTCGGTCTCAAGGGAACTCAATTTTTCCCCCATATCATCGGTCCATGTGGAGATCGTAGCCAACACGTCAACGACTTCGTTTTTCACTCGACTGAAGTGATCAGATTCAGTCTTTTGAAGTTGTTCCTGTGCAACACGCATCTCTTCGAACCGCTGATATAGCAACTCAATCTGCACAGAGAGAGCTACAGCATCACCAGACTGTGGAGGACCAACCAGCTCCTCCAACCGTGCCACCTTTTCCCTTAGATCAGCATTCGTTCCGCCAGCCATAATTGATCTGTTGCCAAAACCACGCTCTGATACCAAACTGTCACAGGGTAACTTTCGTTTTTCTTTTGAGGCTACCTGTGAAGGCGTTGCTATTACAACCAGTCACACTCAACTCAAGAATAAGGGACAGAAACTCACACAGAAGGCACACACGAATCTACTAGGACAACACTCTCAAACCTTATATATTGAACTCAACAATTTACAAGGACTCTCAAAAGCCAGAACACTCTCCCCTCCAGAATGCTCAAGCACCTCTATTTATACAAGAGGAAGGCAGATGACACCCCCATCTACCAAGGGGTAGTTACCCACGTTTTTGCTATTCCATAGCATACTGGACTAGTAGACTTGGTCTCTGTGCAACACCTGGCAGGCAGTTCCACCTCTTTAAGTAACTGTTGTGGAACTGCCCCTTCATCAGCATGCATCTAGACTGGATTCAAACTAGGGACATCCAGAACTGCCTTAGCAACTGCCTTGATTGAGTCTCAGCATCATAACTGTCCACATCCTCCTGGTCACATGCATTGAGCAGCCATGTGCCAATCAGGTGCCCACATTCAGCAGTCATGTGCCCACATTCACCAGTCAACCTTGCTACACGAACCAATGTGCATGCTGGGTTCAACCCATGCCATGCAATCCGAAGCTCTGCACCCACATTGCTTCAATTGAGCCCACTCATGCTGCCATACTCAACCGGGTGGTCTCATGCTGCATTGGTTCGCCCCAATCTGTCGAACCACTTAGCCGCGTCACCTTGACTCCAATTTCTGGCATGCCTTGGTGCAAGGTGCCACCAAGACCGGCCATTTGCACCCAAGTCAATTAGGGTGTGACAATAAGATAGAATTTACCTTATCCATTTATTATTTTATTATTAAATAGTGATAATATGTAATAATTTTAACATGATACCACCGTTACACTTATTATTTATTCCTCAATAACGCTATTTGTCCTCTCTATCATGCTTTTTTAAAAACGACATTATGTTTTCACATTGCACCTTTAACTATGTGATTAGTTTCACATCGCCCAAATTATTAATGTTTGTTAAAAATTTAAAGAAAAATTATTTTATTTTGTCCCATAATTATATGACTTTTTCACGTTGTAACAAAAGTTGATAATTTCTGTCCCAAAAAAAATAGTGGATGTTTGTTTTTTGAGTAATGTAAAATAATTCAAGTAATTGAGAGAGCGGTGAGAAAAATTCAGTAGTTCAAGGGATAAAGTGAAAATGAGTCCATAGTTAAGGGCACCAAATTGTAATTTGTACAAAAAGAAATAAGCGAATGTTAAATAGCAATTTTTTATTTTTTTTATTTTTGCTACAATTTCATCAAGCTCAGTGATTGTCACCGTAGCTTGAAATTGCACTTTTTGTTAGCATTAATAAACGAATGAAAATTGATAAGAAACGTTCATGTATTTTTAGGAAATTAAAATAATACCCTATGATATTCTACAAGTAGTGACTATAATTTACCTATGATTTTTAAACCCAATAATAATGTATCTAACTTTCGAATATATGATAATGAATTTTTTGAAAATGACTATGATTTTTGGGTTCCAACAAGGGTGAAATCTGATGCTTCTAAAACCCTCTCTCTCCTCCCTCCAACTTAATTCAAAAAAAAAAAAGGATTCTGAGGTGATTTTATTCTTGTATGAAATGGACAAATAAAAAATGACTATGATTTGGACAATAAGTTTGTTACAAAAGTCTATTAATTCTTAATCAAAGCAAAAATCATAAAAATAATAATTTAGTGCATGCTATTTGGAGTTTTAAAGTTATCTGAGATGAACTGGCTTGATTTGATTGTTAACAAATTCCTAATAATAAGATTTTGATCCTCTGTTTAATTGTTCTTTTTATTTTCATTTTTGGTTCAACTGTCAAGAATTTTTTGGCTAACTTATGCGCATTTCGACTAATCTCATTCTCGATCCGGTTAAAAGCAGATTGTATACGTCATGATTAGGGTATTTATGAGAGATAAATTTTTAATGCCTTGGTTCTTATAGATTATCAAGATTCAAATTCAGAACGTTTGAATTTACAACTCGTCCCTATTACCACTTGATCTGCCCCTTAAAATTAATTGTCCCTCTTATTTTCAACACAAGTATGTACTCATAAAAACAAACTCAAAAAGGTACAGAATGTAGGATAACAATCAACTCAATTTTCGTTGCCTAGATGATACAAAAAGCATTCAATATAACGATTATATCACATTAATATTGACACATGTGATATCACAATCTAATAATAATATACCACATGTGCATGATGTATTGAATGTAATCACTTCATTAAAAGTCATTACATTTAATGACTACCACTTATGCAAATGTGGTTTATCCTTTATTTCCTAACATGTTATCACCGGAATATTGAATATTTGGCATCTGACATGTACCAAGTGAGTCATATTCAAAAATTATTGGGGCCACTCTATGTATGATTTAAATTTGTGGGGTATATTGTGGGTGAAGTTTCATTAATCAGCAGTTCAGAAACTGAGCAAGAAGATTGACAAATTGGGTTAGTTTTAAATGACCCTTAAAGTGTCTTCTCTCATGCTTTGATGGTGAAATGCAGTTCAAAATTGCCATTTGAAGGAAATATGCTTTAATGGAAGAGTTAATACTTGTGGAGCTCAAGTTTAAGCTGATTTGAGTCATTTTTGAATCCATTGAAAGTACAAATTGTGTAACTTATCGGATTTGAATATGAGAACTTAAGGGTCAATTTAGTTGTCACAAAATGACCTTGCGTACTCCACTTGGATTCGAAACTTCTATCCCCAAACTAATTTCCAATGTAATGATGTTCTTACTATTTCTCCAAAACCAAAAGAAAAAATATATATAGAAAAAAGAAATATCATGTACTTCATTCCAAATTTTGAGCCTTATTTGAGGTACTTATGGATTGGATGAATTGTAAAGTGTTCAATTCATGTACATTTATGTTGCACATACTTGATGGAAAAGTAAACTTAATAAGAAATGGGAAACTCTATGGTTCCAGAAAAAAAAATTCAATACCAATACCGTCAGTTACTATTTTTTATGGGAAAGTTACAACTTTGAATGGGGAAGTTACAATTGCTCAAGGGAAGGTCAAAATTGATCACAGACACCCATGATCGATTATGAAATCTCAGTATCGATCTCAATTTTCTATGATCGATCATACTCTTTAAAATTGTAACTTACACTTTAAAAAAACATTATAACTTTGTTTTAAAAAATTATAAATTTCAGTACTGATATCGCTGTAGTATCGTATCCTTTCCCATAAGAAATATATATCTTTGGCCATGAAGAGTAAGGGTGGGGTAGGGGTTGGTATGTTGGTTAGGCATGACTAAACCAATGATCATAAGGTCTGAATCATGTACTACATCATGAGTTCAGGGGGACATTTATATGGTTTTGGTAGCTGAAAACAACTAAATTTAGCTAATAGAAGATTGGTGCTGATCAAGTTGAATAAATAAAGCAATTGCTGACTCACAAACTTACTATATTTTATGAATGGTTTGAGTTCTTTATTGCATTATTTTTAATATCCATCCTGAAAACTAGTTTGGTTTGTTGGTGACAAAGACTCCATCGTTCAACTAACAAGAGATAAGTGTTAAGCGACAGATAGTATTATTTTTATTTTTGAGAGTCTGATTCTCGAACTCAAATACACAATTACTGTTTTGGCGAAAAGCATTCATCATTACTTTATGTCCAATTTTTAAATAAAAATATTTTAATTAAAACTATGTGTAGCCAAATGAGTTATTTACATACAAAATTATACCAAAAACTTTGGTTTGTGGAGTATAATAATTGAAGTTAGGTTTCTTTTGTCAATTTTAAGTTTGGAAGAGATTTCCATTTTTATAGTAAGTCCAAATAAGGGGCCCCACCATGGGTAGTGATATTTAGTTGCAA
Source organism: Ilex paraguariensis (assembly GCA_963454935.2). Lineage (NCBI taxonomy): Eukaryota > Viridiplantae > Streptophyta > Magnoliopsida > Aquifoliales > Aquifoliaceae > Ilex > Ilex paraguariensis. The sequence goes on along the minus strand of CAUOFW020004314.1, from coordinate 413,022 downwards.
AAGCATAGTAATGAGTCATAGGTCATTAACAAGTGATAGTACTCATCGTTTGTGATCCTATTCTATGCATTAAATGTGGATATATCATCCTGCAGATCCATTTTATCTATATCTATACATATAGTAATGGTAGTTTATGGGTACCATAATTCTATTTTGATTGAATTATTTTTGGCAAAGAACATACATACAAATTTAGGCTCATAATAAAACCGAACTTTGCAAGTTCAAGCCCAATCTATCGAGCTTGTTGTTTTAAACAAGTTTAAAAAATTATTCGAGCTCAGCTTCAACGAGTCCGAATAGCTCAATTATTTTAATCTAAACGAATTGAGTTTTACAATTTTAAGATAATGAAACTAAAAAATTGTTCTAATCAAATCTTATACGAGTCGAATCTGAATTAAATCCGAGTAACTCAGTTTTATTATCACCCCTACATACAATGATGCAATGCACCTCTATCGCTTTACTTTATGCTATGTTCCAAGCACATATTAGGTATCAGACCTAATTTTCTACTTTGGTATTATACAAAAGATTATAATAAAATGTGATCAATTATTTAATGTCAATCCTAAATAATTAAAATCAACCACAAGTTTCTAGGATTGGCCCCAACACTTTTAAGATCGACTCCAAAAACAATGAGATATTTAGGCATTTAAGGCATGGTAATGAGTCATAGGTTATTAACAAGTGGTGGTACCCATCCTTTATATGTTCCTTTTCTATTAATATAATGAGTGTGTTTCATCTTTGTTAGATCTATTTTTTCAGTACTCATGCATATGGGAATGGTAGCTAAGGGGGTATCATAATTTTCTTTTTGCTTTGCTTATTTTTGGCAAAGAAAATACATTGCTAGATGCAATTTACCTCTAATGTTTTGCTTTGTGCTATGTACCAAGCATATATTGTGACTCACACCTTTCTACTTCAAGGTTTTCTATTTTCGGAAAGATAAGGATCAAATAGAGTCAATTTACGATTTAAATAGATTCCGATAATCGAACTTAGCTTTTTTATGGTCCTATTCTGTTTCAAATGTGCATATGTCTTCTTGCTAGAACCATTTTATCTGTATCTATACATGGCAATGGTACTGAAGGGGTAACATTATTTTATTTTTTCCTTTTTACTATTTTTGACCCCAAAAAAAGTACATTAATAAGATGCTATATACCTCTAATGTTTTCCTTTATGCTCTGTGCCAAGCACAAAATAAAGATCAGAACTTTATCTTTAGATATTTGGTGGTATTGAATGACAAAAGTAACCCTCAATATAATTACAACAAAGTCGTCATTTTCAAAAATTAAGTGAAAACTTGGGGTACTTTTTGTCTTATTTTACTGATGAAGATAATGGTCATGATGTTGCAATGGCTATTCTAGGGTATGTTTGGATGTGTGGAGAGGAAGGGAATGAGGTTGGAACCCGCAATAATCTAGGGACAGAATGGAACCCTTATCTCACCTCCTTCAATAGCATTTAATATCTACATTGTACTTTCAGAAAGTACGCAAATGATATTTTGAAAGATTTAACTGATTAAGCTCATTTACATGGCGTGTCTCCTCAAGAGTTCATAGACAGTTTTTTTTTTTCTTTTTCTGTAGAACAGCACAACACAAACAATATAATTGATGTATCAAAGGGATCAAACATGATCAAATGTAAAAAAACATCCGCAAATGAAAGAGCTCTGTTTAGAGATAATACATAAAAGTGATTATGAAGCACTAGACAAACAAGTAACTTAAACCACAAAGAAAGCTAGACCTTCTACAAATAATTTTCATAATCCGACTTGGTCACTGTTAATCGAGGGTGCTAGAATGGATAGAATGAATTAAAACATAACTTTTGGCATTATTTGAACAAAGTAATTGTCTTCAAATTCAAACCAACCAACACGCGATTGTTAACCTGATATGTTCAGCACAAATAATAATCATTGGATTTCTATTTTCCTGAGCTCAGATTTAAGCGCATTGAATGTAAAAAATGCCAGCACTAATTTGAATAAGTTATCTCAAGAACAAAATCAAAAGTCACAAGTTTGCGTATCTGACCTTAGATTGCACAAGGTATTCGGAAGTTCACTGTTCTTCTGAAGTTGTCTGGTAGCAAATTCGATTCACAACCCAATTTTGGGAGTGGAAACACACATTCAGTTCAGGTTATGTACCCCCTAAAACAAATTCCCAAAGATCTACAATAAAAGGCAATATTCACACAGCATTTGTTCGAGCAAATTCAAAACACATCCTACAAATGAAATTCATTGAGGCCCCTGGGTGCATTTTCCCGCAAATCGACCTCCCACAAAGGGAAGAAGGTTTTGTGTTTTTCCATTGAAAATTAAGAACCTTTACCGAGGATCTTGCTAGAACACAACAATCTTCTTGTGCCACAAGCTGTACAAAATTCCAATGATATTGCTGAGCTTACTAGATTTACTTATCCTTGATGAGTGTTAAAATGAAATAATCCAAATTCTCATAAGGCAATCAACGATGATGATGATTAAAATAGAATACAAACAGGTTTCTTACAAATACCTAACTGAACAAATACTATTGTAAGTAAAGCAAGCGTTCAGCAACCTACGTGCATCTGAGTACATATTCTAATCTAACACATCCACCAATTTTTCCCTTTTCATACTATGATATTGTATATGGAGACAACTAGAAATTTGAAAAAGAAAAAAATATGTAAATAACCAAGTAAGAATTTTTACACTGCAATCATCCTTTGAGAAAGCCCCAAGGTCCCGTTCTAGTCCCCATCCTGCACATGCAAGTGTTAAAATGTTACAGAAAGTATGGATTACGTTCAAACAGCCCTTAGAGGGGTTAATTTTGCATCATTTTTCCAAAAATATAACAATGAAAAAAATGCACTGTCCTATTTTTATGTGTAACAAGGAAATGAACAAAACACAGAAGTAAGAAAGTGGCTTGCTCATTCTCAAAAAATGCAACACTATTTGCTCCAGCCTAAGAAAATAAGTAATGAATAACTGGCATATTACCTCAAACAGCCCGCTAATGCCCGCAAACTCATGAAAATTGATAAAGCAACCCATATGCCCACAAAACCATGGCTTGAGAATAGAACAAATAAGCATAGGATGCTCACTATTGCCACCGAAACCTGTAGGGAAAAACTCGGATTTGATTTAAAAGCTCCAAGAAATTGCGAAGCAGGAGAAGCCAACCAATGAAAACAAAACAAATGGTTGTCAGATTATAGAATCTCTTTACTTCAATAACCCAGTACCAAGTGGATCCTTACAGGAAATTAAAGGAAGAAAAAAACCTTTTAAAACTTGTAAAAAAGATGCATCGCAGGAAAAAAGTTATGAACTTGCCATGGAGTAGGCAGAATAAGCAAAATCGGATGCTCCGAAGTTGATTCCATCAAAAACAAATGCCAGAGAATTAATTGGTTGGGTCACTGCAACAAACTGATGAGCAAAAACAAGAAAATTTCCAGTTCTGAATTTATCGGAATTTGCAGTAACCGAAAAGTATGGCAGTTATTTTGTTTAGAAAGAAAGAGACATATACCGGGATGCCTAAACTTAAATGGCGTAGAACATGTACATCCTTTGTGAATAGTCCAGATGCAAACTGTAATACAATTGCAACAACGACTGACAGAACTAGCCCCAAAACCAAACCCATCTGCAAGATAGAGCCATCATCAGTGTAGAACAAGACAAAAAACAAGAAAAAAGGAAGAAAATAATGAACAGTGTAATGCTTGATGAATTGAATTAATGAGTAAAAGTGCACCTGCAATACACGAGAAGCAGTGGCCTTGACCTTGTCATGATCGTTCTTTGCAAATGCACTTGCAAGAATAGCCTGAAATTTTGTTCATGTTACCGATTAGCAATATAGGTATAACAAAATATAAAACTCCAATTTGAATAATTTGATCAGGACATAACAGGATTACGAAAAGTATTTAACTGCTAAAGACTGGACCCATCACATATACTTGGAACAAAACAATTTGTTCAATCAGCCATAAATATAAAAATGGTTAATACTGCTCAAAAGCCAAAAGCAATATTTGGGATTACACACCTCCGAATCAAGGACCAAAATTTGTTTCGTTACATAGTTTCAGTCAGCTGGGAAACATAAATGTTTTGGAAATGTTAAGAAAACATTTCTAAAACAGAATGGAACCGAGAAAAAATATAGAAACATGTTTTTGAAACATTGGTCGAAACACCTTGAAATATAAGAATTTTATTATTCAACCACTGATTCATTTTGGTTTTTAGGAAAACCGAAGCATTTCAATTCTTTCGGTGGAAAACAAATAAAATTTTGATCCTTGCTCAAAATGATTGTAAATTTTACCTTCCAACTATAGAGTCATTTAGAGCCTATGTTCATACTATTACCAATTAGCACATCTCAAACAAATTTCAGCTGACGGTGATCCTAGTAGCTCAAGTTTGCTATGTCTACCTGAATTTTTCTTTTCCGGAAATCTACTTAATACAATATTGAACAAACCACAAATTCCCTAGTCTGGAGCAAGAAATACAAGTGAGGTGGAAATTTAGTGCATTCTTCCACCCAAAATATGATGCTCAAGCTCTAGAGTGCAAGGACCAAAATTTCGTTTCGTACCCACCAAAATTTCGATCGAAAGACTCAACTTCGGTGAAGAAGAAAACAAATCAGTGATGGGAAACCGAATTTCTCATTTTCGGTATGTTTCCAGACATTTCGAGATGTTTCGGAGTGTTTCAAAATCAAAATTCCAATATTTTCTCTATTCCCATTCTCTTTCCCAGCGATTTCCAAAACATTATCGAAACATTTTAGTTTCTGAGCTGACTGAAACAATGCATTGGAAAAGAAACTTTAATACATGCCATATAGATATATTCCAACAAATAAGAACCTCACAAGTGCCTCTCAGTCACTCACTAATTTGAGGGAAAGTCTAACTGACTCAAATCTACACCTACAAGGAACCTTGAAGCATCAGTGCTATATTTTGCACGAAGTATACTCCTAAAGTGGAAATAAAGTAGTACAGAAACAAATCGAGAATCAACAGATACCTCCAAACTCATATTTTCATATCTTTATGTTCAACCATGGACCCTATTTTTATCTTAAAATAATTATGAATGAGGTCCTATATGTGGTCAAATAATCCTCCTACTAGCAAGATTCAGACCATGAATAAAAGTTAACATCATGAAAATTTCCAGTAGTTGGGCAGTGAAATGCACTTCTTCTATTGATAGTTGTGTTAAGCTGATGACATAAATTACCTTGAAGGTTATTAAAGTTACAAAAGAAGAAATAAAAAGCATTTCTTACTTGTCCAGCCACAGCCAACCCGTCTGCAAGCAAAGAGGTTGCCAGCCAAACCTGCAAGCAAACCTGAAAGGCAGCCATAGACGTAGATCCCAGCCTCGAAGCCAATGATGCTGCCAGCGTTACACAGAATGTTGCTGCTATTACCCTCATTAATAGCAGAGAACCTGAGTCAAAGCATATGAAACAATGTTGCACATCAGTGATTGTGATTTCATGGATTCAAAAACACCGGCTAGAAAGGTCAAAGAGGATTACATTGCTGAAGATTGACAGAAAAACACCAATCTTCAAAAAAAATTCAAAATTGAAGAGTTTAAGCAAGGAATGTTGAGTACACATTCAAAGCAGCACAAGTTCAAGATGTAAATACTGATAGTTGGATAGACATGAACCATTCATCCATAAAAAATGTAAGGGTAAATGTAGGATATCAGGTTATTTCAATTAAGGGCATTATTGTAATTGTTCCTTTAATATGAGTTAATATAAGTATGGGTAATGAGAGGAGAGACTGATTACTCTCATTCTCCTTAACCCTATTTCCTAGTCTTCTCTTTCTCTTCATCTCTCTTACCTTCTCTCCACTCTAAACCCTAAATCTTAATTTCAACTTGGTGGTCTTGTGTTCGAATCTTGCCACTACCCTAATTATTAAAAAGATTTTCACATGCAAGGCCCAAAATCTAGCCAGCACGTGAGAGAGAGGTGTTGAAGTATAAATACTTGAATTACACCCTCTCCAAAAGCTTAAATTTTAAAGTAAAAGGTTTTTTAATATGGTACCAGGTAAATGACAATGACACCCAGATATTTGGTTAGATTACCCAGATACCTAATGCCCTTGACGTTTTATTATGGGGAAATGTCAATTTACCCCTTCTGGTTAGGTCCATTTGCACATCACCACCTTACTTTTAAAAAAAACAACATAACCCTCATGTAGTTTCTGGACTAAAATGATACCACCAACCCCGTTAAAAGACCTTAATATGTCTTTCTCTCTTTTTCTTATCGTAGGATATCACTAATAGATCATCCTTGAACCAGAGGATGCAATCATCGTCATTAGTGTATGGACAACAATCTACGCCTTATTTTCCATATCTAGAACTCTTTCCTTTGCTTCATGGCGGCTATTGATATTTGATAACATATTTGACTTTAATCACTCAAAAAATCTCCACTTCCACCACCATTTTCCCTCCCAGTCCTTCATTAATGGGCCATTAATCAGAACTAAATGGGTTTATTTCTATTATTTGTATAGGTAGGCAAGGATCAAAATTGCAGCAAAACTGCATAATTTCGGTCACCTCAAAAAATGAAAATGTTTCGAAAAATACTTCGAAAACATTACAAAACAAAATAGAAACAAAAAAAATAATTAAAATTTGTTTCCCAAAAATAGGTCAAAACATCTCGAAACATAGGAATTTCGATACTCAATCATTCATTCATTTCAGCCTCCAAGGAAACCTATAACGTTTCAGTCATTTCGATGGAAACAAAACAAAATTTTGATCCTTGTGGGTAGAGAGCTGATGTTCATTAGTTGATCTATAATAGTTCAATGCCCATACGTTATAATTTTGTCCATACTGAAGTACGATGTGCAACATATCCATCCAAAGTATTTAGGTTATATCTATACAATTGTAAGGTCCATTGTTAACAAGCCTTCAACATAAGCAATCAAACTAGGGTGAAATAGTAGTAGCATCACATATTTCAATCATGCACCACGAATGCCAATTATTCTAACAGAAAAAAATGATATAGTATAAGGAGTTATTACATTTTAAAAGCACATACCGTTCTTAAGAAACCGACCAAGTTGTAGATCTTTAACACTTGGAGGTAAGAGATAAACTTGATCCATTAGTCTCCACATGAGTATCAGGGAGATAATGTACCTATGATTGCCATAGGTCAAGCAAGAACAGCAGTAGCAATGTAGCATCAATGAACATGTTGACAGCAAATAACAGTTTTGGTAGAGAAGTTCTAGTTATAAATATGAAGCAGTCAGACTTACTGGGAAATAACATGGGCAATAGCAGCACCACTAACACCCATACCGAATAGGAAAATAAATATAGGGTCCAAAATGATGTTCGCGATGTCTCCAACCACTACATTGCAACAAATACAATTCAACAATGTGAGTTACGAAACTGAACATTCCATTTACATTGAAAGGGAAAAATGGGACTTATTTGTGTTGAATTGAAGTATTTAGCTTTGCATTATAAAGTTTTAATGCATGTAGCATTCATTCATTTAATATACAAGTACAAGCAAGCATAGACATACATTTACATGTGTATGTGTAACGTATTGAAGCAAATGCAAAAATATTTGCACCATAGTGATGGAGATCATGTAAGAATATGATAGATTAATTATGATAGTTATTTAAAAAATTTTAATATTTATTGTTTAAATAATTTCTTTTAACTTTTAAGGGTTGGAGTACCTCGATTAAGTAGCATGTCCTCCAAATAAAAATCTGGACTAATACTAACATTCAATGAAAAATTAAGCACATAAGCATTAAATCCAAACTCAAGAATAGCAAAACAATTCGCATTAGATTTGAACAAAAGACATTCAGTGGGATAAGACATCAATGATAAAGGAGTAACTATAACACCTTGGTGCTGAAAATAAGAAAGTACAAACTCAATTGAACAATTGACTGGAGGCAAAGAAACAAAGTTAACACTGTCAAGTGGGGCAGAATCCAGAACAATGTCAACAATCTCAGGTGGAAAGAATTCGTAGCAAAGTCATGATGATTTGGACAAGTAGACACAGAATAGTCACTAGTAGATTCTGCAATAAACGACTCGATTGGTTTAATATCTTGCGTAGGTGTAGACTCAACAAATTTTTTCACAATTTTCAAGAGCAATGATGGTTCAAGAATTGACACAAGCAAAGACTCACACACACTTTCTTTCGATATGAACTCTTGTGGGTGCAAAGGAAGAGGACTCTGATCTGATGAAATTGAAGGAGGGAGTTGGAAGTCAATATGAGTAACATTTTTCTCTTTATCCGATACTAGCATATCTAAATCATTTGCCACATTTGGATTAGGAAAGCATGCAAAAGCAACATGGACATCATTCAAGTAATCATGATACTCTTATGTGGTGGAATTAAAATTGGAAGGTATCTTTTCACGCTGTTTAGCAGACTATGATTAAGAACCCATCAAGCTATAGTTGGATTTCTTATGAAATCTCTCAACCTTTAGAGCAAATTGATAGGCTGCAACTATCGTATTAAAAGTGCATAGTTTGACCTCCCTATTAATTTTTAGTCTCAACCCAAGAATAAACTGTTCAATTATCCAAGGTTCTTCAACAATGTTACACAAGTACATGAGATAATCGAACTGGGCAAAATAATCAGAGACACTATAAGAATATTGTCTAAGATTAAGTCATTGGTCATAAAATTGATTCATGTAGGAAGTAGGCAAATATTTCTCTTTCAATTTATATCTCATTTTAATCCAAGTGATAGGTGATTCTCCTAAGGGGTCTAGGTTTCTTTGGATTGTTTGTCAATACTTCTTGGCAGAACCCTCCAACATCAATTTAGCAAAACGGAAGTAATAGAAATCCGACATGCCATGTCAATTAAAATATTCTTCTAAATTAGCTAACCAATCCAAGAATTCAAAAGGATCTAAAGTGCCACTAAATATAGAAGGATCTTTGACTCGTTTGGTCATATGGGTTGATTCCATGTAAACATTCTTAGACTTCCTATGATGATGACATTGAGGAGAGATTCTTGAAACATGCGCATTAGAGAAATTCATGAGTGACTCTTGGAATAAGGGAATGACGCCAAAACAAGTTCAAGAATGTAATTGACAAATAATTTGGATCCTTTGCAAATTTTTTTTAATTTTTTCAATAAATAAAAATATCAGTTTTAAAATTCTATAGGAGTATGCATACCATAATCAAGAGAAAATTCTAAAATTTTTTGGGGATGATTCTGCAATTTTATGGATCTGTTGGGAATATTTTCTGTAATTTTGAAACTTCTGGGGGAAAGATTCTGCAATTTCTGAAACTTCTAGTGGTGATTTTGTAATTTCTAAAATTTGTTGATGGTGGTTCTACAACTTCTGAAATTTTCTGGGGTGTTTCTATACTTTCTGAAGATCTCTTGGGATATGTCTGCAATTTTTGGGACTTATGGGGGATGTTTCTATAATTTGCTGAATATGGTCAAAACTTAACCCACCAGGCTGCTCCTAAGCATTAGCTCCAACTCTTATCTTTCTACTTCCATCGCGTATTTCAGGACAAATAAATGATATATTACGTGACCAGATTTATATTATTACAGATGGAGATTCTTGCATTTATTCTGATCGATGGAAGATATTGACGGTTCTTTCATTCTAGATGAGATATTATGTCATCTTCATCCTGCTCTCTTGGGATAGTTCTACTTTGAAGACTCTCGGAGTTTTTTTCAACCGGAGGAGAATGATGGGGATCGTGTAGGAATTAGATAAATATGATAGATTAATTATGATAGTTATTTAAATACTTTTAATATTTATTATTTAAGTAATTTTTTTTAACTTTTAAGGGTTTAGTTATCATTTGAATTATTTATTTATTTTAGGGTTTGTGATCTCCTTATATATATAGGGTTTGTGAACTCCTTATATATAGAGGGGATACATATTTGTTAGAGACTAGACTTTGATTATTGATTATTGATATTAAATATTCTTTCTAAAATTTTATCTCTATTCTCATCCCCTTCTTCTTCTTTTCTCATCCCCTTATTCTTCCCTTCTCATCCTTAATTCTTTCCTAATACGATCTACATCACATAGCCTCTAGCAGTTACCTTAAACTGCTCTTCTATATATAGCATAATCTTGTCCCAAAAGTCTTCATGTTTTTTGTGTGATGTTATCATGTTAGTATTTCAACTTGAGTCTTTATTAGCATGGTGCCCATCAATTCACGGTTATGTAGTGGATAATTTTTTGCATGCATACATGATAATCAATGGTTATACAATGTACCAACATGTGACATATAACACAATTCCACAAGTTCGTGAGAATCCCTATCCTATAACTGACCAAAATTAAGAATATAGCAATTATAGTAAGAAGTAAGAACAGAATCATCATATAATATTGAGCTTTCTTTGAATTTGATGGGGATGACAGAGAGAAACTCTCTCTCTCTCTCTCTCTCTCTCTCTCTCTCTCTCTCTCTCTCTCTTTGTTGTGTGTGTGCACACGCGTGTGTATATATACATCCACCAATATTGCAAAATAGTTCATTTCGACACAATACCTTTACCAAAAGGCAAAAACGATTGATTTCTCAACGGGAAGAAAAATTTTTAAAAGCTTGGATTAACCAACTAAAACCAACAATAAATAAGAAACAATAAAGCACTTGATGAAGCATAATACCGATAATATGCAAAATTAATTTGAGAAAAATGCCTCTATACAGAAAACTAATGATTTAAGAACTTGTTTCCCGCTTCTTAGAACATCTGATATACAAAACCATAGAACCCCACGGTAATTAAGCAGCCATGTACGTTAATGCTTACAACTGTCCATAAGTAGAATCTTCGTAAGGAATTGAACATGTAATGGTTAAATCATCTAATAAAGTTGGTTGTCCATCAAATTTGAATATGGATCGGTGTCACAAAATCCAGGTTGCAAAACTTAAAGGCCCTTTAAGTTGAAGTAGCAGTAAGGATGCTCTACTGTCACCTGGGCATCAAGGGTTCAAGTCGCAAAAATAAGTCTCTCCACATGCGAGAGTAAGGCTGTGTATATCTGACCCTCCTTAGATCTTACAATGACAAGAGCCTCGTGCACTAGGCCACCGTTTTAGATACTGCCTCACAATTAGCAAACCCAGACAAAATCTAACAAACTACTTTTCTGCCATTAAACCCCACTTCGGGTGGGGACCGTCCACTAGATTAAGCAAGATTCCAAAAAACATGGCTACTTTGGTGGATTTTGAACCATTTAAACTTGAAATCAATGCAATTATTTTACGCTTGAAGTTGAAAGCAAATCTTGAGAACTATACATGACATCATGATCTGATGATTCTCTAATCCACTTCATAATTAATTTGCTTTTCTTAGTTGGTTCCACTTTTTTATCCTTGGTATCTAAAGCAAAAAACTGACCCCCTGTAATAGAGGTGGCAATCTTAACCCATTACCTATTAATCCGCTCAACTCGCCCATAAATTAATGGGTTGGGTACCCATATTAATTAATATAGGTTCTAAATGGGTTGGGTAATATCATTCATTTTAATTAAGCGGGTTAATATGAATTACAAATAGGTACCCATTGAATTGAGTATTTATCTTTTTATTAAATAATACAAGCAATAAAATTAAATAAATATACTAATATACTAAAAAATACACACTATTATACCAAAAATACATACATATACACTAATACACCAAAACATACACACACTAGTACACCAAAAACACACACTAATACACCCATGACCCACATGTCGACCCACAATCCGTGGGTAGACCCATGATTCGTGGGTCGACCCATGACCCCTATGGATTGACCCATAGCCCACAATCACCCCGACCCATTATTTGTGTATTTTTTTTTATTAAAATGTATTTTAATTTTTGTGTTAGTATATGTGTGTATTTTTGGTGTATTAGTGTGTATTTTAGTGTGTATATTTTTAGTGTATTAGTTTGTGTGTGTTTTGGTGTATTAATATGTGTTTGTATGTTTGCATTTTGGTGTACTACTAATGTGTGTGTGTGTGTGTTGATGTACTAATGTGTCTATTAAGAAATTTAATTATTTTATGGATTAATCAGTTTAACCCAACCCGTTATAAACACAACCCATTATAACCTATTTACTACATGAGTGAAAAATAGATTGGATTTAGTTTAGCTCAATCCAATTTAACCGAACCAATAACCAACCCAACCCACCCATTTACCACCTCTACCCAGTAACCCATAGAACATGGTAAAAAATGAAATAGAATTTTTCACAAAAACCCATTTGTTCCATGTGCAACAAATTAAGATTCAACTAACTAATGTTCAAGTTAATAAATAAAATTGCAAGGCCCCTGCTGGCCGGCCAAACACAAAGAGTGACTTTATTCCAATGTGATATATATTAAGGCACTATCACAAGTCAGGTTAGTTTGCCCACCAGCACATAAAAGACAATGGATAAAAGCTTGCCCGCTGTCCAACAAAAGAAACCAGATGAAAAAGAATAAAGGAAATGAAATGCTTGCTTACTGGTGGCGTATAGAGGAGTTTTTGTATCCTTAAATCCTCGGAAGACCCCTTGCATGGCCAAAGAGAGAAGAACAGCAGGGGCACCAAGCGACCTTAGTATTAAGTATTGTTGTGCTGGCTTGAGCATAGGTGAATCCTACATGGAAGAAAATTGGCATAATGATAGTTTCATTTCCTGATGGTAAAAAGTAGTTGCCGTAAAAAACACTCTCATCTTAGACGCCAGATGCAAGGTATAAGAAAAACTTTAAACTTTGACTTCATGTTAAAATTCCGTAACTTTAAAGATGTTTTACAACTCCTAAAATGAAATGTCCACATGAGAGTGCAATATTTTATACTGCAACTTCAAATTTAGCATGTTCTCTACGTAAAGAGAACTTATACTCCAAGTCGAAATATTTATGTCACCCAAGGTTAATTCATATAATTGAAGGTCTCTCCACCCATTGCCAATTCATTGGGGGTTGGATGGTTTAACATGGTATCAGAGTTGGCCTTGGGTGGTCAACGAGCCAAGAATCCCACCTATTTAAATTTCTCGATATTCATCTTTGACTGTTTGTTTGTTAGCTCACATGTGAGTACCACATGAGAGAAATTGTGCAAAGAGTTTGTATCCCACGTTGAAAGATTATATTGTTAGACATAGTTTGTCTATAGTATTACCTTCTTGATCATATTGTTAGACATAGTTGATATTCCAAACCTTGCAAAATCACAGAAGTCATTTCTTTCGAAACCCTACCCTATGTACTTTCTAAGTTCATAAGTAGGATATTTTGACATATTCCTTCTTCTCATTAAATCTTTAGTGCGATTGCCAAAATTATATTTTCTATCTTTTGTTGACCAAATCCATGATGTCAAGACAAAATAAGAGAATTTCAACATCGTAACTTTATATATGTAGTTTTTCTAGAGAAGCATATACATGTCCATGTTATTTGTCTGAAAATGATAAGCCCTCCTAGTCATAATAGGGTAAGGCAAATACGATCACTTTTCTTTAACCCAGCTAACAAAAGTATTAGAAGTGTTTCTTCATAGGCCAAACAATTCTATCGGTTGAAAAGTAATTCTACATTTTAGGAAATATTTGAGATCTCTGGTGTTGAACTCATGTTAAATGATAATAAAAGGTACTTATCCGACTACCCATCTGAAGATCTAATGGAAATTAAAGAAATTTGGATAATATGACAAACAAATTTTATAAGTGATGCACCCAAATTGCATGTATAAAAATGCAAAACTACCAAGTAAAATAGGGCTTGGCCAAATTGTATCTAATATTGTAAAGATCACACACCAGGAAAAAAAAACTAATATACCCAAAGGAAAGTTATCCTAACAAATTTAACCACCCAATGGTAATCTTACAGAGATAAGCTTAAATTTAATATAAAGTGACCAATAAAGCATATATTTTGCATCCAGAAAAAGTTCCTATTAATATGAGCAAATTCTTAAGCTATTTCATCATCAAGAAACATGAAAAAGGGTAAGGAAAAAACTAAGAAACCCAAATGAGAAAGAAAACTTACAGATTTTACACCCATGTAGTTCAATATTGGTTCTGATGCAAAAATGAGAAATAAAGCTTGGATGAGACCAAGCACACTTCCGATCACTAATGCTGATGAAGCTGAAGAAACATGCCTTTTCTGATTCCTGCCTTCAGACAATTTTATGTGACTGCTGATGGTGGGCGACACCTTGTTTGTAAACCCTGCACAAGGCCAAGATGTAGTAAGTGTTAGAAAGACATTCAAGAAACTATTTTTGAACCTATAAAGTAAGAACCTCAGTTACGACCTACTTTCTGCAAGACTACAAAGAAACATTTCATTACAAAAAGTCAATGCAGTCCTTCAACTAGCACAAAAGGAAAATATAAGCAAAACTTACCAAGTTTTGGTATCAGTTCATCCCTTTCATCATCTACAGTGGGACCCATTTCCATAACTTCAATTTCCTTTGCTTCACCTCTCAAACTTACAGCAGTATCTTCCTCAGCAACAAAAGAAGTTGTAATACTAACGAGTGGGAATATCGCAATCTTTGATACTTGATTAAAAATGGCAATAGCAACTCCAACAGCAGCAAGCTCCACAGGACCTGCATGGATCAAGGAGAAATAAAACCAAGACTTCAAAGATATGAGCATCTGGCAATAAATCAAGTAGGAAGAAAAAACCAGTTTCCCAAAAACTCTATTCCAGCAAGCATATGAATTAAAACCAGCTGGGTAGACAATAAGCGTCAATGCCAATCACTTAGAGAGTTTCAACTAAGTGGTTGGTGCGACCTAAGCACTTTTGTGTGCTTGTTAAAGTAGTAGTAGAAAAAGAGAAGTGAATGGAATGGAAGCGAGGATGAATTTGTAATATGCATCCCATTTTATGGTACGGTTTAAAGAGCAGAGATAATAAGAAAATTGTCATGGTTGGAAGAATAAAACACCCTTGCAGACCCATCAGAACTATACAACATAACTGTGGGATTTTGGAGTAATCTAGATTCTAGACTTCAGTAAATTTTTGTGAGTTGTGTATGAATGCATTGAATAAAGGCTTGCATGAGACCTTCCTTTTTCTCCTATTCCTCTCCCCAAAAACAAACTGATGAGTCTTATAAAGCCTTCTCTCTCTCTCTCTCTCCCCCCTTAATAGTTAAGAAACCAAATGCGCTAAAGCAAGAGAAATTACATGTCTTTGGGACATCGAAGTTAATACCCAAGCTTTTTGAATCATAAAACCCCCAATCTAAACAGGTATCTCCATCGATTTTTTATACAAAGAGAGAATAACATTTAGGAGGTTAACAATGGAAGCTAAATACTTGCCCAAAAAAACTACGTAAAGAGAAAACAAGTGGTCTTCAAATGTATTTATAAATCTATAAAAGACCTATAATAGAGTCCCTGGAGATATAATATGGTTGGTTTTAGAGAAAAATACATACAAAGAGGAATATTGAAATGTTAAAACATGTGTGTGTGTTGTGAGTGACTGGCAGGGTGATTTTTAGTGCAACAACAAAGTTACTCCATTGTGACATGAGCGTCAAGGACTCGAATCGTGGAAACAACCCCTCCACATTCAAGGGTAAGGTTGCGTATATCTAATCCTCTCCAAACCTTGCAATACTAAGAGCTTGTGAAATGAGCTCTCTTTTTAGTGTTTTGAGCGACTATAGGAAGAACTATTGCATGAGAAAATTAGTTAATCCTCAATAAGAGTATGCAATCTTAAGGCCATATATTTTTGCCACCATACACGTTATTTGTTAAATAGTGTTGATCAACTAAAAAAATGCAGGAATTCATACCAGACTAGAAATTTAGAGAGAAGCTTTAAAATTAAGAAGATCTAGAATAAGCATACCTAAAACAAAATATATGAAATATCTTTAGTGAAAGTATAAATCCAAATGGAAAGGTAGTAAAGGTTGATGATCAAGTGATACCAAAACGTGACCAATTTTAATATTTGGGTTCGATTGTACATAGGATATTGAAGCTTAGCCTTATTCAAAGAATTAAAGTATGATGGATTAAGTGATGTAGTGAATCAAGTATATTATGCAATGATTGTACATATTTACAAGATATGTTCTACATAACAACCAAAAGGCCAGCCATGAGGACTAAGAAACAACACATTCTACAAATTAAGTGTGGATGAAATGTAATGTTTGGATTGATGTGTCGTAAAATAAGAAGGGATACAGTTAGAATAAATAGATTATTGAAACGTAAAATTTCATACGAATTGGGAGATAAAATTAAAAGAGAATCGCTTAAATCACCAATGAATAAAAGTCATTTAATACCTATTAGCAGCAATGCTACTGGTAAATAAAAATTAAGCTTACAAAAAGAGTTAAAAAATATGGTAATTCATGATTTAAACCGAAAATGTAGCTAGCAAAATTAGAATTCATATAGTTGAAACCAAATAGTTCAAACAAAAATTTAATTGAATTGAGTATTTTAATGGGAGCTTTGTCACAATAATTTTGGAAACTTGATGTAACTCTAGATAATGATAGAATTGATTGTTGGTGAAATGGTGTTAGAATTCTTATTTTCGATATTAGACATAAGTTAATTAGTGTAGCGTAATATTGTAATTATCTTAATGAAATCCTTCTACTGTATGATAAACGTATTAAGATATTTTGTTATGATAATGCCCTAAAGTATGTACAATTTTTATGCATACATTTTGTGTTGTTTATAGTATCATTCATCAGACTATATGATCACATACATCCCAGCAAAATAGTCTGGCAAAACGCAAACATCGCCATTAATTAGATGTTGCTTGTACCCTCATGTTTAACATGCATGTACCCCAGCTTTATTGAGTAGATGTTGTTCTTGCTGCAGTCTATCTTATTAATCGGATGTCTTCCCCCATCTCAGGTAACCAATCTCCGTTTTCCTAATTCTATCTTAATACATCACCCTTTGGTTTAACTCTTTGTGTCTTTCGTTGTGTTGCATTTGTTCACCTTCTTGGTTTAGGTCGGATTAAACTTTTACTTCACTCGGTTAAATGTCCCTTTCTAGGACACTCTTGTACTCGAAAAAGTTTTCATTGTTATGACCCTGCCTCTCGCCAGTATTTTGTCAGTGTTGATGTCACATTTTTTGAGTTATCTTCATTTTTCTTTGGCTTTAAGAACTACTCTTTCTCCAAATTTAATCTTTACTAGATGGCGATAGCTCATATTGCCTCTTGTACCAAATTATATGTTTTCTCCCTCCTAGGCTTCTGACCCGCCATTGTAGATTTATCGTTGTTTCACGAACAGACTGGTTGTTTCATCTGCTCCAGCTCCCTGGCCAATGTCTGATTCTACTGAGGTCCTTCCTCCTGAGCCGTCTACTATATCATCTTCTTCTAATTTATCTATCGCATTGCGGAAAGGTACTCATACTTGTACTCAGCATCTCATCTTTGCATTGACTTTTCTCACCCTTTCGTTGTTTTGCATCAATCTTGTCTTCTGTATTTGTTCCTAACTCTTTGAAATGGGCATTAACATCTCCTCGATGAAAACTGGTTATAGATGAGCAAATTAAGGTTCTTAACAAAAATTATAATTGGGACGTCATTTCTCTTCCGTCATGTAAGTAGCCTATTAGTTATCGCGGGGTCTACATTGTGAAATATAATCCTAATGGTTTTGTTAAGTGTCTTGAGGCACGATTGGTTGCTAAAGGTTACACCAAAACATATAGTGTGGATTACTATGAGACTTTCTCTCTTGTTACTCGTCTTAACCCTGTTAGAATTCTTATTTCTATTGTAGTCAGTTCTAACTGGCTCTTGTATCAATTGGGCATAAAAAATATCTTCTTACATGGAGATATTCAAGATGAGGTATATATAATTCAACCTCTAGATTATGTTGTTATAGGTCAAGAACAATTAATGTATTGTTTGAGGAAAGCATTGTATGGCTTGAAACAATCACCACGTGTTTGGTTTGATAAGTTCAATACTGTTATACTTCAGTTTGTTTTTCACCGCTCTAACTCGAATCATTCAGTTTTCATTTGTCGGTATTCTGCATTGTTATTGTGTATGTCGATGACATTATAATCAGTGGTAATAATTCAAATGGTATTGCCCACTACAAGACCTATTTGGGAAAGTAGTTTCATACCAAATATTTAGGTCTCCTTCAGTACTTCCTTGGGAATAAGTTTGTTCGATGAAATGAACGCATCAGTGTATGCCAACATTAGTACGTACTAAACTTACTATCTGATACTAGTACTCTTAGTGTACCTCCGACTGATAAGCCTATAGAACCTACAGTTAAATTAGAGCCTAAGAGTGGTGAATTCTTTGATGATATAAGGTGTTATCAAAGATTGGTTTATAAGCTGATTTATCTTACAATTACACGTCCTCATATTATATTTGTTGGTGTGGTTAACCAATTCATTCATGACCGTCGTAAGTCTCATTGGGAGGTTGTCTGTCGTATACTTCGATATCTGAAAGGCGCTCCTAGAAAAGTATTATTATATTGTCGATCATCATCTATAACTGTTGCTGAGTTTTCTGACGCTGACTAGACTGGTAGTCAAGCGTGATAGACAATATACTTTTGGCTGTTGTACATTTGTTAGTCGTAAACTTATTCATGGCGTAGTAAGAAACAGAACGTGGTTGCACATTCTAGTGTAGAGGTTGAATATCGTACTATGGCAATTACTACTTATGAGATGTCATGGGTTCGTTCTTTACTTCGTGATATAGGACTTGATGTGCCTTTCCCCGTCAATAATTCAAGATGCCTTATGACAACCAAACAGATATTTTCATCGCAAGAAATCTGGGATTTCATGAGCATACCAAACACAAAGGTTGATTGTCATTTCATTTGAGATCTCTTGGTGCAAAAAGATATCATCACTTCATATATCAAGTCTAGTTATTAATTGGGACATATTCTTACCAAGCCATTAACTTGATCTACCTTCAATAGTTTTATGTTTAAAGTTTAGCATTTTTTATCTTTATGCTCTACCTTGAGATGGAGTGTTAGAGTTATTATTTTTTATATTAGACATAAGTTAATTAATGTAGGGTAACATTGTAACTAGCCTAATGTTACTCAAATATGAATAAGAGAGTATAGGGCAACCCAACCTACAATAGTGATTATTCTCTCTTTCTCTACCTCTCCTTATTTTCTCTACTCTCCTTCTCGCCTAATACTTTATTACTTTTAGTACTTCAACTGATTAGAATAAGCAAAAATTTCATGAAATGAAACACTGGGAGTGTTGAAGAATATTTCAGTACATATTCCACGATCAATATGGAAAAAATGAGTAGTTATGAGCAACAAAATAAGAATGAAGTTACTTCACTCTCTACAAAATCTTCATGCATTGGCTCACTGTCTCACTCATGACGGGGAGTTTTGGCCAAATGTGAGAAGGTGAGTTGATGCTGAGAAAAAAGAGGTTACACGGCTATCTTAAAGCCTTCTTTTATGTAATAGTTGTTAACAGTATGAACACACTTGAAGGTCAAAAGGCATAAAAATTTAAGCAAGGTAAATGTTAAAGAAAAGCGTAGGAAACACATAACTTTGAGAGAGAAAGAGAGATTATGAAGACATAAATAAGGATCATTGGCGGAGTTCATAATGGTGCATTAAAGTCTTGATGAAATGTCAACAATCAGAAAAAGACCAAAAAATCTTTCTTCGTAGCAGATTTTTCATAATGAGACCTCCACCTTCTCAATTCACGAAGAATCAGTATCTTATTTTGATATTTTAATTATTGTTTTTAAGGGCCTGCAAAAATTACTGTTTTATGGTTCTTGATGGTGCTGTCTACTTTACTTCAGGTTGGGACACTAGTTTAACCGCATTCAGCTTTCTACTTTACTTCAGGTTGGGACACTAGTTTAACCGCATTCAGCTTTCTACTTTAACCAACCTTAACTTCATACCTAGTTAATACTTAGCTACTCGTAACTCCGACGGTCCAAATTTCTATCCTTTTACTCAGTTTCTTGTTAATTGAACAGAGAATACATATTCAATTCTGAATGAAATCTGCTTTCCAGATAAGATAATATACTAGACAAAGAGAAATAGCTTGCTCATCCTTTTGCACCATCCATCATCATAAGCAACTCAATTAATGATCAATTGATATAGTATATGAAAAACATGAGAGACAAACCTATATGGCCGATGAAAGCTGTGTCGACTAGAGAAGCAATAGGGTCTGCTGTTAAAGCCAGTGCTGCAGGTAATGCAATCTGTGATATCTCCAAACCCAACTCATCCTTCTTGAAAACATTCCTAGTCAAGACCATTTTGAAACCAACCATCAGCTATTGTGCATCATTAATACTTGTGATTTCTCTTAGAGAAAATATATTAAAGACAAAAGAGAATGGTATAAAGAAAAATTCTAAACTTTAATGAAAAAAAGCCAAGTCCAGTTGACAAATAAAACTAAAATTACTGCATTTCTGCATTAAGTTTGCATAATATGATTCACATTAACCCGCGATTGGTTCTTCAAAAAAAAAAAAAATTTGAAATTTATAGTACCTTGTGTCCTTGAAGAAACTCCACAAGGGCATGGCCACATTCCTCCACACACCCAAAACGGCATCTACAGTCATGATTGTAGAAATGCGTCCCAAATGCAGCAATTAAACTCCAAATTTTCAGAGTCAACCTCTCTATTCTACAAGACCATGGTGATCACCATCTATGACCTCGGTAGAAAGTGGGAAAAGGGTATTAGAACAGACCATTGTAATAGAAACCTTAACTCAAAAGGAAACAAAATAATCCATAAGAATGAAGATCAATGGTCACCCAGAAACATAACTTCCAAAAAATAGATACCCAGGAACAATTTTCACAAAATATTAGAATAATCAGACGAGAAAATAATTCTTATAACTCAAATTCTACACTTCTAGATAAAAATATACAATAAATACTTATATACAATAAATACTTATATATGTAATGGAGTGTCAACCACCCATTTTTGACCCCAATTGATCAAGTAAACCTCCCCTAGGAAAGTACACCCCCGAATCTTGTTTGACGTCAAATTTATAGCCAACATCAGAAGAATTTAATTATTGTAGTTGTTTCAAAGCTTTCCACCTTCCAAGAAGCCCCCCTGATTTTCTCTGGGATATGGTCAAAAAAATAAATCTTCTCTGGGACCAGGTTGGACCATTGGAGACCGGGAGTGACCCCACCCACCCAAAACGAGTGGTGGTGCACGCTGAGTACCATGGTGGTGCGTCTGCTTGTGATTCGGAAAGTTGATGGCCACCCTTTGGTGAGACTTTAGTTTGAAAATGCGTCTGGACCTGTTTCTCTCTGGTTGACGATTAACGGAGTCAATATATTTACACTTCCTATCTGACGTCAACTATGTTATTTGTATCAATCTAATTTATCAATTAAATTTTGTGTCATTTTTATTTATGAATTATACAATCTGACTCGGTATGACCCTTCCATCAAAATTCATTACCAACTTTAATAAGAATCCTCGTGTGCACATCATTTGCCCTATAAACTATAGTCTAACTTGGGATAATCCGTATTTGAAAGTAAAGTGCAACGTAAGTGATAAGTAATGAATTTAAAGGGAAAGAAATTCAATGTAAATTATTTTGAGAGAGATGTTGGTGGTCATTGGATGAGTTTATTTGAGACCGTCTGATTGACTTATTAAAGTTTGCTCTTTTTTAAATTATATATTATAAATATCTGACTCACGTGATGTGCGCATAAAATTTTTTGTTAAGGTTAATTGAAAATTTATACGGAATGACTACATTGAGTTAAATCACATAATTCAAGAATAAATTGATAAAAAACATAATTTAGAGGTTTAATTTATACAAATTGTATCTTTTAGACGAAATAAATAATTAACTCACATATTTAACTAAGTTAGCGCCCATTACTTTCTGATTTAGGTTTTTCGGATTGAACCCAAATTATCTGTGCTATAACTTTACGGTGGTGTCCTCCCTCTTAATTAATAATAGCTAATTACGAATCGTGCACACACGCAGATAAAATTTATTTTTGGTCACTCAATTATGCGTTTTGTGTTAGTTTAGTCACCAAATTTTTAATTGTATCACTTTAGTTTCTCAAGTTTTCAATTTTTATCATTCTGTCATAACAGAAATTAATTGAAAACAAAAAGTTCATATAGTTTTGGTTCTGCAAAAAATCTGTGTATCCATATGTGTTTAGCCATTAAAACACCCCTAGACATGTAGCAATCATACTAAGGATTTATAATGTATCATATGCACTCCTCCGATAGTTTATTGTGGGGAAGTGTTAGCGGAACAATGAGGTTTCTACATTGTGACAGGTTTGACTCGTAAAGACAGTGACCAATACCTCGTACAGTGGCTGTCAATTGTACCCTTACTGTGGCACATTGTGTGTTGGTTTTTTTGCAGACATTGATAGTACCCTTACTAGATATTTGGAGATTATTTGAAATGTTTTATGTTATTTTTTGTGTCTAATTATATTCTACGGTGAATTAGGCGAGGTTAAGCAATTCAGTGGAGAAGCAATGAAGATAAGTTGGTAAGTTAGCAAAGGGGAATGAGTTATAAATCCAGATGTTATGAGTTTGAATTTTGAGAATTTCTTGAAGTCGGGCCATCAGAGATTTATCTCTCATGAATATCCTAATTTCGGCGTGAATAACATATCTTTGACCGAACTAGGGAGGAGATTACTCGATGTGCACGTAAGTTGATTTGAATAGCCCTGACCGTTTGAAAAAAAAAACAAACTGTAGTATAATCCTGATGATGCACAAAATAGTCTCGTTCAATATCAATAGTCGCGTGTGTGATAAAGTATAATTAATGGACAATTAATAAAATAATCAATGACAATAATGTAAATATCGGATCAACACACAAATATATAGTGACTCAGTCTAGGTGACCTATTCCTCTCCGAAAAACGGCAACTGCAACCGAGGGACCTTTATTGATAAAGTAAGGTGGACAAGAGAGAAAGCAATTGTTAGCTTCGGGAGTGGTACAATAGCTTGGAGAGAAAAAAAGCTATGTGTGTGTATAGAGAGATGTAAAGGTAGAGCTCAATGTGTTATTTCATTAAAAGAAAACATACAATTTATAGGTACAAAGTCTTGGTTAAGACGGTCACACAAAGGTAAAGATACTAATTTTTCGGGTCGCTACATAACATAAGTGTCATAAAAGGTTGTTTTGATATTCGAGAGTGAGTATTTCGATAATTGATCTCCATGTTCTCTAATTCTTCTTGAACTCCTTGAAATTTGGGCTGGGTCGAATTCTCAAACTGGACTTGACCTGCCTTTTAATTGACTTTGGCTCACTTATTTTTTTTTTTTGTTTTTGGGGGAGGAAGAGGGGAGGGGAGACTTAAATCTTTGACCTCAAGAAAGCAAAGCCTTCACTAGGTAAGGAATACCATTAGACCAAAGGCCCGTCGGTTGGCTTACTTAATTTATTGGGCATGACCTAGTTGAATCTGAGCTCGTCAAATATGGCTGCCACGATCCATAGAAAAAATGTGTCCAATTTAGTATCAAGGGCACTGCATCCACATTTTCGAGTTTTAGAGAAAGCAAAGGATGTGGCTCTATAAGAAGTGGGGGAGTTCCTTTGAGTACTACTCCGGGATAAGCAAGCCATGATCAAGGTACCAAATACCAGTACTCCTATACAGAATTCAAGTTTTGACATAGCGAAAAACCAAATTGCAGATCAGAACTGCCAAGAGAAACCCATTTTGTATGCAAAACACAGTGAATCATGTGCCTAAAATTTGATGATCTATGAAATATGCGATTTGAGTCAATTGAATTATATATCAACAACACAAAACCACTGCAATCCTAGGCATAATGGCGATAGTTGGTCAGCAGTTGTCCCTGCACCAGGGTACTAATCAAACAGGATGGAGTTGTTGTGTCAACAAATAGACCAAACTTGATATGGTTGAGCTTGTTGGTAACACACCACTATTTTCTAACCGGTTTTTGGATCCAGAAATGGCTTTGGTTATGCATGAGCAATGCATCAAAAACTGTATATAATTTCGACATTTACTTTACAGTTTCACAAACAATTCTTTAAATTTCATCATGAAACAAAAATCATATCACCTTAAGAGAATGCACCTCACTAAAAACTATTGAAGACAAAAAATCACCTTCATAGATCGACAAAAAGGAAAAGACTGGAGAGGATTTTCTTCGTTATCTCTTCCTTGTAACTACTGCATGAATATGGATCAATCCTATGAGTTTGTTCCAAATTAATTGTTGAAGGCCACCCTGAGAAATTTTCTTCATTACACAGTTGTGTTAAATAAAAAATGGACAAGGTAAATAAATTGCTTATGATTGAATCACCAGTAGTCACCACATGAGCAATTCCCATTCTCAAACCGGTGAAATCTGTTGTTATCTCTCACAATAATTATTCTTCCAGAGCACTTGGACATAAACTTAATTGCACTGTGACAATCACCACAAACACGCAAGTTCTTCATTACTCTAATTGGCCGTTCAGGTGGAATGGTAATAAGCGCAAATGCAATGGCTAGCCTTTCACTGTGGTACCTAATTGCCTGATTTTTCTCATCACCGTCTACTTCTCGAAACACAAAACTAGTGTCGGCAATATAACCGGCTTGCTCCATTTTTTCACCCAATTCCCCCAATTTCTTATAAATCTCTCTGGATTTTGAGTGACACCTATCCCCAGCAGCAAATGTGTGAACCTTATTTCCCTCTTCAACCCAACTCAAACCTGTTTCCTTTTTCACACCTCGATCCCTCAACATCTTCCTGGCTTTGGCTGCATCTTCGTATCTTCCAGCAGCTGCATAAGCATTAGATAATAGCACGTGCAGGCCCGAGCTAACAGCACCTAGCTCAAAGACTCTATCAGCTGCATAAGCTGCCAATTCCGTGTCCTTATGTATATGGCACCCGGTTAGTAAAGCTCCCCACACAGATTCTGTTGGTTGCATGGGCATTTCCTGGATGACTGAAACTGCTTCCTGCAACTTCCCAGCACGGCCAAGCAAATCCACCATGGAAGCATAATGCTGATCACCTGGTTCAATCCCACCCTCCTTCATTAGCTCAAAATAATACTTTCCCTCTTTGACTAGCCCCGCATGACTACAAGCATAAAGCATACACAAAAATGTGATAAAATTCGGTTCCATCCCAACGCGTTCCATCTGTTTAAACAAATCAAATACTTGGCTAGTATGAGCATGCTGAGCACAAGCAATAAGCATCGCATTCCACATGCCAAGATTCCTAATGGGTACCTCGTCAAAAACCAGATAAGCTCCTTCGATAACTCCACACTTGGAATACAAAGAAATCAAAGAACTCCCAACGAAACTCATGGAATTATAGCTCATTTTCAAGCACAACCCATGTATTTGTTTCCCCAGTTCAAGCAACGTCGAATTTCCACATACCCGAATCACACTCGAAAAAGTAAAATCATTAACTTCCAAATCCTGAACCAAGGCCTGCTTAAATAACCTCAAAGCCTCCTCATCCTCACCCATTTGAGCATAACCGTATATCATCCCACTCCAAGAAACCACGTTTCTGTCCGGCATTTCATCGAACATTTTCCGAGAATCCCGAATTTCACCGCATTTTGCATACATATCAACAATTGAACTCCCCACAAATACATCAGAATCATACCCAGATTTCATTGCAAGACAATGTATAGATTGTCCAACGTTATTCTTAGAAAGAATCGCACACGCTTTCGTGGCGCTAGGAAATATATGATCATCTGGTTGAACCCCATTGTCGAGCATTCGGCGAAAGGAGTCCAGAGCAAGCAAAGGCAGCTCATTTTGGGCAAAAGAAGAGATAATGGAGCTCCAAGTAGTCGAAGACTTTACGGGGGCTTCGTCGAATATTTGGCGGGAATCAAGTGGCCGTTGGGATTTTGAATAGAAGTTGATGAGATGGTGGGATATGAGTGGGATTATCTGAATTCCTGACTTGATGATGTGGGCGTGTAAGGTCTGCCCCTTGAAGAGAGACCTTGAGTGGGTTAGAGAGACAAGGTGATTGCATATGTTTCTGTAGTTCTGTTCAAAGCTGAATTGGTTTACTGGGTTTTGCGGGGTTTTGGGAAAGGGGAGAGATGGTGGGTTGGTGAAGAGAGAGAACTGCGTTGGTTCTTGGAGTGGTTCTCTGGGAAGTTGGTGAAGCATTAGACGTTTTTGGCACTACAGATGTTTGAGAGTGGAGTGTTTTAACTTTTTGGGACATTGGCCTCAAATAAACGGCACTGTCATGGGTTATGTTTTTGGTCATCTTGGATTTTTTTTTTTTTTTGGAGTATTCATTATTTAAATTTAACTTATTTAATCATTTATATTAGATTCATATTCACTTACAAGTTGCAATAGAACAAATTTTTCTACTGCGTCGAGATCGATCATTAACCAGTTACATAAGATATTGATTGTAAATTCGAAGTGATTATCTATGTTACATTCGTGAGATGTTAGTTGTGAATTCAAGTAGGATATTATTCATAGTATACTCAAAAATATACATAATTCTTGAATAAAAATACCGGACTATGATGCCCTCTTTCCTAATTAAATCCACTACTTATAAACCTCCTAAAATAATAACCCACTATGTTTATATATTGGAAAAACGTAATTAAAATCCGTTGTAGTTTTATGGGGATTGATACAATAACTCATCAATTAGTGAACATACAAAATAATACATTTTCTTCTATAAATGGCAAGTAAATGAATTTGTCATATTTAAATTGATTTATATGTATTTGACACAAAATCAATCAAGCTTGTTTGTTGTTATATTAGGATATCTCCGTAATGAATTTAAATTTGAGTAGAAATAGGCAAAAAAACGTAAGTTCTCTTTAATTATCATATTTTAATAATCTCTTTATATCAATCGACATTGTCTTATCATATTTGGTTTTCAAACTCCTTTTTAGGTTCAGAAAACATATAATTTCATTAAGCTCCAATCATTTATCAACACTGTTGTTTCTAAATTTCAAAATTAACAATTAAAGATTGGGTACTTTTGCACTTTGAAAGAAAACTATTGAACTAACAAGACATAGAAATGAATGATTAATTTACTTATAAAATCATATTGGTTGAAATTTTAAATTGGGGAAAACAAAAAGTGCTTTTTGAGGGAGAAAGTATAAAAATAGTAGGTGAAAATTGTTTATAAAAAAAATGTAAAAACATGGACTTTAAGAAAAATATGAATATATTTTTTTAAAATTAAATCAAAATTTTGAGTTCATTTATTAGAATGTTTGGGATAAAATTAAGGTTTTAATAAACTTGATAAAAGTTTAAAGAGTACACTACATAGATAACCCTTAAACTATATCATTTATGTTAATTAAGTTCTTATATTAATTTGTATCAATTCAACTCTTCAATTATGTAATTTGACTAAATATGATATTTCTATTCAAATTTATTATTAATTTTGCACATAGATTTCCTGTAATAAATAGAGATAGTGACCATTTCGATGATGAATCTGAAATAACCAAAAGGTCAGAAAAGCGGGTGAACAACCAACTTATCCCTTCCGAAACTTAAGTCAATAAAAATTGGAGGCTTTAGCACAGTGTTTATCTTTTTTCGGTTTAGTCTTGTGTATCTATGTTCATCTTTTTTTATGAGTATTTATACCTGAATCGGTAATGAATGGAAGGACATGGAGTCTCATATTGACATTTAATGACTTTCACTCTTATCTATGTGTAATGAGTGTTTTTCACTCAGATCTTCGTGTCTAGTTTACTTTGGTGATAGGGTGACTACTCGGGACATATCGAACATTTATGGCCCTATCCTTAGTCATTTCCCTTCTGATTAGCGCTTAATACATACTCTCAGGCGTTCAATGCTCAAGGAATAATACCCTGGGGATACGCCAAAGGCCTGTTTGTTTCGAATATAAGATGTAGGTGGTATAAGATTTTACATTCATTCTACTCCGATCCAATGGTTTATTATACCTAATCTTAAACTATAATCTCATTCTTCCTATTGTTTGTTTGTCACAAACATTATTTGTGTAATGCCTACTTAAAAAAGTCAACAATTGCTACTATGATCTGTAAAAAGACAATTGTAACCTTGTAATCTTAAAAAGACATTTGTACATGAGGGCAGTTGGGTCTTTTGTACTCTATTATACCTCTATCTTATTTGTACCAGACATATAATACCATGGAATATGTGGTATTCATTAAGACCATCTATAAGGTATTATGATTACTGTTCATAGCGGGTCGATATTACGATTTAGAAAATAGTACTGACTATAAAATGCTAAACAAACAAGGTATAAGATGAGTTTCACGTACTATTTATCTAATACCACCTCCTTGTACCACTCTAATTCTTGAAACAAACTAGCCCCAAGGGGATATGCTCAGTACTAAAATCATTAATGCTTTGTAATTATGATTGTCAATTTGGGTCTCGAGGATGAATGGACTCATCAATAGATTTGTCACAGTTACTCGCATCTTCATTAATGACATGTCATTTCTTCTTAAATGCTAATTTCAATATGTGTACACGGCTCCTCGGAGCCATTACTCATCGGCACCCTTCAAGTTCCATAACAACTACATATTTCCACGTGTGCGATATGGGAGCTTGCTTAGCCGCCTAGAGTCCCGTCAAATTTTAAGAGATCGCCTCACACATATGAGTTTAATTACTCTAATTTTTGACTCATGTGATGTGTTCAAGGAGATTTATGTTAAAATTAATATAAAATTTTAATGGAAGGACTATATTGAGTTAGATTGTATAGTTGAGGGGTTAAATTGATACAAAAAATAATTAAGGGCTGAATTGATACAACTGACATAGTTTAGGGCCTTTTATGTAGTTAACTCAAGTTTCGGTAACGGAACTTTTGTGAAGTCGCGCTAATTCCAGAGATACCCCGACCGCCCTAGGCTCCTAGCCGAAGCATCTCGTCTCTGAGTAAAGTCGCGTTAATTGGATTTCATTTCAATTCGAATAGTTATTGAAAAAAAACTAGGGTTTAATCCAGAGCTCAAGCTATTGTACGTTTGAGCAATGGAAGAAGAAGAAGATAACATGATTATGTGGAAACCATTATCATCATCATCGCCATCGAAGTCGGATTCGATGCTTTCGTTAACTGTTGGCCGAGTGATGACCACTCTGCTTAGTGCTCGCCCCAAGAAGCTACAGAATGCTATTTCTCGTCTCGATTCTGCTCCTAAATTAGCCCCAATCGGTGGTGAGTTTTCACACACACACACAGAGACACGAAGTTTCATCGAGTTTGTTAGAGAAAAGGAATAGTTTTTAAGAAGGGTTTTAGGGGGAGAGATTAAAGATAGAGTTCAGTACACTTAGATAGAGGAAAAAGAATCATGTCCATGTTTAGAGTGGAAAAGTCAGAAAAACAAACCCATTGACGGATTCCCAGTAGCAGAAAACGGAGGACTCATTTTCCATTGAAGTTCTGATTATTGTTGTTTTTTTTTTTTGGGTTTTTGGTCAGACTGATTATTATTGTTTACTGTGTTGAATATAATCGCACTCTTATTTTGATTTTTGCTTTGTAGTTTCTTTGGAACAGTCACTGTGGTTTCTTCACAAGTACGTTAGAGATGCAATTGAAAAGGAGGAGTCTTTGGACCAAGTTTTCGTTCCCATGATTGAGCATGTACGAAAATATGAATGATTTTCTCCCTTCTCATTTTCAGGTTCATTTACCTTCAAATGGCATCAAATTTATTTGTTTATATCAATTTTTTTTTCAACATGAAAGCAAAATCTAAGAATATCAGGTGGGTGAATAAGTTTATGGGTAAAAATAAGGATGGCAGAATAAGTTGATGTATATCATTATTATGAGGGTCAAATTTTTTTGGTGAACTTCTTATAGGGAAAAAAGAAATTGTGGTGAACACAATAATTTCTGAGTGCAAGTCCTTTTCTGAATAAATTTTTGAGTTTGTGTTGTTTTACAAATTACGTGGAATAATTTGCTAGGTGAGAATATAGAGGTCATATGCAAACTATTCCCTCACAGAAAACAAAAAGATTTAATAAAAACTATTCGTGGCTTTTCCGTACCCCACCATATACAATTTGTCCGAAGTTATATTTGGAGTGGGAATGAATTTCTTTTTAATTCCTATTAAATGTATATATGTCTAGAACTTATGTGATAAGGAGAGAGAGACAATGAGAGAGAGGTTTAATGGAGAAAAGATGGTAGGATAAAAAATCTTTGCTGCTAAAGATTAGTTCTTTGGTTTTTTTTTTTTGGTGGGTTGTGTGTGTTTTTTTTTGGGGGGGGGGGTGTTTGTTTTCTTTTCCGATAAGAAACAACAATTTATTGATAATCAAAAGAAGTCATTAAAAGAACACCACATCGAAGGTGGACAAGGAGTCCACACAATGACAGGTCATGAAAGCATACAAATAGTAGGGAAAATTACAATCCATATGAAGCTCCCCAGCTTGTCCTAATGCAAAAGAGGGGTATATCTTCAAACTCCTTGGACATGGAAGTCCAAAAAGAAGCCAAAAAGTGAAGTCTATAGCATAATTTCTCAAACTCTTTACAGTTGTCCTAAAAAATTATTGCATTCATTTCATTCCAAATCACTCATAATGTTGCAAAGAATGCACTATGCAAAATGATCTTCCATTTTGTATTTCTTCTACACCCCACATCATCCAAACAAAACATAGAGGTTATAGCCTTTGGTGCAACCTAACAAGGGTCCACAAGATTAAAAAGCTTATTCCATAATTTTTTTATGAGCAAAATTATCTATGCACAACTTGCACTTTTAAAGGTACTTTGGCCTTCCAAATCTTCAATGATGGTTAGAAAAATAGAAGTGAAGAATCATCAATTAAATACTCAAAAAAAGATTTACAAGAGACGAAGAGAATACACCCGTTTCATATCTAACCCAATACCTCCTACCCTATGGATTTTGAGTGAACATAACATTTTCAAGTATAGAAAGAAGACTCATCAATTCCAAGTTTTCTCTATCATTAAGATTCTTACGAAAACCCAAATCCCAATAAATCGGATTTGCATATAACTGAACGATAGATGCAATATAAGAATTGTGATAACAAGAGACACACTACAAGCTTGAGAAGAGACCAGAAAAGGAGGATTCTCCACCCAAATATTCTCCTAAAAATGCACTTTGGTTACATCTCCCACAATAAACTTGATTCTATGGGAAAAGCAAGATAACTTCTAGGGACTCCAAAAAGTACCCCTTTCAACCTTATTAGCGTCTCATCCATACCTACTTCTAATAACATGTCACAGTGAATCTTACTCCAAATAAATCCAAATAAAACCTCCAGAGCCATTTTCCAACCCGAGGCTATATTCATTTTCACCAAATTTTCAATCGAAAGCCTTTCCTTATCTTTTGACTTACTCAACACCTCTCAATGAATCATTTGATCCTTCCTACCCTCGGCCACTCCTTCCAATAAGAAACTCTCATCAAGCCTTCAATTTTCCTAACTACCAACCCAGGCATTTTAAAAAGGAATACGTTTTCCCAATGATTGATTCCAGATGAAGAACTAAGAAGTAGAAGTGGATGTAACTTGCTTACTTATCTAAGTGGAAGCTAGAAGAAGTTGATACAAGAACAGCTAGCAAGACATAACTCCTGAAGTTACCATTCCAAACACATTTGAAATATCTTCTGTGTAATTTTTTTGTTCCTTTTAATCATTTATGACATATGAAACCTTCACTCGTTGACATTTGGTCTGTCCTTTTCCATCCTCTTTCATTTTGCCTTGTGTTCATTTGCATATCCCTGAAAGTAATGATCCAGTTATTTTGCTTGGTAGTAATTATAGAACTATTCCATCTCTCTCCAGTCACTGAAATGCAAGGAGTCAAAGCATGGCAACCAGGGGATGATACTTCTTAATTGGCTCTTTCAAGATCAACTTCTTTTCAAACCTCTTGCAATCAACTTTGCTGGCATTATTTTGAGAAAAGAGGACCGCTATATTGCCTTAGGCTGGTGTACCCTTGCACGTGGTCTTATAGAATATGAGATCACTATGAACAACCTCGTAGTACATGGTAACATGGCTTTTTCTATATTCTTTTCCTTCATGAACTATCTGTCATTGCTTAAATGCCATTTTATCAATTTTATGTAGCAAATTCAGATTAATTTAATATCTTTCTTGGAAATTTCAACTTGAATTTTTGGGGATGGGGCTTGTCTCTCCAATCCTCTGTTAGCCCAAATCTTGGACAAAAACCTGGTGCAGTAAATATGGTTTTGGCACTCGGTCTCCTTTTGTAAGTATTGCAGAAAGATTGAACTTGATGAATGACAAATGTTGGTAGCTTTATATTGGAGCAGGGTGCTTCCTTGAGGTGCTGATGCTTTTCACTACTAACATCCTTCAGATGTGGATCATAAGTTTACTTTAAAACCACTTCTATTTGAGAGCCATGTGAAGTTGATGGAATTACTTTTTTTGTTATCTTATCAAAAAAAAAAAAAAAAAAGTGCAGAATTACAATTTGTTGTTAAGATATAGAATAGCCTGAATAACCTGGAATTTAACTCTAGCTTCTTTAACTATGTTCCCACATAAAAACACAACTGAAGGTTGGGTGCTCTAATCTTAAAAATGAGAATGTCATTCTCCCATTTCCATGTATACCAATAGGGAAGAAATAGTTCTTATATATTTTTATTTTGCTTTTATGCGAGCGCCCTTGAATATTTCATCATGAACTTTTAGAAAATTATTGTGAATGGGGATGGTTCTGAATGACTGAATTGACTTCCAGCCTGGATTTAATTTAGATTGCTACAAAGCTATCCCATCCCATTCATGCTGTGATTACTGTCTTAAGGTATCTTAATTCTTAATAGTGTTGGGGGTTGGGTTGGATACCTGATCTACTGGTGTATCTCCTTTTCCTATCATGTCCTTATCTGTGTCTGTGTATGTGTATGTGTACACAGACACAGTTTTTCCCTTCTGCTTGTATCTGTATTTGGGAACATTGAATGGCATCTTTTGTCATGTTCTGTAATGATGGCAAATTCATTAAACAAGGAATACTTGGTATTGTTTATGTCTTGTCATTCTATTCAGTGCTTTTGTCTCCTGTATTTTTTCCTCGGTACTTCTCATGCTTAAGAAATCGTGGGTTCTCCTAATTGTTCCTTAGAGATGCTTTATGCTAACAACACTATAAGTTTCCAAAATTTGAGATGCCTACCCTCCACAGTTGTTTTCTTAAAAGGGATTGAGGACTAATGTATGTTAGCTATATCCATAGGCAGATGTAGCCTTCTTCCTTTGACCCTGCCGAATCATGGTTTGTATGTTAGTGGACATGGAAGTATGAGCAAGCAGATTTTTGATTGGAGCATGTATGTAATATGACTTTTTAAAGTACGGGGTGATGCTTTTGTGCAAGTCCTTGGGAATCTCAAAAGAAATTTATTGTGTATGAATTAGTACTTTGGAGAGATGGCTGTTTGGCATGTCTGGTAGCATATCGATCCTTTGCCATAAAATTTTGGAGATGGGAAGCCTATGTTGTTGTTGTGGATAAGAATGTCGTATTAATGGGCTTCTTTTAAGTTAAGAGTTAAGATAGGCAATTGAATGTTGGCCTTTTGAGGAACTTGGAGGTTTGAGAAATGGAAATTTTATAGAAATTTTTTTATTTTTTTTGCGAAAAGGTGCTGAGGAATGTACAAAACTTGTTGAGATGGAGTTGAACTGAAATTGCTTGGTGAGACTATCCCATTTTTCTGATCTCATCATTTTGATATTTTAGATTGTGGAGGATGAGAGTTCTTTAGGAATACCATATGTGATAGTTTATGGTGTAGATGCTATGAAGTGAGATATCCTTGATGAGGTCAGGTGGTAATATCACTTTAATCAAAGAAAGGTTGCTTGCAACACATGTGTCTACCCATGTGTTGATTTGGTCTTGTAGACTTCTGGCAGATCACCCCCACCCCCTCCAAAACCACCCAAACCCCTCCAAAACCACACAAAAAAGAGAAGTGCCAGGTTGTGTATTTCTCTAAACTATTGTTCCTTTCTTAGTTCTTGATTTGGCAACTAATCTAGCTTAATTTTGCAATCTAAGGTGTTTTTGACATCAAAACCTTGCCTGAATGTTGACCCATGAAGAGGTGACTACCTATGATTTAGATCAAATCTTTATGCCGTAAAATGGGGAAGTTTTCTCTAGCAGCATTATTGTGTAGTCCTTGGACATATTATTTCAAGTTTGGGTGTAGGTGTTTTCGGCAGGTGCATATGGCGCTTTGTGCTGATTTATTCTAGTGGTCATTCGGTTTTATGATGGGTTAAAGGCAATTAGTTCTTTGATGGTTGGAGACAATTAAATATGCCACCTTTGATTAAGTACATTTTTAGCTTTTAGCTTTAAATAAGCGGTTTTGTGATGTTTGTTGCAGCTTATTGGAACTTAAGTTGAAAATTGCTTATTTGGAAACTGCTTATACTTTTGGAAAGCTGCAACAAACATGACCTAAGAGATGCTGAAAATGTGAGGGTTTTCTTCCAGATATGTATAGTATGTGGTTCTTGTTCTTTTATGCTTGAAATTTGTGCTTTTTAATACCATTTCCTCTGAATTGGCTATATGTGTTGTTCAGATGTTTTTTAAGATCCAAGTACCGAGGAAGTCCATTTATTCACAAGAATCTTGTGCTCATAGTTGCCTTTCCTTTCTAGGAGGCTGTAATTGAATTAGCAGTAGTTCTTTCTTTGATAGGTCCTCAAATGGCTTGCCATGGCATCTAACCACTTCATGTTAACAGAGTTTTCCCATTAATTTTAATTGGGAGTCACATGTGCTGCAAAGGCTCTAGAGATGTTGTCATGTGTTAGAAAAATTCAATATTGTGGTTTACTGTAAGCTCTGTGTGTGTGTGTGTACATATATATATTAATTGTGAAATGGAAACACTGGTGTCCTTGGGAATACCTAATGGCCATTTCTGATTGCAAGTGATTAATCCGGGGTTGTTGGGAGGAGTAGACAAGATATCCACGTAATCTTTGGTTTGATTTACACGTGAGATGGCTGTCATACTTGGCAGCTTAAGCTTTAAATGGGCAATGACACATTTTGAAATAACTTTGTGAATTTTATCTTTCTTGTGCACTGATTGTGTTCTACTCTTCTAGACACTAGTTGGTTTGTTGTGCTTTTTTTTTTTTTTTTTAATTATGAGTTCTTTCGCTGTAAATGGGCTTTGTTTTTTCTGAATTGTAATTTCTCTTCGTAGTAATAATTTTTTGTAATTTGAAGAATGACACAAATTTGAAGTGGGGATTGTATAGATATACGCTCTGAAATGAATAAAGTCTCTTTCTGATTCAAAATGGCCACTATGGTTGAGTTTCTGGCCTTCTGATAAAAAATTTCTTCATTCAAATGAGTCTAGGGTTGCCACGTTTAGGTTGATTCATTTTCTGAAAAGTGGAACACAAAGCTATAGTGGAAATATTATTTTTGTGCATTTTGATGTCGGAAGACTTCCAGTAACGAGATTCTTGGTGTTGGGTTGGTATCTTCAATTCTTATTTCTCCCCCAAAAAAAAAAAAAAAAAAAAAAATCTAAGCTGTGTACCTTCATGTGTACAACAATACGGTCCCCTTTGGCACATTATTTGGTATCTTTGCTTGAAAACATAAAAGAAAAATGAAACTGTTTATGCTATTTAGTCTTGGACTTTTGGTCTTTGGATTGGAAGTGTACTTCTAATTTGACATTTGCTTGAGTCTTGATAGTTCTTTCCTTTTCTTCCCCCCTCCTTTTTTCCAAGCAACAAAAATAATGAATAGTGATTGAGTTTCGCTTTTCTTTTTCTTAATGCAGGAATAAGGGAGAAGTACAATGCACTATTGAAGATCCTTTGTTCATGTATCACACATCTTCTATCTATCGTATCTAGTGGGAGGTATATGCCTTTTCATGTTGATTTGTCCTGTGTCTCTATATAAGTATGCATTTAACAATTGTGATTCTTGCAAAACTAAAACCAATCACACAAGGATATTCAGAAAGAGAGTCCAAGTCTTGCAAAACAATCATATCAATTGTGAAGATGTATTTTTTAGGATTGAATCCTTCTGGGACCTTGATGTTCTTTGATGGGTCGCCATCTTGAACAATGGTCAAGAAACTCCAAATGG
Source organism: Ilex paraguariensis (assembly GCA_963454935.2). NCBI lineage: Eukaryota > Viridiplantae > Streptophyta > Magnoliopsida > Aquifoliales > Aquifoliaceae > Ilex > Ilex paraguariensis. The sequence continues at coordinate 376,417 of CAUOFW020004314.1, read as the reverse complement.
CTATGGACACGAACTACGCCTGATAACTAGTCTGGCATCACCCACCGCCAAATGATCAACCACGACTACCAATCTGGCATCACCCAAATGAAGAGCAACGGAAAAACAAACTTAGAGAATGTGACTGAATGGGAACATGTCAGAGGACAAGGAAAGGGTGCGGTGGTGAGATCGTGACTGTGGGAATCTAAGGGAGTGACATAGAGTATGAGAGAGTGAGATGGAGAAAGAGAGACATCTGTGTGTGAGAGAGAGAGACCCTAAAACTCTATTTCATGCATTTGGTCAGGGGCCCGAAAACTTGAGGCCCCAACCCTAGTCCTGCTCAAATTTAAGTCGGGCTGTGACTTTCTTGCTGAGCCCAACCCATATACTTAGGATATTCATCCAAATACTAAATTTTTCGTGATGGGTTCAGGTTGGACCGCCTTAGTTGCTCCCCTATAGGTCACTCTAAAATACTTTTATGTTCCATTATGGGGACACAGGTGGCTTAACTAGTGGAGGCATAGCTTTTTGGTACCGCGTCCTTTGGTCCATCCCATCCTTTGCTCAAAAGTGAGTGGACTTCATGTCTTTTAAATAATTAATTGATGAGGCTTCTCACTTTCTCTACATTTAGGTTAGTTCTGAGCTTAATTTACTGAAGGAATCTAACCTCATCATCAGAAGTAAATCACAATTATTTGAGATTATTCCAATTTCCCTTGTTGAGATAACCACGACAGCATAAGGTAAACTGTAATTTCTGTTTCTGTGTTGCACTTTTGTTTGATTATGCTGAGTTCCTTCATGTATTTATGTTTCTTGATTGTGCTGAGTTCTGGTCTTTGTAATGCTTTGTGTATATTTGTTCTGTTGATATATTGTGAATACTGAATATCTTTATGCCAAATTCTCGAGAAAGTGATAGAGTGGCTTAATACCTGTTCTGAATAGTGTTCAACCGCTCGCATTTGAAGTGTTTCACAGGGGGGATTTGAGTTGCCAACCCGCCTTTCAGTGGCTGGTGCTGATTTTATTTTAGCTCTCACTGTAGCACTAGCAAGAAAGGATCCGGTTTCGAATGTCTCAGATAACAAGCCGAAATTATCTCATTCTAATGCACCAAACCTGCCAATTAGCTTTGTACCTGCTGTTCTAAGTGAGAAGAAAGTGAAATCGACGAGTAAATCTGTTGAAGTCTCGGATAACATGGAGATGAAATTGTTGCTTTGGGATCATCTAGAGGAACTTGGTAATCTTGTGCAGAGACTGATTTCTGTACGTTCTGCAATCATTCTATATATGTATTCTGAATATTTTTTGGGTTTTATTCAATTAAGTCGTGCATATACCATGAATTTTCAGGAGGCTCAGTTTGATGTTCTTTTATACTTTTGGTGTTCATGTAAAGACAACTTGTAGCTTACATAGAATGAGTAGGGCCATCCCAGGTTGATTTATTGCCAAGGGGCCTCACCACTTGATGCCAGTTGGTTTTGAGGTGGATGTTTTAACGGTATCAATCTGGATCTTGTTGGTTAATGAACCAAGGCTCTTGCATATTTGAATTTCCTGGTATGCATACTTGTATGCTTGTTTGTTAGTGACACATTTGAGCCTGCATTCCAAGTAATGGAAGGTGTAAGAGAGCTTGTATCCAACATTACTTGGTTTGGGTTGACCAAGGTTGGTTTATATGATTAAGCAACCTCTCCACTCTTTTTCAATTGGTTTTGAGTTGGATGCTTGAACAATCTGTGATCATATCTTCATTGAAAGAGCATGCAAATAATAGAAATGGAGTGATTGATAAGACGAGCAATTTGAAAAAAAGTGGCTGAGAGTGAGAATGCGTGTTTTCAGCATATTGGATAAATTTACACTGCAAATGTGGGCAGAAGTTGAACATGTTTATCAATATATATATCTATGCATGTGCATATAAGAATCAAGCTCATAAAATTCCTTCATTTTAGTGAAAGATATAATGCATTTTGTTATCCCCTCTATTTTTTCCTATTGTTTAAACCAGTTTTTTTCTCCACCATTCTCCAGTTATTTGTGTTCGAGCTTCACGAACCAGTCTTAATTTCCAAATTCTTGTCACTAGAGTGGATTTGAAATAAATTTGTAGACTCCAATTCTTGGAAACTCGGTTTACAATGGATGAGTGGTGAACTGTGCAAAAAAAGCTTATATTGTTATTTGCCTTAAAACTTGAAAAATGCTGCTGACATTATTGTGGTTTGATCATGTATACACACATTTATACCTACAAGAAATTTTTAAAAGATACGGAAGGTGAATTGGGTAGTGAAAAGAGAGGCTCAAGGTGTAAATTGGAATGCTGCTTGCCTTTTCCCTTCTCTTTCCTCATCCTTAACTTCCTACCAATTGAAAAGAACTTAATAGATTCTACCTGGTAAAAGAAAGGCAAAACCAAGAAAAATAGAGCAGCTAAATTACAAACAGATGAAGGAAAAGCACAATGGCTTGAAGAAAGAACAAGAGATAAAGGTTTCTAGGCTTAAAGAGACCCAGAAGAGGGCTTTTTATAGGATTCAACTAGAACGGAATTGCCCTAATTACTGAAAAGGCATTATGCCCTCACTTGACTGATGCAGAAGATGAAAATTAGAGAAATGATACTAAAGCACATTAACAAAACAAAGGACTGAACAGTTGACACAAAAAGAACCAGCCCTAGATAATCAGGTCACCTGGACAGAACAGCCTTGCTAGGCCTCTTGGATGCTCCTGCATCACCTCCCCTTTTAATGGAAGGAAAAGGGAGAAAGAAAGGGATGGCGATGTGGAGCCATCTAATAGTCCTAGCTGGATCTTTTTGGCGCTCCTTAGCTGGATCTTCTTCTCAGCTGGTCCTTCGAGGATTTTAAGACATCATGCTTGGGCCTTTTCCTTATTCATTCTTATGTACTCAGCATGCATATTTGTCTTACTTTTTTAAATATGTTTTCCCCTGTAATTAGATTGCATCGAGGGGTAAGATACATAAGTCTATCCTAGGTGTAATTCATTTTAAAAATCAATAAAATTCCCCCTAGGTGTAATTTGTAAAAAATAAAAGAAAAAAATAAAAAAAAAGTCTAAAAGTCCTAGCAAGGCTCTGTCCAGCTAAGCTGATTATCTTGTGCTTGTTCTGTTTATGTTCAATCTTTTGTTGTTTATGTAATGTTCTTTAGTATGGACCTATATGACAAGAGGTGCAGAGGAAGAAATATTAATTGAGTGGACCTGTATGACGAGGTGAAGAGGAAGGAAAATTTGCCTCACTGTTCCCCGGAGAGTTCTATTTGGGAACTCTTCCTTCTCGAACACTGACGAATGTTTTAGGGAGGTGGGGGTTTAAGTATACATTTTGGTGGAGTATTGAGGACATGGAAAGAGGTAACACTTTTGGTTGTCTTGGACAATTTATTCTAGTAATCTCCTATCAGTGATTTTTGACTAGCTTTAGATTTCCTCAGATAATGCCCAACTATTTCTCCCGTTTGAAAGTTATAATATCCAGTTTCTTGTATCTTATTTGATCTTCAAGTCTGATGGGCAGCAGGCTCGTGTTTTTAAATTTCCCCAGAAAACGAAAGATATCTTGTTCCATCTCTGAGAAAAATTAACGTCATTTGAAGATTACACTCAGCTTGGATCTAGTTCCTCTCTTATCCAGGAAATTAATACTCATAAGATTAGGAAGAATATGCACAGTATAAATTTATATAGCTGAGTTTGAAGTGATTGTGAAATATATGTAACTACTTTCTAATGTTGGCTTATTCAATCTGTGAAATGCTGAAAACGTCTAAGTTAAATAACTTTTCAATCTATTTGTGCTATGCAGTGGAACAGGAAAAGCCGGTCTTTGCATACAAAAGGATTGGAGAGAGTGCTTAAGTGGTTGCAAGGGACAAAACAACATTATGGTTGCTTTCAGAAAGAGGCAGGTGTGATTACTGTCACATGTTTTAAGCGTTCAGTAGATCCTTTTTGCCTCTAAGTTATGTGCATTGAATATTATTGTTTCCCACATGGATCACAGGTCCAGAAATGCTGAAGACTGGAGCATTACTTCTCTCTTCTTGTTGGAAACATTATGGCATGCTCATGCACTTGGAAAATTACAAATTTTCTCAGGATTACAAAGTATTGTTGGACGATTACTTGTCTGGAATTCAGGTTAAGTTTACAAGATATTACTTTGAGTAAGATTATGTATTTTTTGTGGTATTCACCTCGAGTCTGAGAGATGCTGGGAGTTGCAATTTGATATTTCTTGGATATGCATTTGTTGATATTCTGTTTTCTGTTTGTGGAACACAAATGTATGCAACTATTTGGTTTTTTGGTTTAGATGGTGTGATCGAAAAATGTTAGAACGTGGAAGATGTTTTGTTTTGAACTGGAACTTAGGAGATGCTAAAAATGAATCTTTTGGTATGTGTATGCAAGTAGATATGTGATGCAGTAAAATTCTCAGATTTGCTGTAAATTGCTATTTTGACTAAGAATTAACATCTTTTAATGAATTTACAATGAGAAGATAATATGAAAAAGCATTAGAATCAAAGACGGAATGAGAATATATGAATTTCTAGGGCAAGAGACCGAAGAAGAACTGAAATTGTGAATTTTCTGGAATAGCAATAAGAAAAAACTGCTACAAAAACTCATAATGGTCACAACAGCCCTAGCATCTTTAACCCTTGATCACCTTAATAACTCTTTAATCCTAGCCTTCCAAGATAATTAAAAACTCACAAGACAGTCACTTGACTTTGTAAAAAGATTAGGTACGTACCATCTATAAGACACATAAATATAAAATGTTATAGAAAATAAAAAGATAACTAGAAAAATCTGCTAACTAGAGATTAAGTAAAGCCTATTAGTGGGCTCGCTTGTGCTTGATAAGACTCTTGGAGGCTCCTGCATCGATTCCTCTGGGTTGGAAGAAACTAGACTCCAGCGAGAAAGTCTCCACTAGTTCAGCGTAAACCACTGTATCAATAACTTTAAATTCCTCCTCGGCAATCCATGTACTTTCACTAGCTGATTTTGACCACTTAAAAATCAACTGCCTTCAAATATTTATGATTGGACTCATAATAGAACTGAAATTCCGTATAAACTGACATCACCTATATATTATGGTGTTGACCACTCCTTGATAGTTCTTGTAAGTCATTTGCTGAAACAATAAATCGAAGAAACACAATTTCGTGGCACAATTTCTTGCGAAGAACCTCCATGACTTGACGTAAATGGACTAAATGTTCCTCTCGAGTCCGAATATATATTAATATATCATCAAAGTAGACAACAACAAATAATCAAAAGTAAGGTGTAAGTATCTCTGTCGTAACTTGGATAAATGTACTCAGAGTATTAGAGAGTCTAAATGGCACCACTCAAAGAGTCCATCCGGTGTCTTTTGAAAGTAGTCTTCCACTCATTTTACTCTGCATTCGAATATGATGATATCAACTCCTCAAATCTATCTTGGAATACACCTATGATTTAGCGAGCATTTCAAGCATGTCTTCCCAAGCAAGGGATTGGAAAGCGGTACTTCACAGTTATCTTGGTTATGAAACGACTATCCACACAAATTCTCCATGAACCATTCTTTTTGGGTGCAAGTAAAGTTGGGGTAGCACAAGGACATTTAGGGTCTGTTTGGTTTGTATTTATAAAACAATTTTTTGTTCTCAAATCTCTAAAAACAAGAGAGATGTTGTTTGATTAGAGTTTTTGTTCTCCAATTTTTTGAAAATTTTGAGAATTGAATTATGATTTTAGAAAATAATAAAATGATATTTTCTGAGTTTTCAGGCTAAAATAGAAAATAAGGGAAACAACCTCTCCTATTTAATGAGGTCTACCCATCAAACTTCCTTAGCAATAAAATGTATTTTTTTCTGTTGAAATATAAAAATCCTTCACTTGATGTTTTCTCCATCTCCCTTCTTTCTCTGCAACGACGCTGTGTAACAAAACAACGATGTTCTCAGACAATCTTCACTCGATGTCATGCTCAGACGATGCTGTGCAACGAAACAACGGTGTACTCAGACGCCCTTCACTTGATGGGAAACAACGGTGTCTTCTCCGTTCTCTGTCTGTGTGCTCAGATCGGCTTCTCCGTTTTCTGTGTGCTCAAATCGTCTTTTTCGTTCTCTGTGTGCTCAAATCGTCTTCTTCATTCTCTATCTACATAGATTTGAATCACGGATCTGTGAGTTTGTGTTTGTGTGTTTATGCGTGTGTGTGTGTTTATGTTTGTGTGTGCGTGTGTGTGTGGGTTTTGTGAAGACGAAGAGGAAAAAAAAAGATAGAGATGAGAATTATGGGTTTTGTGGATTATTGCCCAAAAAGATTTTACAATTTTTCGTTCTTTAAAACTATTTTAAAAAATATATAACCAAACAGGTTTTGCAATCTAAAATTTTCAACAACACTTTCTTAAAATTCTTTTAAAAAATTATTTCGGATACTGTTTTTTGAGATGCAAACCAATCAGGCCCTTATTTTCATGCACGAAACTTTTGTCAAGCAACCCTTCAACTTGTTTTTACATTTCAGCCCTATGTGTTGGTGGCATTTTGTAAGCCGATAGATTAGGTAAAGTTGCACCTTGTAGTAGATCAATGACATGTTGAATGCTCCTCATGGTAACTCATCATCGCTGATCAACTCATCATTGGTGGCAAACCTCACGGTAACTCATCATTGATCAGCTCCTGAAAATCTTTTTTTAGTCACTGAATTTCTAGTGGATAATCAAGAAATTCAATCAGTTGGGCCTTCTCCGTTACACTTCTACCTACCAGTGCATAGGTAATGCTCTCCACTTCAAATTTTTGGAAGTCAAAAATCTATTAACCTTGCTAGCATTAGGAAAAACTGTAGCTTCTTCCTTAGAGGGTGCAAAGTTAGGTTTTTACTACCTCCCTTGAAGGAAAAGGGTATTGACTTTTGTATACTGAACCATGTCTTTATCATACAACTACATATTCCCCAAAAGAATATGACATTCATCCATAGGCACCACATCACACCAAGCTTCGATATCAATATCAATACCCATAGTAAATTTAACCTTGCAATGAGAAGTAACCGGTCCAATATCTCATTTCCTCTTCTTAACCACACACCCTTATAAGGATTAGGGTGCTTTTCGGTTGGTGACTTCAACTTTTCTACGGCCTCCTTTGAAATGATGTTCTCATTGCTATCCCCATCATTAATAACATTGCAAACTTTACCACTACAAAAAACATGTGCACGAAAATTATCTTTTTTTCATTCCTAAATATTCCTTGTGCTATCACTTTCCATCCTTTGTTATCTATAATCGGATAGGATTTAATTCAGGTATATGTCTAAATCCCATGTTATATAAATGTTTTGTTGAAACCTAAGGTGTGGACAAGATGGCCAGAATCCCACTTCAAGGAGGTGGATGTTTTGAGCTCGAGTTTTCTCTTTGGAGCTATTTCTTTGGGAAGAATCTGGCATATACCTGGTGCATGCGAAATTTGGGGACCATATGTGCCCGGATAGTTTGGCGGGTCCGGTACTCTATCAGAGCCGAATATCTCCTTTTGAGCCATAAAAAATTGTTGTAGTTTTTTTAACAGGAAAAACTGAAAGCAAACTTGACAAAAAGGGGATTTAATTGCATACACCGTCCCAATAATGCACATTTAATTGTTGAACAGTGCTTGTCAAAAATGATGTATGAAGTTGAAATATTTGAATGCCAATGTTTCTGTTGCGACATAGGGGTGAAAGAGGAAGAGAAAGCAATGTTCTAATGACACATGACATGAACTTTTGTTTGGCTCAGCCTAATTAAAATTCTCTCTTCATGTTGATTATGACATCAAGATCTAGAATCATATGTTACAAAGTAAAGAGATGGATTAGAAGCATAGAACACATAATCCGTGCCTATGGTTTGTTTTGTGATGCAAGGATCAAAATTTTGTTTCGTTTACATCGAAACAACCTAAACAACGAATCAGTGATTAAAAATCAGACATTCATGTTTTTTGAGGTGTTTCGGGATGTTTTGATATTTATCGGAAACAAATTTCCAAATTTCTAGGTTACCATTATGTTTTTGAAACATTTGGAAGACATTTTTGTTTTTGAGATGATCGAAATTATGCACCGACACAAAATTTTGATCCTTGGTTCAACACAGTATATGTGGCAAAACTATGTTTTTGTTTCGCTCTTAAATCTATATTTCTATTTGTCATCGGAGTCTCAAATAGTCTAGTCAAAAGATTAGATGTTTTTCACTTGATAATTGTTGTTCTAGCATGCAAGCAAATATGGTGCATTTTCATGTGGTCAGCTGATATTTAGACCCTAAGCATTGTTAGAAGACTACAACCAGACGTCTGCTCCATCTCACCTTTGGAACTAATGGCAATGTTTGTAATTCATCTAATGAGGTATACATATATATCATTGTGGAACTCTTGTGACTTTGTTGTGTTTTGATTGGCTTCAATGTTTATATCTTTGTCATTGGTCTTTTCTAGCGTCGGAAAGGAAATAAAGGTAAACAAAAGCTAATGCAGAACCACCTGATATATTCTGACCATGTGGTAGATAATATGAAGTATAATTTTTTGGTTCCCTTTTTTGGTCTAATTGTCTATTAGTCCTAAAGTAGGCAGGCAGGTAGCTTGGAGGTGTAGTTACTGTCACTCGTGTACTTCCGTTTTGTATTCATTTCAAGTTTAGTTTCTGAGAGACAACATATGCAGGTTTATGCAGACAACTATAGTGAACAACATACTGATCATAAAGACAGCGGGACAGAGACCATGAAGTTTTTTCTAAATTGCTTATCCCTTCTATTGGGGCGTTTGGATGTCAAGCAATTTGATAATGCAATGGCAGAATATGCACCAAAGATATCCCAAGCTCTTATATCACAGGTAGCTGTGCTCCAGTTTATATAGAAATGCAGTTACCCACTTCTCTACCAGTACTAAACAGTATGTCAAGTTAATAGATATCAAAACTTCCAGCAAACAAATTTCTTTCTCTGGCTAAAAATCTAATTAGCTGAAAATTTGTTTGACCTGTTGTGGTCCTCTGTTGTTGTTTGTTCTTATTCCATCTGGGTGATTGCAGCAATAGGTGAAGTCCATGTGAAATTTTCTGGGTACAGACATTATAATCCTACATTTTAGTTACCATGTCTAATCATCTGAATGCTTGACAATTTTATGCAATATTTGTGACATTGAGAGTAAATATTTTTCCAGGTTTGGTTGAGCTATAACGATATAAAAGAAAGCACAATAGGTTTTTTGTAGTTATTTGAATTTTTTTAGTCTAATATATTTTACTTTGGTTTTATGATCAAATCGTTCATTATTTCATAACCTACTTGTGGCAGATACAATTCATTATAGCCGAGGAGGAAGTTGATAGTGTTATGCTTCATAGTCCATGAGCATCCTAGAAAGGATGGTAGAATGCATTTAGAGGACGCTGTCGTATTGAGGAGGATGGACTAGTTTAAACATGACTTGCTAGAAAAAAGCATAGAATATGAGCAAACATAAATAGACATGTAGAGGAAGGCACCAAAATTAGCCGTTGTTGTGCTCTTTGTTGTGCTTTATGCCTACCTTTTGTATAGCGACCCAAGCCCAGGTAAAGTAGGGTCAGATTAGGTTGTTGATAGTCACTGTAAAACTTGTCAAATCTCTTATGAACATAAATTTCTGGAAGTATATGCGTAAATGCTAGGAAGGCAACAAAATTTGCAGATTTTATGGTCTATGTCATGCTTTATGCCTGCCTTTTATATAACAGCCCCAAGCCCGAGTAAAGTAGGGTTCGATTAGGTTGTTGACAGTCACTGTAAAACTTGTCAAATCTTTTATAGACATAAATTTCTGGAAGTATATACATAAAGGTTGGGGCTGATGCATTGCACTGAACCCTAGGGATTCGAGAAATGGGCAAGGTACCCCACATTTTAGTTATCCGAATGTGGTGAAAAATGTGCGAGAGCGTTACTTTGGACGAGCTTGAGTATAGAAACTAGTCTAGAACACCAATGTTGGTGAACAAGAAATATAAGAACACTAGTAGATAAAGAAATAGAGCTAGTTAAAACTATGATCATGAGAAAAAACAATGTAGGATGCGTACATAAAATTAAGAGAAAGTAAGAGAAATAGAAATTGTAAGTTATAAAATTTGTTATACCGGAAAAAAATAGGCATAAAAGTAGAGTTGGAATAATAACAAATCAACATCTTAACCAAGAAGTCGTAATTGTTTTAAGAAAACGAGATTGAAGAATATTAATATAAGTTTGTAATGGAAGAGAATGTAATTAATATTTTGATAATGTTTGTCCATCGTAAGCCTCCGTACCATGATTGTGGATATCTGAAGCGTTTCACGAACTTTGGTCGTATGATTCAAATAGTGTTTTAGCGACTCAGATTCCTCATATTTTTGATCCCAAATTATAACTTAAACCCTAAATCAACCCATGATTCAAATAACCCCAAAGTGTAACTATTACAAGTTATTTATTTTTTATTTTTTGGTGATCTTTAAAATTTTATAGTTTGGTTTGTTTTGATTTTGATTTTTTTTTCATAATATAAATATACTACCTCTTATAATTTACAACCATTACGGGGTAGAGTTTTTTTTCATTGTAGTTTGCATTGGAACTCTTCTTAGAAATATTTTTGTTTACATGGATATGTAATTACAAATAATTTCATTTAATGGTGAAAACGATTCACAAAGCAAACTACAACCGAAAACAGTGTACCAAAGAAGTCTAGCTCTATCGTGCAACGTATTGGAAAAAGTATCATCCTATATACCCGAATCTGAACCACGTAATACATCGACTTGCGATCCAAATAACCTTGATCATAAGTATTATTACATTGTCATATTAAAATTTGTGCACATGTGGATGAACTAATGCGAGAAGTACCGGTAGGAGGGATATACAATTTCGAGTGGAGTATAGAGACTTGTCTTCCCTGAGACTAATGTGTCAAGGCTGTCGATTTTGACTTATCTACAAATAAAGAAAGCCCTAGCTACAAGAAAATTTCTAGAACCTCTTTAGTTGAATTCTCTTTAAGGTCTTTAAGACATCGTGTTGAGGAGGGATTTGAATCAAAACTAGATTTTGGGGTCAAGAGAATGACTCCACTCTTCTGCCGGGTCTTGTTCCGAACTAGGAAAGCATGCATGGAGAAAACTTTAATGGTCATAGATATGGGTTTAGAAATAAGAATTATGCTAGATAGTCTGTCTCGCATTCTGTTGTGGCATATGATCTCATGTAGTAAACACTAATTTTAAATAGCGAAGATGAACATTTGATAACCATAGTTGTCAAATTGTGTAACGGAAGGTGTATTGTTTTTTAAAAATAGTGTATCGTTTCATGTATCGTAAGATATGCGTAATTTTAATTTTTAAATAATTATTAATAAAATATATGTATATACCTTTATAAAAAAGTCATAGACTCATAATAACATAGTATTTCATTAATATTCCACGAACTATTCAAGTTTCGAACTAGTTCAGTAATATCAAAATGCAAAAACCTCTAATTTAAATTTCTAACATCGAATGCTTGAACAACTTTAACATTAATTAGAAATTTTGAATTTAATTGAACAACATTAACATTAGACTTTATTTTTTTTTTAAAGCTATAATCACTGAAACGATATTATTTCACTAGCTAGTGATTTAAAAATAAGTCATAGAGGAAAATGATGTCATTTCAACTCCCCAAAAAATAAAGACAGAATTGTCACGTATCGTACATATTGGGTGTATCGTACATATCGTATCGTGTATCGTACGATACAGTGCAAAAACGATATAGAGATACGATACGTATCGTTTTTCAAGTGTATCGTGACGTATCGTACGATACGTATTGCGTATCGTACAATACTAATAACTATGTTGATAACAATTAAATTGATTAGATGAGCAAATTAGATTTTTCTAATTTTAATAATGGATCATTTATCATACAAGGAAGGCTATTCATTGAAAGAGCTTAATCACACCACATAGTAAAATGATATTACTTATGTATGTTAAATCATTTGGGACTAATAAAAGAGACTAAAGGTCCAAGAACTATGTGATGAAATTTATAAAGAAAAAAAAAACTAAAGAAGAGATGTGAAATTTAGTAGATGAAACTAATGTAATTAAGAATATAGATAGAATGTGTTGAAAGAATATCAAGATAAGTTCTTAGAGAATGAAAAAGTAATGGACTATTTGCGGAAAAAATTTTGGCGGTGAAGTGATGAGGTCCAAACTTTAGTAAAAGCAAAAATAAAGTGTCATCAAACATGTCAAAAATCTAAAATTGAAGGAGGTTTTGAAAGATATAATTTGCAAATAAAAAAATTAAAAAGCGGTAAGAGAAGTAGCATATATATAACTTTGCTAAATATCTATTAAGATTCTAACCATATTAATGATAAGCGAGGATAAAATGAAGAATATCAAAGCTAGATGTTGAAGGATCTAATAACCATATGGAGAGTAGAGACCCGATTTTCTTAAGGAAGTGTTGCAATCATGTTAACTCACTACTAGTGTAAGCGATTGCCTTGTACTCAGTTTCTTCACTAGACCGTGCCACCACCATTTGCTTTTTATTTTTTCGTGCAACCAAATTACCTCCCAAAAAGGTACAATAGCCTATAGTTGATGAAGCTTGCCCAATTAATATCTGTGAACTTTTCCAACCTAAGAGGCCTATGAGATCTATACAATAATCCAAGTCCAGAAGCATGCTTGAGATTTCTGATAATACGAATAACAACATCCCAATGTGGTACTTGAGGAGCTTCCATAAATTTATTTACTACACTCACTTCATAAGATATATCTGGTTGGATAATGGTGGGATAATTTAACTTTGCCAACTAATCGACGATATCTTACATGATTCGAGAAATATTCACCTTCATCCCCTGAGAGTTTATGATTTGGATACATAGGGACATCAATTGGTCGACTACCTAGAAAAGTCAAAAAGTCATGCACATATTTTATTCAGGACAAACTGATGTCCTATTTCGATTTAGCAACTTCGATACCAAGGAAATAATAAAGTTTGCCTAGATATTTAGTGTAAAATCAGTTCTATAAATTGTTTTAACTTGACAATACCAACAGTCATTGTCGGTAATCACAATATTATCAACATAAACAACAAGGATGATATTACGTGTATTAGTATGTACGATGGAGACCAAAATCCAATACCGCATCTGAGAATTTCCCAAATCATGCTCATGGAGATTGTTTCAGCACATATAATGCTTTCTATTACGTACATACACTCACCTAATATTGCTTTTGATCAACAAACCCAAATGATTGTTCCATATAAACCTCGTCTACTAAATCACCATGTAAGAAAGTAGCATTCACATCTAATTGAAATTAGGGTCAAAGGTACGGGAGGGGACACATAGGAGATGATTGGAATAAGAGTTGATAGAGTAAGTAAAATAGGTAAAGGAGATGACTCATGGACGCAAGTAAGAAGAATGGGGGGAGCAGAGAAATAGGGGGTAGATTCCTAGAAGGTCATCAACACAGGTAAAGTATTGGTGCAGAGTAAGATTATAACAAAGGTAACCTTTTTGTGTGTTAGAATAACCAAGAAAGATACGCTTATTAACGCATGGATCAAGTTTTAGTTGTTTAACAAAATCAAAACTAAGATTGTGAACATAATAAACACAACCAAACACTTTGGGAGGAATAGAGAACAGTAGAGTTTGAGGAAATAAAACAAAATGGGAAAGGACGTTTTTAAGACCGTATAGGGCAAAAACACGCAATCAAAATAACATCACCCCAAAAACAGTTAGGAACATGCATATAAAACAGGAGAGCATCCAATATATGACGATTCTTTCACTCAAGCACACTATTTTGTTGAAATGTATGAACAAAAGATGTCTAATGCATAATCCCTTTCGGTTGGAAGGAAGCTTGAAAGGGATTAGACATATATTCTTTAGCATTGTTGGACCATAAAATATGAATATTGCAATCAAATTGAGTCTTAATTTGCTTGCGGAACAACTAAAAGATGAAGAATAATTTTGAGCAATATTTCATTAAAAACAACGAGGTCATACGTAAATGATCATCAACAAACGTAACAAAATAACGAGATCTTGATCTCACTCAGAATTATTGAGTAGTATTATTTTAGAAGGATAGGGAGAGCATTTCGGTGAAGTCTGTCAAATCTTGATCTTGGTGATAATATTCAGTGGATAATTCATTTGGGCCCAAGTTTACTGAAGAGGAGTTTTTGTAGTTTACTTCTGCTTTGTTTACATGTAGAGTGCCCATACACTATCACACCTTACTATTATACTAATAATCTTGCTTCGGCACATATTGAACATACTTAACAAATAAGAACAGAATGATGAAGCAAACAAACTGAGAATTGAACCATTACCTCCTGAAACCTCTCTCTCATATTATATTGAAGCATCCAGCACCAATCATTTGGCAATGAATGGAGAGGTCCATTTGACTGATATGCTAGTTTTGGTGGTCTTATGGGTACAAGCCTTAAATTAGAAAACTGAGAAGGTGGCTACCAAATACGTTGCAAATAACCTGTAAAAGAGTGAATCAACATTCTGCCAATATAGTTTTCCATCCATCATACTCATTTATATGAAATTGTTGCTTTTTGTTTCTGATATTATCATTGTGCCTGGAGCAATTATATCCATATTCACGTCATGTGCCTTTTGTAGCTTCACTGTGCCGACGAGGATGTGATTGATGGTGCTATTTGCATCTTCAAAGCAGCTATTTTTAAAACAAATCATTCTTTGAATGGAAGCAGTCTCACTGACACAAGGCAGATGGATGCTGTGCTACCATTGCTTCTTCACCTTCTCGATGAGCGGGATGGCACTGCCAGAGCTGTTGTTATGCTTCTTGCAGAATATTGCTCCATGTATGTTTTACTCTGCACACTTACTGGACTTGCATTAATATTTCATGCCCTTTCATTAGGTTCATAACTTGATTGCCATTTGTTGATTCATCAGAAGCTTAGACAGTGGGTGCCTTCAAGAAATTCTGAAGCGCCTTGCTTCTGGAAATGTTTCACAGAGGAGGAATGCCGTTGATGTAATTTCAGAACTTATCCTTATATCATTAGATTCTGTCAACCTAGATTCCCATCTGATGTGGTATGGAACTACTTTTGATGGTTATTAAGTTTTTTGGATATTTTACAGCGTAACCTGTTTGCATTTTAAGATATTGTATACTAATTAATATTGCAGGCAAGATATAGCAAACCAATTACTGGAGTGCCTCGAAGATGAAGAATCAGTAATTCAAGCACAAGCATCTAATTTGATTCCAATTATCGGTTAGTTTGAGAATTTGGAATTCTGATGCCTAGTTTTTGTATGAGTGAGTGTCTTGTCTTGGAAATAGTATATCGGATCTGAAATGAGTCAACAGTTATCCGGAGGAAATTACAGGAAAGCTTATTTTGGTGACTATAGGGACTGCTTTAGTTGTCAGTGATTGAAATGCTCCCTTGTGCATGGATTCTATCTGACATGAAGCCTTGTTGATGTTGCCTGTTCGATTAACACTACTCTTAGTTGAGCTGGGTTACTCCTGTTGTGGAATTCATACTTTTGTTATAGTGTATGATCTTTACTTTCTGTATCTAGTTTACATAATTTGATTTTTGAGATGTCTAAGTTACGAACACAATTTGATGAAACGGTCAGGCTACTCAGTTTGTATTTCTAAGCTAATTCTATGGCATGTCCGGATAATCTATCTAATATTATAGCTATGAAGTTGAATTCCCAATTTAGAAAAACACAACAATGGTTAAGATTGATCTAATTTTTTATCTACTTTAATCCAATGTTAAGAATTTCATCGCAAATTTTTTTTCCCGTTCATAAACATCTGCACGGCTCTTAGCGTCTAACAATTCTATCAACACACTCCCCAATGTCAAACAAACTCATTAATGCACACTTACCTATATCTTATCTCTCCTCTACCTCTCTTTTATTTTCTTTTTTATTCACTTTAATTTTAAATTGCGTTATAAAAAAAAATAAAAGAAAATAAATTACTATTTAAAATATCAAAATTGCACGATCAATGCTTGATTTTGGTATTGCAGAGTGTCTTCAGATACGGGGTTATTGCTAGTACTTAATATGTCAATAGATCTTGCTTCTCCTCTCTCTTCTTTTTTCTTTTTCCTTTTGTGTGATAAGAGGCTTTCTAAAAAATATTTCCTGCTCAAAATAAGTTTTATGTTAACTATATTTTAGGTTGTCATCTACTTTATCTGACCTCATATAAAGAATTTTTTCTTGTCTGTCTTTTGTACAGATTGATGCACTCGATCCTATTACTTCCCATTATTGACGTTATTATTTGTTTTGCAGAGCCTTCATTAGTTTTGCCTGGATTAGTTCGTCTTATTTACTTGTCAGATGAAGGAATACAGTCGTCTGCTTGTAATTCACTGGTTGCAGTGCTGAAAAATAACAACAAAAAACCAGAGGTTATATGCTCACTGCTCGACTCTTTGAGGTACCACGGCAGTCCAAATTTATAGGCTCATAGAACACAGAATCATCCCAACTATAGAACTCAAATGTTTAGTTTGCAAAAGTATCTTGTTTGACTAGGGGCCCCCAAAGAGAACAGAATGTCTTCATACGTTGAACTGTTTGCTTTCAGCTGCAATATAATTGGAATGAATTTTTTACTTGTGTACCTTTTTTACTACTGTTGTAATTTGCAGCAACCTCTGCCAAAGCCCAGACCTTCCAGAAGTTGCTGGTGGTAGAAGAGAAGGTGTGTTTTTATTGTTTTGACTTCAAAACAGTACATAAAACATGATACCACTTTCTTCCCATTATTGCCATTCAATGAATTTGCTCAATGGCCATTTGAATTGTAGAATGTTTGGTGGCGATTTTTTTTTTTATCTTCTTCTTTACCCCTTTTTTTGTGAGAGCAGATAGCAGAACACTAGCCTAGACATTTTCTCACAAAAATCACATATATTACTGATTGCAAAAGAACAGAAGAAAAATGAAACAAAGTTTTGAATTTTGCAACCAACTTTATTGTCCCATAGAAAGGTTCCAAAGAAAGCACCATTTACATTCAATAGTTTGTCTTCTATGGTCTGAGGATACTGATTTAACATACTTCTTCAATTCATCGCCTGTTTTACATTGTTGCAGGATCAAAGTTGGACACTGATAGAGTACTCAAATTGATCCCAGAGTGGTCAAAAACGGTAAGCTTAATGTGTTCTACCTAACTAATTTGTTGGTGATTTGAAGTTTTGCAGCTATTTATGGTTTATCATGGGATCCTTGCATGCTTTTGGAACATATTTCAGTCTATATACTGTTATATACATCATGTGTTTCTGTGCAGCTCATTTCTTTTACCGTCTCAGATTCTTGCCTTTCAAAAGTACTAAAATGCCTCTGTTGCATCGTACACTATACTTTACTTGCCCTACATTTTACTTGTCCTTAATATGTCTACATAATGCCTGAACTTGTTTGTAATCTGTCTACAAATATGTTATTTTGCAAGGCATTTAATGTAAAAATTTGTAGCTCCCACCTGCATATATGTAAAAATATTGGGTAAAAGGATCTGAGTCTCCATCATGGTGGATGTGCATTAACTTCAGTAATATTTTTCTGTTTGTGGATTGTTCCTTCAATTGCCTTTGCATTAATCTTTTTGTGTGCTTACTTGCACTGAGTGTGGTTAGATTGTACCTGATTTAGTTGCTATTTTTTGCCTGTAATACTCTAGGTTACAGATTGGAGCTTGATAAGTGGACCATTGATCGACAAAATGTTTATGGAGCCATCAAATGCAATTTTTGTCAGGTTCCTAAGTTATATAAGTGAACACTTAGCGGAAGCTGCAGATGTTGTTTTCTGTAGACTTCTTTTGCATGCAAGGCAGCAAAAAGAGTAAGTACATCTTATCAGCGGATGTTATATCCAGTCTAATTTTGTACATAAAACTCATTCTTGTTTGTCTTTTTTAGTCCATTGCAAGTTGAAATCCTTTATCACATTGATTTAGTGTTGCTTGTCTTATTTTTTTGATTGACTACTACTAGCTCGTCTATTTAGTTGCTGGTCGAATACTGTAAGAACATTAGCTAGGAGATAAGAGCTAGTCAAGCAACATGTGTAGCATCTTGGAATGTTTGCCTTTGCAAAAGAACCTTTCCTACAAGCTGTTGGCCAAGTATTGGCTAGTTTAAGATTACTTGAACGGATCATTGGGCTGGCAAAGTGCACAAACTACAGAAAAGATGCTGCTTTTTTTTAGGATTCCGAGACTCATCATTTACTTTTATGTGAAAGAAAATTAATGATGAATATCAAGTATCTCACGGTTTTTTGAATCTCCAATGGATTCTGCTGGTGCATAGGCTCCTTCAATAAACCTCATTCTTGTTTTCTCCTCGGTCAATAAGCTTAGGTGATGTACTCTGATTCTTTTGATGTTGGTGAAGTTGGGGACTCATGGAGGAAGCGGGAGCTGTTACGGACTTGGTGGTGTGCTACAGTTTCCCAGATGCAAAGAGAAAAAAAATACTACAGCTTTAAGTGATGTTGATGTCTCAGTGCAATTCAATACACATGCTGCCAATGTGCAGTTCCTTGAAAATTATTGTTATCATCTGACTCTTGATTGGAAGCTTTCCCAGTATTATTAGGCATTAATACATGACTATAGGCATGCTTCTGTTGGGTGCTTGTCTTGTGTGTATGAATGCATCTACTATATGGAGCATCATATTTGACAAGAGCTTTTGTGTTAATTGACTACACATACTGTGTTTTTCCAGTGTGTTTCACTCTGGGTCATTTCTTCTAATATAATATCACCAGTCAAGTCTTCACTTTCCACCACAACGTTGTCATCTTATCCTTGCTCAAGCTCAACTGGAGCACCATTATGATTTATGATACAGAATGTCAGCCAATAAAGAAACATGTTCAAAGACTAAGTGTAGCCAAAATGTGGATGTTAAGATGGATATTTGGTACGACCAGAAATGATAGAAATGAATTTACTCGAGAAACTGTAGAAGTAGCACCAATAGCAGGTAAATTAAGAGATGCTCAACTTAGGTGGTTATGACATGTCCATAGAGACTCAGTATTGCACCAGTGAGTAATATTGATTTAATACATATCGATGGCAATGTAAGAGGTAGAGGTAGACTGAACTTTGAATGAGATAGGAAAAAAGGAAGATAGGATCATTAATAGAGCATAGTGGAGAAGCAGGAGTCAGTTAGTCAACTCCACATAGTTGGAATAAAGACTTCTTCGGTTTTAATTGCACACGGCCTTCAAAATTATTGTGGTAAAATGGTATCTACAATATCTTATCTAACAACTAATGTGTCGGTCATTTGAATAACAAATATTGACCAACACAACAGTGTATGTAATGCAATCAATTTTTGGATCGGTAAGCAACCTCTTCTAATTGATTGATGAAAAGTTTCATTGGAGAACGACATATATGAGAATTCAAGCCCAACGAAGCATGCTGTAACTTTTGCCAATTTGTTGTGAATAAGCACACTGTTGCCCCCCTCCTCCTCCAACAAACAGCTTTTTTTTCTTTTTCGATTATGCTCGCGTTTTCAAATCTTACTATGAAATGCTCAACTTTTTTGGTGTTCACATGTGAATTGGATGCACTAACTTAATCAACATAACCTTTTCACTTTTCAGAGACATTTACGTGGCCTTCATGTATATATATATATATGCTCGCACATATTTATATGTGTGTGTTCATAACCTTGTTTCTCATTTATCCATTTCTTTTTGTCTTTCTTATCTAGCCTGTGCCAGTTGGCATCTGCTTTTTTTTTTTCATTTTCATTAGATATACCTGACACCATTAGAGAAACTATATTCTTTTCCCATTCATGAGATTTTTCTACTAGCCATTGACATCTTTACTAGAATCCAACTGTGTTTCCTTTTCATTTTGTTGGTGAAAATTATTATGTCTTCTGACACTTCTTTTCTTTGTCACAGAAACAGAATCTAAATTCCTTTTATGAACAAACTCAACCTGTTTTATATGATATCCCACTGACTTAGGCGTCAGAAACATGGATAATTTGATCTGATGTTGATATTAGTTTATTCTTTTTTGAACCAGAGAATTGGAAATTGGGTCTGCTGCTATGTTAATGCCTATTTTAAGTGAACCTTTGTTTTATTTTTTTTGGGTATCAGAATTGATGAAGGCCACTTCACCGACCAGGAGTGTAAAACCTATCCAAGCGATGGTGCTGTGAAATTCCAAAGTTCTCTCTTTGATCGCCTGTGCCCATTGCTTATAATCAGGCTGCTTCCACTGAGAGTTTTCAATGAACTCAATTCTTCTCTTATGTATGGTGAACTTCCCAGCCGAGACACTATGCATGGTATGTTTGTTCTGTGCCTTCTAAGTATAACTGTATGATAGATATATTAAATTGTTTTGTTGGTGTATGCATGATTTTATTTTTGCTTTTCCGTATCCTCCTTCCTTTTTATTATTGTGCCTGTGGTTTATTCCGGTGGGGTCAGGGTGGTTCATGTTGGTCTCTCTATTTCAGGATTGCTTACATTTGAGTATGATGTGAATTTTCCAAGTAATCAGAATATCACAATAATAATATGTTTTGTGACTCTAGCTAGCATTGAGTTCAAGCCTTTAATTGGTTGTTAATGCCTTAACTTTAAGCTTTTTGCCTTTCGTTGTTCAATTTAAGTTTATAGACTATCATATTCCTCGTTTAGTTTAATTGTCATGTTAGCCACAAAACTTTTATATTGTGAAGCACCCAGGTCTGAAATTTGTAGTTTTTGTCAATGGCTGATAGCGTGGGGTCTCTCAAGACTGGTGTTAAGTACTTCAGTGAAGGTCCATTATGAATAATTTGTACCATGGAATTGACCAAATTAAGAAGGCTTTTTTGAGTTATTCAAGTCCTGACAGTTTAACTTTTTCTTGCAGTCTTTTGTTTTTTGCCTCTGACGTAAGGTTATCAATCGATTCATAATGTCGTAAGTGTTTCGTGTGATTTTGTGTTTCATGTCAGTTAGTAATCAACCATAATCCATCCACAGCCACCACACCACGCATACTCACAATTCCTCTGGCCATATCGAGAGAGATTCGTCGGACCTTGGAACACAACAATTTGCACTTTGCACAGAACACTATCTCTTGAATACAATTTCTTTTTGATTTGATTTTATCCAAATCTGTGTCTTGACACATAACTTTGAACAGAAAATGCTCTGGTTTCCTATCAACGCAAGAATAGAATTGTCAAATATCAAATGAAAGGAAATACATCTGGAAATGTCAAGTCAAAATGGGACTTTTTTTTTTTGATGAAGACATGACTTAAGAAAATGTTCATCCAACTAAAAGCTGCTATCAATCAAGGTTAAGGGAAAACAAAGGTACATCCACAAATTCTTTAATATTTGATGCCCTGCCATTCAATGACTGCTTTGAAATCCCCATGAAGACACCCCTGTTATTTCTAATCTACTCCATCCACACCAAAAAAGAACTTGCTCTGTATTTCCTGAAAAATCCAGACAACATAACAGCATTCTTCAGGGTTGGGAGGGTCACCCCCAACCATTTTTCAGAGTCACCAGGGATCAGAAACACGAAGTTAACTTTCCATGTCTCATCACCTCTGTAAGCGTCCATTGCTTTGCTCCCACCAAAAAACATCTGCTTTCAATTCCAATCTTGAATCTTCTATTGGAATGATGCTCCATCTATTCTATTAAAACCTTTCACTAACAAGACAATGCTAAATTCCACTCAGTACAAGGAGTGGATGATTGGAAGGAATGGAAGATAGGAGATGAAAGAGGTATTCCATCATTTTTCAAAGTAGTGGATCGTGGTTGCTTCACTGTGTCTCAATACCACTTTGTACACCCACTCCTGCAGATGCATCTTTTTCTATTTGTTCTCACACACACACAGATATATATATATATATATATCTGTGGTTTAATGGCGGGAAATCTATATAATCACTGCAATTTTCAGGTGGTTTTGATTTTTCCGGTGTTTTTAGGTTGTATTTGATTATTGTCAGTGAGTCTTTGAGGGATATTTTTGGTGGTCGATTTTTTGTTGAAATTATGGATTGTTTTGCGTTACACATTTTGCAGAGAGAGCAATTGAGTTGCGGCAAGAAGTAGACTTTAGGGTATTAAAGTAATTTAATTATTTCCGTTAATGGTGTTGGTTGTGCGAATTTGTCTACAAACACCTGGAAGTTATGTGGTAATTTTTAACTATAGTGGGTGAAGTGCTATTGGCTCAAACCAAAAGAGGGTAAGATGGATTTTGCCCATTTCTTTCTTACAGCTATAGAGGTTTTTCCAATATTTAATTTGAAGTGAGCGATCATGGATGCCTATGTTAATGGATCCATGGGGAAATTTGGTGAGCTCCCGTAGCCAAAAAAGTGATACAATACAAGATAAAAGAAAAAGCAGAGAGAAAAGACAAGTGGTCATGGCTTTGTAGTGCACGGTCCAAGTAAGGTGGTTTTAATTTCTGTTTTCAACATGGATGGATAGAATGGTGTTCTCACTTTTTTCTGCCCCTTGTGGTAAAGGTAAAATGCAAGAATTTTAAAGCCTAAACACTTCAGAGCACAATGTTTTCTCCAGTAGAGGAAAAACAATGCAGACCATAGGAGGAACAAGATACATTTAATCACGCATGTGATGTGGGGTGTTCTCACATATTTCTGCCCCTTGTGATAAAGGTAAAATGCAAGAATTTTAAAGCCTAAACACTTCAGAGCACGGTGTCTTCTCCAGTAGAGGGAGAACAATGCAGACCATAGGAGGAACAAGATACATTTAATCACACATGTAATGTGGGCTGCATCTTCTTCTAGGGATGGGTCCCAATAATATAGGCATGCTTGCCCACGTCTTTCTTCATTGTAGAATAAGAATTTTCCAATCAAGTATATGACCAAAGTTTATCCTCTTTTCCCCCCTTCTCTGTTATCTTCCCCCTATCAATTTCTTTGTCCTTTTTCATCCTTGATTAAGGGGAGGCTGACCTAAATATTCACTCAGCGATTTATTTTTAAATATGAGCGTAAATTTTTCTACAGGCTAATTGACCTAGGTTGATGTTACGCAAAGAGTTTACATCACAAGGACATACCAATTCATGTGGCCAATATACCTTCATTCCATTTCATATCGAATAGCCACCTTCAAGTTCCTCTGTCTTATTCCGCTTCTTGTGGTTTATTGTGTGGATTGTTATTTCGGCGGGAATCTTAAGCCCCTCTTACATTTTCAAGGTCTGGAAAGTACAAGATATGTTAAGCCTCATTTCCTATTGTTTGGGTTGACAACCGAAACGTTAAGGGTTCAAATCTGATGACTACTGTTTTGTGCATATTTTATGAAAAGTTGGGGATGTACCTAATCCACCCTCGCCAAAACTCATGATTAACAGGAACCAAACTGGGTAATGACTTTAATATTGTGGGCATAACTTTTTTTTTTAGCAGCGTAATGAGCTCCTGAAATAAATTTCACATTTTAAGCTTTGATCGAAAACAAATAATCCTACGTTGATATGATTAACTTGTGGTTTCATGTGTCATGTTTGCAGATAATGAATATTTCAGCATTGACGACACTGAGTGTGTTGCTAAACTTCTGATGAACAGGTTGGTCCACAGGCATAACCATCTTAAACTTACCATTTTTTAAATCAGGATCTGATGTTTCTCCATATTTTCTCTTTCAGGGCTTTTAATAAGTTTGAGCTTGAAGATGTTCGGAAACTTGCAGCTGAGCTCTGTGGACGTATTCATCCCTATGTACTTAACAGTAAATATATATTTATTCTTAAGCATATAGCTGCCAGCCTGTTACTATATTGGAATTACTTGTTCCTTTGTTGACGTATACAGAAAAGACAGTATCTTCCTTTGGGGCTGAATGTACATCTTGTATGTAGGGGTGTTAATCAAGCTGAATTCGATCCTAAATCGAGCTGAATTTACACATAAACGAGCTGACTTGTTTGACTATTTACACATAAACGAGCTTTAAAAAATGTTCAAGCTTGGCTTGTTTAACAGCCCTACTTGTATGACATATGAATAGCACTTGGTTGCTTCTGCTCTAATACACATTTATCGGCTCCTAACGAATGTTTTGAAAGGATTCTGAGACTCACTTCCTCAAAAAATAACTATAGGGAAGCGCTGTAGATGTAAAAGTTAGGATGCTTGATTTTAGAATCTCATGCTTGAAAGGGAAAGATGTCAATAGCAAAAAATGCACAGTATGCTTTGTACTTTGTTGGGATCACAATTTCTTATAGAATTTATGGGAATGTTGAATTGAATCATTTCTTTCCCTTTTGAAATTTGCACGGGTTACAAATTTCTTATCTGCTACCTTTAGGAGTCTTAAAATGAAAACTGTATTAGAGAGTATCCATGCATTGTGAGTCTCCAATTGCATGGAAAAATTACAAGTTACTCCCTGATGGAAGCAAGTAGATATTCCGTAGATGTTTTATTCTGCAGTTCTTCCAGTCCACAAAGCTTTGTGAAGAAAACCTGGTTCCAATTTGGTCCAACCATTAACCAAGTGTGTTGGAAGGAATGGATTGGCTGTAGATCAAACTTGAAAACTTTGTAATTATTTGCACCAAGTGGCCAGTCTCAGATTGGAACCAGCAATCTCTAGGTTTTGCCTGTAATGCTTGTTGATTAGCACTTTTCTGAACTTTCTCGCCACTTTTATTGACGTCATTTAGATAATTTGTTTTGTACCCTTTCATTACTCAGGTTACTTTTTTCCTGGAATTCTTCCAAATTGAGACTTTTACAGTATTTTTCTGCATGGTTCTTAGTTGAGTTTCTTGATATGGTGCTTTTGTAATTGATGACATAGTGTATGGCTGTTTTTCTTAATCTATGTATACACAAGTTTAATTGCCCTCTCATTTGATTCTGCAGATTCTATTTCCAATTGTTTCTTCTCAATTGAAAATTGCTGCAAATGCTCATGATTTACTGAAGATAAAAGCTTGTCTGTTTTCAATTTGCACATCTCTTGTGGTAAAAATCTGTCATCACTACGAATTTATCTTTTGTTTCATAGACTTTGATTACCGGTAATTGCTATTATGCGAATCATATGATCTGAAGTTAGTTGTTGTGGTTTCCTCTGGGATAAGATCAGAGGCAGGGATTCAGTCTTGCCTCCTGTTATCTCCAGAATTACAGAAACAATTGAAACTGTTCTGTTATGGCCTTCGATGGATGGAGATGAAGGTTAGTAGCTAAATTTCTGTAGTACTTAAATGATTTATCTTACCAATGCTAATGTCTGATGCTTGCAAGACTTTTTCCTCAGTTTCCAAAGCACAACATGGGTGTATTGATTGTCTAGCACTGATGGTATGTACTGAACTACAAGCACTAGAGTTATTCAATTGCACCTGGAACGGAACTAGCATTGTTGGAGAGGATGGTTGTTCTGGTTGGTATTGTATTTTCAATTTGTAGGAAGATTTTTGCTGCATACAGGAGATTAAATGACTGGTGCAACACAAATGCAGGTAGTGCTTCTGCAAGAAATTCAGTCCACACTTATGTGATCCATCAATTGACTTGTGATAAGAATGAATTTATCTCGTCTGGTAGAGAGAAGTCTGAGGCAAATGTCCCTCTCCCATTTCGCTTGTGCATGGCTAATGTCCTCATTAGTGCTTGCCAGAAAATCTCCAACTCTGGCAGGAAACCCTTTGCCCAGAAAACTCTTCCTTGTCTCATTCAATCTGTTGGGGTAGGTTGATTAGTGAAATCATAATTTAGTTGTAGATCTAGGGATTCCTGATTAGGGGCAACATTTTTAAGGCTGGATGTCATCTTGTTTGACTAATCTTAATGGTGGTAGCAGGTAGCAAAGGAGCCAGAGATTAGAGCAGCATGTATTCAGGTTCTCTTCTCAGCTGTGTACCATCTGAAGACTGCAATTCTTCCTTACTCCTCTAATCTTCTTAAAGTCTCTTTGAAATCTCTTAGAGAAGGATCAGACAAGGTAATGAAGTTCCGTAAAAGAAAATTTAGTAGTTCCATCTTTAGTCTTTCATGTTAGCCTAAAATGTCTTTGTTTTACCTTTGCACATGGCCTTTCCTTACTCTTATATATGCCATTTGTGTTTGTGTCTCTCAGTGAGTGTGTAAGCACACGCCCACATGTATGTGTTGATGTGCATTTGTATTGTGGACACCGATTATTTAGCCTGCCAGGATCTAGGACTTCTTTACCTTAAAAATTGGAGACAACTGCTGTAAGGGATTGATTGCAGTGATTGCGAAATAAACACAAGATTTAAACTGTTAGTGAAGAGTGCATGCTGATAATGTGTTCTATAGCTTCAGTTAATATATCCACATTGAATCTCCAATCTTCGATCTGAGCTGCCTAGTTGAATAAGATTTATAAGAACCAAAACCATTGTATCCAAATACTTTAGGCATGTAAAAAATGGACATTTCGATGATGATTAAATTATGGTTCATGCATTCATCAGTTTGAGTTCACTTATTTGAGGTTTGTTCACGTATGCATGCATGCTCTTGTTTTCTCAGAGGACGGGAATGTAGAAACATGTTTCTATCTGCTAGATTCGTGTTTATTGCGCTTGTCGGGTTAATGGTGGTTTTATTGTTCATTAGGAAAGGATGGCTGGTACCAAGTTGATTGCATCTCTCATGGCAAGTGAAGAACCAGTTGTGCAGAATATTTCTGAAGGCCTACTGGAAGCAACAACATTACTTTCAGCTTTATCCTTATCTGACCCTTCACCAGATGTACGAAAAGTTTGCCAACAGTTGCTTGTATGTATGACTTCTCCATAATTTGTTTAGTTAATCAGCTTCTTTTTATGTTTATCCCATGGTGGAGATGTGTAAAGAACTTTTGTAAATTTACAGCAAATTTTGTTAGAGCAATTATATGCTTTCCAAATTGCATCCCAAAAAACTCATCTCAAATGAGTTGGCACCATCACACACCACACACCCCTTTATAGTCATAAAGGACTTCGGGGCGGTTTTTTTGTGGCAGTAATTGTGAACATCTATATCAAATCCATAGGTGCCTAAGAAATGGAGACAAAGACTAGGGGAAAAAATCTGATTTTTAAGGGTTAAATTATCTCCTTAATACCAAATTGATCATAACAATCATCATGAAATTGGTCTGTTTGTTATGATGAAAAAGTGAGAGGATGAAAAATAGGAAGAATGGATAAAACATCATCTTTGGATAGAAATAAAAAGTGAAAGAATGAAGGGCGAAGATTAGTTTTTGTGTTAACTTAGCAATATTATTCTTCCAAAATTAGGAGGAAAAATAGAAGAAAAGTTAGTTGTGTGTGATGAAATTTATATTATTTATCTTTATATATCTAATATATTCATATATGGATACAATGGTAAAATAAGCATTTATATTTTTTCCTTTCTTTCACTTTTCTATGAATATATAACACAATCAATTATTTTCATCTCTTCTACTAAACACAAAGAAGGAAAGTTTTTTTTTTTTTTTTTTTTTTCACGTAGAAAGTGTCACTCATATTTTTCATTCTTTAATCTTATCATTCATCTTACCAAACACCCCATGTGTCCAAAGAGGGTAAAGGCAACATGACTCTTTTCTTTTGCCATCTCGATTCAGGTTGTTATGATGAAGTTTATTCCCGATTGTCTCACTGGTTAACCTTGATTCTTTTTATTTTGAGGTCATATCTAGTACTCAAAGTTTGCTTACCGCTCTCGTGGCTCGCACACTCGCACCAAAACAGTGATTTACTCCAAAATGTTCAATCAACAACTGTGCTTCAATGCATTTTGGAAAGAACCAGCTAGCTTTGGGTTTGAGTGACATTTAATCCCTAACCACAATTCATCCGTTGATTCTTCAACATCAGTCGGTTCGGACTTTCACTTAGTTTCACCCAAGTTTTATCCTGTTCATGGATAGATTACCCAGGTTCAGGTCCATAATCAGTGACAATTGTCCTATGAAGACTCGCTTTCACTATGGCTCCGGTGGGTTCCCTTAACCAAGCTATTGTCTATTAGTCGTCGGCTCATTCTTCAACAAGCACGTGGTCCGAGCACGGGGCTCCTCTCATTGCTTAAGAGCTTATGGTTTCATGTTCTATTTCACTCTCCGATAAAAGTTCTTTTCACCCTTTTCTCATGACACTGTTTTGTTTTCAGTCACCTAAGAGTATTTAATCTTACAAGGTGGTCCTTACTGATTCACATGAGATTCCACGTCCCCCATACTACTCGGGTCAGAGCCTAAGCTCTCATTAAAAGCTGTTGCATTCACTCACTCATGTCTGTGTATGGACACAAATGATTGTTCTGTATTCTTAATGTTGCCTATGGGATGATGCTCACTGCCAACAACATTCTTAAATGTAGACTTTCATCCTCACATGCAAACCATCTTTGGGAAGATGCATCAAGTCACAATTCACAATTACATTCGATTAAAGACACTCGGCAATCAGATTGAATAATATTCCGTGTGTGGTAGGGGTTTTTGCTTTTTCTTTTTTTTTTGGTTTGGCCGAGACCTTGGGGGGGGGGGGGGGGAGCATAAGGGATGTGTTGGTTTAATTGAGAAATGGTCGATCATGCTTATTAGAGTTCCACATTCAAGTAACCCATTACGACACTATCAATCAATTAAGCTAAAAAATTTGCGCTTGTTAATTAGTGTAAGAACAAAGAGTTATGTGTAAATACTCACGACTTGAATCTATATCTCTCACACATAAATTTTGAATTTATTTAATGCACGTAGTTTGCGAGTGATTGAGCGCATTAGAAAGTTACTATTTTGTGGTGAATTCAAAGGAAGCCATGGTTAGAAAGACAATTGTCCAAGCACCCATCAAAGAGGGGGTTGACTTTGCTTTTCCAAAATTAGTTTTGAGGTATTTTTTTTGTCCACCATCTTCTGGCACGTTCTCTTTTGTCAAAAGCTTTAATTAAAAAAAAAGTCAATGGTGCAAGGAGGGGATCGACTTTAACGTGGTTGGTTGTATCAATGAATCATATTAACACTTTTTAACAAGACACTAATTTAACCATCAACGTTCATTTGATAATTTTTTTAATAAATACATCATTTTTCCTTTCTATTGTCATGTGGGGTCACGAGAAACCAAAAAGCTCTTCATCCTAGCTTGACTGAAAGGTACAATTCAATCAATGAGACTCGACTCAATGCCTAGATGGATAGCTGTTTAATCACTCTAAAAATTCCTAGTCGTTTCGTGTCGGTGCATATTACATTTGAGCCGTTACGGGTCCAAATTTACTCAATATAGAGAAGTGTAGTCAATTTTATCTAATATTTGGTTCGTTAATCGGATTTTCGTTGACTTATTTATTAAATGTATTTGATGTATCAATCTGATTATAATTAGAATTCATTAATATATTTTTACACGTATTTGATTTTTTTTATTTATTAATTTTGTATCATTTTTTGAAGAATTAATTATCTATATAATAAAATAGTTTACAATTCAAATCTCAAAAGATAAATAAAATGACTTTTGTAGTTTGCGGTTGAGATCACTTTAAATTTTACTTTAAAATTAATCTAACGGCTAATATTAACACCTTAAATTTAATAGAAAAAATAAGCCATTAAGGGTGTGTTTGAAGTGACTTTTTTTTAAAAAATTATTTCCCATAAATACTTAAAAAAAATAGTGTTTGAAACCGCCCCACCACTACTTCTACCACCACCACTGCTGGCGTCGTTGCCACTATCACCATCGTCGCCGCCCTGGCCACCACCACCACCACTATCGCCGCTGCCCTCGCCGCCACCCACCACCACCACCACGGTCATTGCCACCCACCACCACCTCTTACCTCCATTATAAATTGATGCTTAAATTTTTTTATCTCTTCTCTATGTTTGTAATTTGATTTTGAATATAAATACAAATATGTTTATTATTTATCATTTTTTATTATTTTGTCCCTTAAGGAATAGACAATAACTAGTCAACGTCTTTTTCATCTATTTATAATTTTGGTGTTTTTATATAATTCCACAACAAACGGTGAAGAGCCATGGACAGGTCCTTTTCAAGTATGGGGACTCAGATGGATGTTTGCATGTTAAGCAGCCGGGGTCATATGTCACATATATATGACTATTGCTTCTAAGTTTTGTCCTTTTATCATAGAATTTGGTTAGGGTAGTATGGTACCAATTTTTTTTTTTTTTTTTTGTGAAATAATATTACCTTATAATTTGACTGGCGGTGCACGTGTGATGGTTTCATAGAGGGGCGTGTTCACGCATGACCTAACATGACCCATATTAAACGCATTATGTCATATTCGAGTCAAATGATGTGTCTAAATTACTTAATAGATAGTGTTTGAGTTGACCATTTATTAAACAAGAATTCAAATGACACGACCCTCTCATCATTTTAGGTATACTCCCATAAAAATCTAATAATTTCTTATTGTCATTTAAACTCCATTTTCTTTCAACGAATACCTTCTCCCCCATTCAAACACCAACCGACCCCCAAATATTCTCAACTACTAAACACATGATTTAGTGTAGGGTAAGGTTCTAATTGGGCCTTGGAGGAGAGGAGAAAGAGGGGAGCATAGATGGGGGATTATGGTTGCTAAATGGGGGTCTAGTATGGTGTGGTGTGGGAATTGGGATGGAAAGAGACAAGGACGATGAGGATGTTGGTGGTGGTGGTGGAAAGAAAGAAACACAAAATGAGAGATTAGGGTTAGGGACTGGGATCAACTATGGAGAGAGAAAGGGTGGGGATGAGAGATTATGATTTGGTGTACATTTGAATCAGAGTATGGGTTTGTAGGATAATTTGATTTACATTGGATTGATGTTTGATTTTTCTTAATGGTTCAAATGGACATTTTTGCCCATTCATTAGGTCTACTAGTACTAGCTATATGTCACTAATAGCGGGTTGTGGTGTTATTTGTCAAACGTGAGAGGATCTGTTTGATTAAGTAAAAAATATTAGGGGTCTAGATGTAATTTATCATTTAATTTATATAGATTCCTCCAAGTGATTCTACATCCTCAATCAATGCAAAATCTCAATCTAAACTTCAACTAACCCAAATCAAACACGACAGATTGTCACCCTAGTAAAAGACAACCTACTTTTTCTTAATTAGTATCCATATGATTTTGTTCACATGCCATACTTTTAACATGATCCTAAAAGTATGCCTTCATATCGCATTTAGTATGATTCATTTCACTCCAATACATTTGGTTACTAGGAATAAAACTATATTGGAAATATTTAAATAAAAACAAGAACAAGAATGAATCAAAATATGCTCTACAAGCATAGTAGTCGACATACTTGGTAATTGAGATACTGATTGGGTATAAAGTAAAGCCAGTAGCCAAAAGTAATGGCATCATTGGTAGGGGCCAAACAATAGGTAAAAGTCAATTCTAGATAGGAGCTTCTTGATTTGAATCTTCTTACCTCCATTGGAGGCAAATAGAGGGTTAGCTTGATCTTTTTTTTTTTTTGATAATTATAAAGGGGTAGAGATAAAGGAGAACGTCCACAGATCATTCATATAAATCTTTATTGGTGGAATCATGAGACTCTTGATTGCACTCGTTACTCTTAGAGGGAATGAACCTAGAGACTAAAATAGTGGTCACTGAACCCCAATGCAGATTCCAAGACTTGAATCTTCAATCTTAGAATGAAAAGTTTAGTCGGTATCTTACTGGACCACTCCACAAGGTGGATTTTAGCTTGATCTATTGGTTAATTGTTAAATTTCTTTACTTGGTGCTTTTTATTAGGACATGTGTTTGGGGTTGAGAAAATATTGAGTGACACGGTTATATTATATTACCACGTTAATATGATGTAATTATTCAATAATAATAAGGCAAGAAGTGTGTATACATACTTAAATAATTACACATCCACGTAATGTACTAACTATTTCATATATAAGAGTGGGGTAGACTTTGTCTATTTATTTTTTTCTCATTAAATGGTAATATCACGTCAAAGAGTAAATATTAGGTGTAACGGTTACACCATATCAACAATATTGATGTAATGTGAAAATTCAATAAAAAAAGTAATGCTATTTAGACTTAAAAATTTGACTTAATTTGCTGACCTAATAATATGACTTTATTAGAATCATTGAATTATCACCAATTTCCAATATTTAATAAGATCCATAGTCAATCTAAAAGTCACAATAGCATTGCTCATAAAAAAAAACTATAAAATAATTAAAATAGGACCCACTTTCTATTATGATGATGATTATGTATTACATGACTTAATGATTATGAATTTTATGAAATTCAATTACGAGCAATACATGTAACCCAAATCTGTAACTCAAATTTACATCTCAAATAAAAATAGACCATTGGATCGGTGGGTTCCATTTAAAAAAGTTGATAAAACTCACTCTTCCAATGGTCTCCCTTCATTTAGGATGAAAATTTGAGTTACAAATTTGAATTACATAGTATTTTTCTTTAATTATTGACTTATTTATTTATTAACGAATAATTATATCACGAAATATTACTCACATATTATAACAGTCACCCCAATATTTTTTGAGTAATATTATGTATCCCAAATTCATAACCCAAATTTGTATTCTAAATCAAAGACGACCATTGGATAAGTGAGTCTCATCAATTTTTTAAAATAGGATCCATTGATTTAACGATCCTCCTTCATTTAAAATACATGTCATTACTCATGTTTTTTTTCGCCGGAGATTACTTAGGTGGTGTGTTACGGTGACATTAAATATTTCCTCGGGTTTTGTGTGCCACCAATTAGTCCACCCTTTTTTAGCACAAACGCAATAAAGGTAAGAATAATATGGTATGAAAGAGATTACTTTGTTCACTTTTTGTTTTTTAGCTGGTTGAAAAACAGGGGGGCAAAGGAGCGCTCATAGATTCGATGGGATTACGAAATTCTTGATTGCACTTGTTATTCTTTTAATCTCTAAAATTTAAACTTTTAATTTTAGGATAAAAAATTTGATCGATACTCTATTAGACCATCCACTCGATGGTGATTACTTCGTTTGCATTTAAAATCTGAAACTTCATTACATCAAAAAAAAAAAAAAGATTAGAAAAACTAAAAGGGTGAGAATTGAGGAGAAAATTCTCATAATAAATCATTTGGTGCACCTGGTAAAAACAATTCCTATGGGCAGTTTCTTGGAATTTGACTTCTCTTGGATGTTGGGAGTGCAAAGTTGAATTACTGGAAAGATGTCGTCAAAAAAAACAAAAAATTACACCTATTGAAGTGAAGATTATAATTGATTATAGATATTTATGATCGACCATAGATTTTTAGTATCGATCTAAATCTTTTATGATCGATCATATTTTTAAAAAATTATAATTTACATATAAAAAATTTATAATTTAACCTTAAAAGATTGTAATTTTTTATACGATACCACCTGTAATATAGAAACGTTTCCCAAAAAAAAAACATTTTCAAAAAGAGGTGCTCCTACCACCAACTTCCAACGCCATACAAACAAAGCCACTTATGAGGAGGGACAATTGTAAACCTGTTTTTGGAGTATAACAAGTCAACACCCCCACGAAATTTATGTTTTTTCTTTTGTTAAATATTGTCTCTCTTTTAAAATGATGTCTGAATTTTTAATTATTTTAATTTAGTCCCTTAATTAATAATTTTATGTTAATAAAATCCTTCTGTCAATTTCACCATTTTAAAACAAACGGAGGCAAGTTTGTGCAGGTTGATAATCGAATCGAGCTATTCGAGCTCGGTCATTTAGGTTTGGTTCGTTTCGTTTTTTAAATTAGTGAAACTCGAATAATTTTTTAGAGTCGTTTAGAGTATCAGTTCAACTGGCTTAACTTAAACTCGATAGACTCGATTTGTTTATGTGTAAATATTCGGGTCTATTGATTTCGGCTAATTTTGAGCTCTTTTAAGCTTGTTTAAAAAAATGAGCACGATAAATTCGATTCAAGCTCATTCAGGATATTTTGATTATCAGCCCTACCTATGCGTTTGTCATTTGGTTGTTCACATCACGTGTTTCTATTTAGTCTGATGGTTAAAATGAAAAAAATAACTTTATTTATACGAAATTGATAATTGATAGACAAAATTAACACAATTAAAATATCAGAGATAATTTTAGTAACAGAAGACAAAATTGAGGGGTTTATTATGATATTTACCCTTTTTTAAAAACAAATTTATGCAATAAATATGTAAAATCATAACATGTATTTAATAAATAAATTAATACAAATTCAAATAAAACATATAATCTCAAAAAACTTGTGCAATAGAATAGATGGATCACATACAAATTTTGTTAAAATATAATTTTAATTAGAATTGGATTGACACCAACCTTAAAATATACAAATAATTATTAGTTATAAACTAAATATAAATAAATTTTAATATAACAATGACTTGTACAGTTGTTCTCTATATGGCCTATATAAACTTCCATACCATCAGCCAATCCAAACCAATAGTCCAAACACATCATCTCTCTCTCTCTAAAACTAAACAACTTTCTCTATCTACCCTCTACATCTACATCCATATTCACAGCTTCCTGGGTCAAATGCTTCAACTGTTCTTCGCCGTTGCCTTCTCGGCTGTGCCGTTGACGCTGTACATACCGCCGATACGAAGCCTCAACCTCTTCGTCGAGTCCCTCGAAAACCTCCTCCGTCAGTCCACCTTCTACACCCACCGAGTCTGCCCTCGCTTGCGCGTCGCCTTCTCCAGAATGTTGTCTACTCTTCGTGGCTCCCGACGGTAGGGTTCCGATTTCGTCGATTTCATACACATCTGGAATAAATTCTCCCTGCCGATCTGTAAATCTACAATCTCTCGAGTGTTTTTTTGTGTTGTTTTGTAGTTTTTGTGGATTTAAAATTGTACATGAACTGTATTTTGTTTGAAGGCTTGATAAAGACGGTGATTTGAGATTTGAGAGATAGGGTTTCTTGTCTTGGTTGCATATTAACCAGTGGTGAGATCCACCATGGTAGACAGTGAGTAGATCAATAAATATAATCAATTAATCTTTGTTTTGTCTCAAAAAAAATTAGTCTTTATTTGAAAATTTGATCTGAAAACATGTGGTAGAAATCTTGGGACACTTTGGTGAGAAAAGTTGTCTGTGAATTTGCAGATTCAGACCGGTTATTCTTTTTTTTTTTTCAACGGTGAGGGGGTGTCCGGCCAGCAGCTTGAGCAAATCTCAACCAATTCTCTTCTCCGACCAATCAAAATAGGCAATTTACATTGGGACTAACTTCAAAAGATTTTTTAATATTTGAATTCAAGTCGTTTAAATTTATAACTCATCCTTGTTAATGTTATTATTTGAGCTATTGGTCACGGCTGGAAAAATGAGAGAATAAAAAATTAAAAGGGTGAAAAGTTAAGAGGATAAATAAAATATTATGTTTGATTAAAAAAAAAAATAAGATGGATGGAAAAGTGTATGAATGAATTTTTTTTTTGTTAAATTAAAATTAATTTTTTTAAAATTAGAAGAAAAGTGAATTATTTGTGTTAAAATATATTTTATTTATTTTTATATATTATTTAATATATACATATATTGTTATGTATATACAACCTACATGAGCTGTAATAAATCCATTTATTCTAACCTTCTAGAACTTGCATAAGCAGTACACCTCTTCTGACTGTAGTTGTTTTTCATCTAAAGATCGGAAGATTGAGAAATTGATGTGCAATTGTTGCAAAACTATACATATATACTCAAGAGAAGGCTGCGCTACCAAAAATAAAAGAAGTTTTGATTCCGTACCTCCAAATATTATAACTTTTGTGCATTTTTTGATAATTTTTTTTTTGTTTACAATAAAAAATTTACAACTTTTTGAGTTTTTATGATAATTTGTGATCGAACCTAAAAATGTATCAAATACATGTTACTACAAAAATTGTAAATAACCCTCAAAATTATAAAAATAATTACAAAATTTATAATAACAACACAATATCGTTATCAAAAAGATTGTTTTGGATCTCATTACAAATGAGAGATTTAACCTTTGGCGATAAAGTGAAGTTTTTCTCATGGGATATGTTGCGGGTTTAAGTTTGAGAATCAATTTGTCCAAAATAGGAGTAAAATTGTCGATTACTTATCTTTTTAATACAACCTTTAGTCATAATGCAGAGCTTGTAACATTTTTGTTCCAAGCTACGTGACACTATCAAGGGCAAATTATAGATTATGAATCTATGGCTTGAACCAATAATACATTATTTACCTAAAAACCTACATATTAACCATTGTGGTTCTAATATAAAATTGAATCTGTTAAGAATCCCATGAAAATTAACGGTCAAATGTTAATTTTTTCCCTAAAATAATCGATCAAAATAAATTTTATGCTCTTTTGTAAAATATACCTTCTATTTTTTTATCCAGAATAAATCAATCTCTTTCTCTCTCTTCTCTTTCCAAATATTAGGCTTTTTAGAGGTGGTTATTGGACTTGGCTTATGGACTTTCTTAGACTCTTGTGACTGTAGTATGCTGTTGCGTAAAATGGGTCTAAAATTGCATATATCCTCTTGAAATTTTACGTTGGTTGCGGCAAGAGTTCAGATTGATTGATAAGATTTCATTCACTCCTCAAAAAGTTAAAACACTTTTGGAGGTCGGAGATTGTGTTTGGACTTGAATTTATTAGTACTCTTGGACTCTTGCGACTACAATATGATATTAAATAAAGTATGTTAAAAATTGCATATATCCCCCTTGGGTATTCATAAAAAAGAAAAAGAACAAAAAAAGATAAGTGCTATTGACTCAATCTAGAGAAAGATGAAAAATAATTTATTCTTAACATCAACAACGTTGCCTAATTGAAATATCATAAGATAAGATATAAACAAGAGTAATTTTACTTGAACAAAAAATATTGATAATATTTATGACTCTCAATATCACTGTCATTGATTTAATTGTTAGTCTTAACATTTATTAAAGCTTACTACGTATTCAATGATTGTGATGGAGGAAATTGACAAAAAGTGTCAATATTTTTTGTCCAAATAACATCTATAATATAAAACATGACAGACTTCAATAAGTTTATCCGATAATTTTAACTAGACTCATCAAACGGTCATCAACATTTCTCTCAAAATTATTCATATTATACCGTATTTTTAGGCAAAGATTACCCTAATTTCTCTATAAATAAAGATCCTAAGTTTAGTCATTTGTAAAGCAATCCAGCCTCACATTCATTTCCACTTAAGGGAAGACAAACTGTCTTTGACTTTGTGTATGAAGATATACACAAGAAATGACAATGCCCTTTTTTTTTTTTTTTTTTTTTATTGTTGAAGGCGTTAGATATGGGAAACATCATGTTATCCTGATAAAAGATTGTCTTTCCAAGAACAGGAAGTGGTTAGTGATTGATCAAAGACAGGCAAAAGAAGCCAAACATTTTACTATACATATGGATAATTTATTCTATTTGGATTAACTTCTAGATTTGATTGAAACTTCTAGTTTTATAACATTTCCTATAGATGAAGATAAGTCGTAACTAAGGTCGTTAATGAGCAGGGGCGGCTCAACGTTATTAGGGGCTCCAGGCGAAATGTTAAACAAGGCTCCGTTAATATATATACTTGATTAATATATATAATATTAAATAATAATATTTAATAAATGTTATTTATTTTTTGAGATGCTAAAATATTAGTCAGGCTTTTAAATTGATATTTTATTAATAAACAATTTTTCAATAGATAATATAGTTAATCACTTCACTTTTTTGATAATATAATTGATTGTAGATAAAATTTTATCAATTTATAATTTTAAAAACTTTTTTCAAGTATAATAAACTCATATTGACATTATTTACAATATTCAATATGGAATTGAGGCATTTGAAAAAGAATCTAATCTTTTTATGTATCATTATATCGTTGTTCTCATTTATAGTTGTTACATATGAAAGTTCTTAAGACTTTTTCGTAAAAATAAATTAAACTATAAAATAAGTCGCCTTTAAAAAAAATTCAAGTTTAAGACCATATTTTTTCAAAATTTTCATCACATGAAGAATTTAATCTTTTAAAACTAAATTAAGAGCCAAAAACATTTTTTCTATTTTTAATATTTTAAACCTATATTGGATTAAAGAAATAGTATGATTTCTATTTAAAAATATTTTTCTTGTTGATAATTTTTTTTTTGAGTGCTCCGGTTATTTCTTCTTTAACATCAACAATCACTTACATTATATGCGGTTTTTTGTGTGTTTGTGTGTGTGTGTGTGAGAGAGAGAGAGAAAACTTATTCACACATTGAAAAAAACTCGATCTGACTGTCAGAGAGATTATTAAAAGTAACAGAACAGTTGTTGGACCATTGTATAATCTAATGATAGGAATCTCTTTTATAATTTCATTAAGCCATTTGAATTCAAACCACCCTATTACAAAAGGCCTTCAAATTAAGATATTTGGGTCCCTAAAATATTGGGGGTCTTAGGTAGCCACCTAAGTGGCCTATATCTAGGGTCGACCCTGTTAATGAGTAGTACCAGGGGTTTAATGAATGTAAATCATGTCATGCCAAAATTAGTTTAACTCATATGTGATCTCATTTGTTAAATGGGTCCAACGGATCGAACCGATTGCAACATGAACTTGTTATGACTAAACTCGTATTTTGTGACTTTTTGTTCATTTCATGTTAGGTTGACAAGTTATATTAAAAAGTTTGTGATGGGACACTTTTGAGATGGAGTGGATGACCAACATGTGCCCTCAGTATCGAGGGTACATTTTTATTCTAACATGAACACATGTCCTCGGCACCAAGGACACGTCTTTTGTCCCTGTTTGAAACATGTGTCCTCGGGTCAGATGGCATGTGTTGCTATTCGCAAGTGCTCATGCTCAACGCCGGTGTGCTCCTCTTCCTTATGACAGACCTGTGTCCTCAGCTCCAAGGGTGTCTCCTTTCTGAGGAAAGCTATGTGTTCTCTGGCCCGAGGGTGCTCATCGAGGTTCTGATCTGGTCACGTGTCCTCGGGTTTTGGAAAGACTACTGATTGACAACTGAACAGTTTAAACTAGATTAGAAATCATAAGGGTGGTCTACACGATAAAAGTCAGGATGATAGAATGAACTGGACACTCAACTAGAGAGAGTCAGACGAGTGACATAAAGTACAAGATGAGGGGTAGACAGACAGAAATATCCCTACTGACATACGGCTGTTTCAGACAAATATTTAATGAATCCTCATATGATGAGACATCCACAGTGACTTTGGAATTCGAGGAAGAGGAGCATTAAATGATCTAATGCCTGTGCATTTAATGTCTATACCTTGGAGAAAGAGAATTAAATGTTTGGCATCTCGAAGAATTAATATTGGAGCATCCCCTCCGTAAAATAGAAGATACACTGCCCCATTTCTGGACGCTACCTACTATTTAGACCATCAGTAATGATGAGTCTTTGAAGGTATAAATAGTTTTCAAAAACACATTGTAAAGGTACGTAAATTCACCCCCAAAAGGTAATACAATGCTTTCTTTTTCCTTTCTTTTAAAGAACTGACTTGATCGTTAGAGGAAATACACCGAAAAATACTCCGGCGCCCTTCTAACTTATTTTTCTGTGTGCCATGAGCATCTTGCGACTCACCAGGACCGGTTGAACAGCCCTTGGGACAATTCATCACAACTCCTTAGGCCCTCCTTGGCCTTCTCAACTCATTTCTCGTTGCGGGATCCACCATCTCGACGAACTTGAGTTCACCGCAGGAGAGATCTGTTTCCATTTCATCTTGTGACACCCCAAAATCTGGGTGTCTGTAATAACCTGATTGATCATCCATCAACCTGTGGAATACCTATGGTAATTCGATAACACGTTGTTATGCTCCATTTACCGGGATCTATAACTTAACAAAATTGGAGCAGAGTCTCATTTGTACGAGAAACTCTACTCAAAACACAACTTGTATAACATTGACCACACTGGGTCTATCCATTCATTCACAATTGTATAGTATCGAATACTACATAATCATCATCATTACGTACATTCATTCATAAAAGAATAAATATCTCAAAAGAGTCTCTTATATATGCCTTATAAATATAAACAAGTTTTTTGTTACAAAAATTACACAAAGTCAAAAGTAAATATAAACAAGGGACTACGATGTCAAAAGAAGAGCCACAGACCGACTCTATCGTCAAAGCGGGCCCATGACCTCGCCTTCGGTGGACGCCTGTGCAATACTTGAAAAATGTTCCCATAAAGGGTGAGCCAACGCTTAATAGGGTAACTCCTATAAAGAATACCTCTCAACCTAAATGTATATGAAATGTCACATGAAATAATCATTTCATGTATTCATTCAAATATATCTATTATGAACAAATGTCATAAATCATGTCATGCCATGAGATGAGACTCATGCAAGCAATGCCCACACCGAGTCCCATCTTGAACTCTCACAACACATGCGATGTCATGCGTATGTATCCGGGCATTCCAAGCCCCCCGTCATTGGTGTTATGTACATTCAATGACTAATTAATTCATTTTCTCGTGTCTTTGTGGGGAGATGATTTATGGTATTACACCAATGGGACACCAACCACCAACGGATTCTCAAGACATCTCACCTGCGGCTCCGTTTTGGCCGTTACACTTTTTTGGAATTTTACTGTCGAAAAGTGTATAAACCAAGTAAGTAGGTCTTGCACCCGAGGGAGAATCAAGCACTTTTTGCTATCCCCAACACGTTTATCCATTTAATTTTTCGTGTGACTCAGCCAGACCTTGGTGTGAATTTTTCGAGCTCACAATTAACCACCTATATGGTAATTGATTTCATACCATGCACACACTCCCACCCATTTCAATGTCCATGAATGTAATGCAACCCATGCATAATACAATTCAATGTACAATTGCCTTTTGTACCATTTACAATGTCCATTACATAAAGAATGTAATATAATGACATTTTCAACATGGTAACATGTTTATCAATTCTATAAACATAAGTACAAATCCACCACAATAATCATATGTTAAATAATTATTTAACATACATATTATTCCATAATCACATAACAAGCTAATAATTTTAATAAACTTAATATGTCATTTAAAACATAAAATAATGCTAATATACAATTAACATGCTTTAAACCATTAACATTAACTTACACCAAGTTAATCATAATAGGATTTTAATAATCACAAATTTAATTATAAATCATATATTTGACTCACTAGTTATACTAGTCAAGACCTAACATGTGATGTACACCCTTGACTTACCCATTTTCATATGCCATATTTTAGGTTGAAATTAAATCTAAATAGGTGAAACCCTACCTCTCGTAGCGTGAGCCCACGTATTAGAACTCCGAAGAAGCCCAATTTAACTTCTCAAACTTTAGGCCTAGATTATCGTCTTTGATATTTGTTTGGAGAAAAATACGATATTTGGTGTGGTTGCGTAGCTCTCGCTGAGTAAAACAACTTTAATTCTTGACCTGAAGCGATTAAATAGTCCAATCTTCGTTGATCTAAGAAAGAAGGAAGGAGAAAAAAAAAAAACCTCACCTTTCTCTCTCTCTCACTCTCTCGGCAGTACACTGGAAGAAGAAAAGTGGAATACTTTTGCCTTCACTTATATATATATATAGTATAACTTTATTTTTTTAGAAATTTATATTTTTGACCCTTAATTTAACGATTAATTATTATTTTACCCATTTAATTTAGATTTTTAATAATAATAATAATATTTTTTTTTGGGTTTTACATTCTCTTCCCCTCAAGGAAATTTCGTCCCAAAATTACACCCACATGCACATACAAAAAGTCATTTAATTCTCTATGACTACAAAAGATGTGCCTTCATCCTTGAACAGAAATGCATAGGTAGCTCGGATAGTGTCCTCATGCTCCTATGTTGCCTCCTCCACCTCGCGGTGCTGCCACAACACCTTCGCCAGCCTCATAGTCTTACCATGCAAAACTTGCTCTCGGCTGTCCATGATACGCACCGGTCCCTCCTCGAAGGTATCATCCGCATCAATCACTAGCTCACCCCAATCCACCACGTGTATAGGATCTGGAGTGTACTTTCTGAGCATAGAAACATGGAACACTGCGTGAACACCAGATAGATTTGACGGTAATGTCAATCGATAGGCGACTGTACTAACCCCCTCAAGTACCTTGAAGGGCTCGATATACCTCGGCGATAGCTTTCCCCTCTTTTCGAACCTGACCACTCCCCTCTTAGGCATCACTTTTAAGAAGACATGATCTTCGACCTCAAACTCCAGAGGTCGTCGTTGTCTATCGGCGTAGTTCTTCTGTCGGCTCTGAGCCGTGAGAAGACATTTTTGTATCAAGTCCACCTTCTCCGAAGTATCCCTAATCAAATCCAAATCGGGGGAGGGTCTCTCTCCAACCTCCGTCCAACAAATTGGAGAACGACACGACCTCCTATAAAGTGCCTGACAAGGTGTCATATGTATACTCATTTGATAACTGTTGTTGTAGGTGAGCTCTACTAATGGTAAGTGCTCCTCCCAGCCACCCTTGAGATCAAGGACGCATGCCCGCGACATATCCTATAAAATTGGATGGTCCTCTCTCCCAAAAATGAGCGGTGAACCTAAGGTCTCGATCAGATACTATAGATACGGGCACCCCATGTAATCGGACTATCTCCCATATATACAGTCTACAGAAATTCTCTAGTGTGAAGGTCATCCGTACTGCCAAAAAATGTGTCGATTTCATAAGCCCGTCCACTATCACCCACACCGCCTCATGCCCCTGTGATGTCCATGGCAAATGGGTCACAAAATCAATTGTGACATGCTCCCACTTTCACTCAGCCACCTCTAAAGGTTGGAGCAACCCTGCTGGTCTCTGGTGTTTAGCCTTGACCTGTTGATATGCAAGACATCGACTAACAAAATCTCCAATGTGCTTCTTCATCCTTCTCTAATAGTATTGGCGGCGAAGATCATGGTACATCTTTGTGCCACCTGGATGCACAGCAAAACGGGAGCAATGAAACTCCCTAAGGATCTCCTCTCTTAGATCCGCAGATTGGAGAACCACAACTCTTCCTCTGAACTAAAGAGTACCATCCGCGTGAATGGTCCAGCCCTCGTTACATGTACTCGACTGTACCCTGTTCCTAATAGACAATATCTCAATATCCTGTCCCTGGGACTCGATCACTATGCTCAGTAAGGAAGGCGTAGCCACTAGACTCCTCAAAGTGCCTTGAGTCTGATCCTTATAGTGTAGCCCGAACTGTCCCACAGTCTCGAGCATCAGCCACTCCTGGGAAGCTATACTGGCCAAGACTCCTCGTGACTTACAGCTCGGTGCATCAGCCACCACATTTGCCTTACCGGGATGGTAATGCAAAGTGAAGTTATAATCCTCTAGGTACTCCATCCACCTACGCTGCCTCATATTGAGGTCCTGCTGCGTAAAGATATACTTCAGACTTTTATGGTCTGAAAATACCTCAAACTGCTCTCTATATAGATAGTGGCGTCATGTCTTCAAGGCAAAGACAACAGCTGCTAACTCCATGTCATTCGTGGAATAGTTCTGCTCATGGCTCTTCAACTGCCGAGAACCATAAGCTACCACTCTCCCGGACTGCATCAAAACAAACCCAAGTTCGTCCTTAGAGGCATCACAATAAACTGTGTACTTCTGTCCCCTCTTTGAAACTATCAAAATCGGAGTTGAAGTAAGCCTCTTCTTTAACTCTTGGAATGCCCTCTCACACGACTCATCCCACTGAAACTTAACTTCCTTTCTGGTCAATCTAGTCATAGGTGTGGCTAGTCGGGAGAATTCCTTGATGAACCTCCGGTAGTACCCTGCCAATCCCAAAAAACTGCGAATCTCGAAGACTGACTTTGGCCTTTCCCAACGCATAACTGCCTCAACCTTCTCCGGATCAATCGACACCCCCGAAGCCGATATCACGTGTCCCAAAAACTTTACCTCCATAAGCCAAAATTCACACTTGCTAAATTTGGCGTACAACTGGTGGTCTCTCAAGGTCTAGAGAGCAACCCTCAAGTGACTCTCATGCTCCTCCTCAGACTTGGAGTAGATCAATATGTCATCAACAAATACCACAACAAACTGATCTAGGTAGGGTTGAAACACCCTATGCATGAGATCCATGAATGCCGTTGGAGCATTCGTCAATCCGAATGACATCACAATAAACTCAAAATGTCCATAACGGGTTTGAAATGCCATCTTCGGAATGTCGGCATCCCTAATCCTCAACTGATGGTACCCCGTGCACATATC
Organism: Ilex paraguariensis; assembly: GCA_963454935.2. Lineage (NCBI taxonomy): Eukaryota > Viridiplantae > Streptophyta > Magnoliopsida > Aquifoliales > Aquifoliaceae > Ilex > Ilex paraguariensis. The sequence goes on along the minus strand of CAUOFW020004314.1, from coordinate 331,662 downwards.
TATCTTGGAGTAGACCCGTGCCCCTCTCAGCTAGTCAAACAAGTCATCAATACGCGACAAAGGACACCTATTCTTGATAGTGACTCTGTTCAACTGTCGATAGTCAATGCAAAGCCTAAGTGTCATGTCATTCTTCTTGGCAAATAGCACCGGAGCACCGTAAGGTGAAGTACTTGACCTAATAAACCCTCTGTCCATTAGCTCTTGTAACTGGACTTTAAGCTCCTACAACTCCGCTGGTGCCATCCTATGCGGTGTCATAGAAATGGGGGATGCACCGGGCAGTAACTCTATGGTGAAGTCTACATCTCGATGCGGTGGCAATCCCGATAACTCATATGGAAAGATGTTTGCATAGTCACACACAACTCGAGGCAAACTCAACTCATGTCTCACCTCGTCCTCTAGTGTAAGGCTAGCAAGCCAACCTATCAATTGTCCGTGCCATTGGGAGTCATATACAGTATGGGGTAAAACATTGTGCTTCTTCCCCTGAAACTTGAAACAAACTCTGTCTGAAGTGTAGGTTGTAACCCTCTTACGCTTGCAATCAATGACGACCTTATGTGCCGCCAACCAATCCATCTTGAGTATGATATCGAACTTCGTCATCTCGATGACCCTAAGATCAACGGTAAGCTGGGTTCCTTTGATTTTCAACTCACAACCCCGACATATCTTGTCAATACAAACACTGTCTCCTAGGGGTGAACTCACATACATAGGCTCCTCCAGAGTCTTGACCTCTAAGCCCAAGTCTCGTAAGTATGATATAGCAATAAAAGAATGAGGTACCAGAATCAAATAATACTCTAGTCCATAACCTAGAGAGAAGAAATGTATCCTGAATTACCGACTGATCTGCCGATAAAGTCTGTGGTGTGATGGTGCAGACTCGCCCCTAGGTCCCTGAAGCAGTGTTATCAGAATCGGATCGGACCGGTTCAATTGTGAACCAGGACCTAAAACGGTTCGGTTCTTTAGTTAGACCGCTTAATGAATCGAACCGTTATAGAACCAAAAAATCGGCCGATTTTGACCAAAATCGGTGAACTGGATATTCTTAAAACCGGCCGGTTCAAAGCTTAAATTCAATCGGTAGCACTTCGTCCTCTCTGTCTGGTCCCTTTGTCTTCTCTGTCATGAATAGCGGCAAACATAGTTCTCAAATAACACAAATCTAGAACACCACAGAGCAAGAACATCCCATATCTAGATCTCCTCTTAAGTTTGTAAGCCTTTTTCTTCTTCTCCTTTATCTCTCTCTATAGGCAGACACACTAACACACACCCACAAAAATGAAGGAAAGGTTGTTGGGTCTTCTTGTTCTCTTTCTCACATGTTGAGTTTTCTTTCTCTTTCTCTCTGATATGCTGGGTTTTCTTTCTTTTTCTCTCACATGCTAGCTGCTTGGTCTTCTCTCTACACGTGCAAAAATGCACAGTTAAGTATACACTATACACAGTTAAGCAAAAGTACACATGCTTATACACTTTTTTTTTCCAAGAACATACATGGCACATTCAACAATCAGTTAAGACACACAATATATTATTTTATTTTTATTGTGACTAAATTTTTAATTAAATTATTATTTTAATTATTTTTTTATTATATGACCGGTTCGACCAGTTAACCCAACGATTAAACCAGTGAACCATTGACCTAGTCCCTCTGTCGGTTCGATGTCCAGTCCGGTTCTGATAACATTGCCCTGACCCCGGCCCATGCCTTGACCCATCTGGCCTGACTGCGGAGTTCCCGCTCGTGAAGTGGTAGGGGCCTGTGCTGCACTATGAAATTGAAACTGATTTCCCTGGCCCTTGGTGGGGCAGGGAGGAACGAAGTAGGTCTGTGGATGCCCCACTGATGATTAGGACTGAGATGCCCCGTAGTTCTGAGATCCTTGCTTCTGAGGACACTCTCTCTTCAAGTGGCCTAGCTGGTGGTAACAGTAACATGTCCATGGGTCTCCTTGTTGTGTGGCCCTAGAATTTTTCCCGCCTTGGGAAGATTGACTATGGCCTTGACCTTGGGCCTGTCGCTGTGATTCCTGTGGGGTAGAAATCCTCCGTCTCTTCTCCGAGCTAGTAGTGGAGGACTGTCCCTCTTTCTTCCTGTCCTTTGATCCGACCTCTCGAATACTCTTGGCATCTTCCACATTTCTCTCTATAGCCATGGTTGTCTCGACCATCTCGTCAAAGTCATGCAACCTGTGACCAACAATCTTACCACGGATGGATAGCTTTAAGTCATTCTCAAATCTCTGCACCTTGGCGAAATCAGTGGCCACGTAGTCATCCGTAAAACGTGCCAATTCTGTGAACTTGGCCACGTACTATATAACCATTATCGCTCCTTGCTTCAAGTTTAGAAATTCTTGGGCTTTGACTTCCCGAACAGCTAGTGGGGAATACTTCTTCTTGAAGAGCTCTTGAAACTCTCCCCATGTCATCCTCCCGATGTCTATCGGCTTTGCCCATGTCCACCATTGATGGACATCTCCCTCAAATTGAAAAGTGGTCAACCGTATCTTAGTGGGGTCAGATGCAATCTCCATTGCCTCTAAAATTTTGTCCACCTGTTGGAACCAGTTGTAAGCTACCATCAGATCCCTTCCTCCTACAAAAGTCGGTGGGTTATGAGACCTAAACTTCTAGAGGTTGTTCGAACCTCCTTGGCCCACATTCGCACTAGCTTGCAAAAAGGTAGCAGTCATCGTACCCATAGCCTCCATAAAGGCTTGTTGATCAAAAGCCGGTGGTGGTGGTTGATTGTTCCGTCCACCCCGACGTCTCATTCATCTAGTTGCCATCTACACACATATAAGATAGTAATAGACCAATAATTTAATATCCCAAAATTATGGATAAAAAATTAAACAGTAGAATATATACCTACCGGTAGATACCCAAACAGTAGGCTTACACATCCTTTCCTTTCTCGACTCTAAGGTTATGTTTTCTAACCATAGTGTTTCATTCCTATATACATTTAATCATGCATATAATCTCATAACACATAGCATGTAACATTTAATACATTTGACATGCAATGCAAAATGGATGCAATGGCCTAGACCCATGCCTCGCAAGCCTAGGTAAATCGAGAACTAGACTCTGATACCAAGCTGTGGCACCCCAAAATTCGAGTGTCAGTAATTACCCGGTTGATCATCCATCCATCTGCGAAATACTCATGGTAATTCGATAACACGCTGTTATGCTCCATTTATCGGGGTCTATAACTTAACAAAATTGGAGCAGAGTCTCCTTTGTACGAGAAACTCTACCCAAAATGCAACTTGTACAACATTGACCACACCGGGTATATCCATCAATTCACAATTGTATAATATCGAATACTACATAATCATCATCATTACGTACATTCATTCATAAAAGAATAAATGTCTCAAAAGAGTCCCTTATACATGCCTTTTAAATATAAACAAGTTTTTTGTTACAAAAATTACACAAGGCCAAAAGTAAATATAAACAAGGGACTACGATGTCAAAAGAAGAGCCACAGACCAGCTCTGTCGTCAAAGTGGGCTCATGACCTCGCCTTCGGTGGACGCCTGTGCAATACCTGAAAAATATTTTCATAAAGGGTGAGCCAACGCTCAATAGGGTAACTCCTATAAAGATTACCTCTCAACCTAAATGTATATGAAATGTCACATGGAACAATTATTTCATGCATTTATTCAAATATATCTATTATGAACAAATGCTATAAATTATGTCATGCCATGAGATGAGACTCATGCAAGCAATACCCACATCGAGCCCCATCCTGAGCTCTCACAACACATGCAATGCCATGTGTATGTATCCGGGTATTCCAAGTCCCCCGTCATTGGTGTTATGTACATTCAATAACTAATTAATTCATTTTCTCGTGTTTTTGTGGGGAGATGATTTATGGTATTACACCAATGAGACACCAACCACCAACGGATTCTCAGGACATCCCACTTGCGGCTCCGTTTTGGCCGTTACACTTTTCTGGAATTTCACCGCTGAAAAGTGTATAAACCAAGTAAGTAAGTCTTGCACCCGAGGGAGAATTTAACCCTTCTTGCTATCCCCGACATGTTTATTCATTTACTTTTTCGTGTGACTCAGCCGGATTTTGGTGCGACTTTTTCGAGCCCACAATCAACCACTTATGTGATGATTGATTTCATACCATGCACACACTCCCACCCATGTCAATGCCCATGAATATAATGTAACTCATGCATAATACAATTCAATGTGCAATTGCCTTTTATACCATTTACAATGTCCATTACATAAAGAATGTAATATAATGACCTTTTCAACATGACAACATATTTATCAATTCTATAAACATAAGCACAAGTCTACCACAATAATCATATGCTAAATAATTATTTAACATACATATTATTCCATAATCACATAACAAGCTAATAATTTTATTAAACTTAATATGCCATTTAAAACATAAAATAATGCTAATATACAATTAACATGCTTTAAACCATTAACATTAACTTACACCAAGTTAATCATAATAGAATTTTACTAATCACAAAGTTAATTATAAATCATATATTTGACTCACTAGTCAAGACCTAACATGTGATGTACATCCTTGGCCTACCCATTCATATGTCATATTTTAGATTGAAATTAAATCTAAATAGGAAAACCTTATCTCTCGTAGCGTGAGCCCACGTACTGGAACTCCGAGGATGCCCAACTTAACTTCCCAAACTTTAGGCCTAGATTATCGTCTTTGATATTTGTTTGGAGAAAAATACGATATTTGTTGTGGTTGCGTAGCTCTCGTTGAGTAGAACAACTTTAATTCTTTGCCCGAAGCGATTAAACGGTCCAATCTTCGTAGATCTAATAAAGAAGGAAGGAGAAAAATTAAAAAAAAACCTCACCTTTCTCTCTCTCACTCTCTTGGTTGTACACTCTCTCTCACTCTCTTGGTTGTACACTGGAAGAAGAAAAGTGGAAGACTTTTGTCTTCCACTTATATATATATATATATATATATAGTATAACTTTATTTTTTTAGAAATTTATGTTTTTGACCCGTAATTTAACAATTAATTATTATTTTATCCCTTTAATTAGGATTTTTAATAATAATAATAATATTTTTTTCGGGTTTTACACATCTATTGTGCGAGAATCATCCCGCACAGTTTGTATTAGGTCTAAGTCATGCATTGCCTTGTCCTATACATGAATTATTTATTGAGTATGCTTAACATGCCGATTCGCTTATTATCTGAACTAGTTAAAACTAAACTTATGTTTGATCAATCTGTATGTTGTCTGGTCACGCCAATGAGCCGCATTAAGAGATATCAGCTTACTACTGCCCGATCCAATTGGTTATGACATTTTTTCGTAGGTTCTCAACTTAGGTCCAAACTAGAGTCTTTTTCTCCAATTTAATAATGTAGTGAAGTTCTTTTCGGTTTAAAGTTAAACTATGGATGACATTGTTTTTGTTTTTGAGAAAGAACAGTGTTGTTGCAAAATGGTTTCCATGAAAACATTCCACATCTGGCATTTACAAATGTTCATGGTATCTTATGTGAAAATTGAAGAGTTAATTCTGGTTGCGCTCGAGGTTAGTGGTAGGCCTAATGACTACCGTTTGGTTGTTGGACTTAAGGTTGCGAGTTCGAACTTCATTGTTCCCCTCTCTTGTAATAATGTTTGATAATTACTTTTTATCACTCTTTAGTGTCGACTAGAAGTACTTTACCTACTTGACGTTTAAAAATATGTACATTACCCTCTTGTAGTTATGTACCAAAGTAAAATGGTTACTTTTATCATCAAAGTTAAAAAAAAATGTGCTCCACATATCTAAAACCATTGTTTCTCTCCAAAAAAAAATTGTCGAAGTGCCTAAAATAGTTTTTATAATATATGGTATAATACCCAAATAGGTAAGACATTGGTCCCAAATTCAAAAACATGTAAGACAAATATAAGTGATTTTCAATTTCGAATCAAAACCTCACTTGAGGAAATCTGAGTTCTTATCCATGGGCTAACAACTCATTGGTCGATTCTGTTAACGAGTATTATGGTAATTATTAAATTTCATTAACGGCATCAGTTACTTTACTTTGATACATAATTATAACGGATATTGCGCATAATTTTAAGGGTAAATTACATATGAACCCCCTGAGGTTTGTCACTAAGTTTCTACATATGAAAGTTCTTAAATTTTTTTCATAAAAATAAATTAAACTATAAAATAAGTCACGTTTAAAAACAAAATTCAAGTTTAAGACCATAGTTTTTCAAAACTTTCATCACATAAAGAATTTAATCTTTTAAAACTAAATTAAGAGTCAAAAACATTTTATCTATTTTTAATATTTTAAACCTATATTGGATTAAAGGAATAGTATGATTTTTATTTAAGAATATTTTTCTTGCTGATAATTTTTTTTTTTTAGTGCTCCAGTTATTTCTTCTTTAACATTAATAATCACGCACACTGTATGCCTGCGATATTTTTTTCATCTGATGCTTGACACATTAAAAGAGATTCAGTTTGACTGTCTAATAGATTATTAAAAGTAATAGAATAGTTGTTGAACCATTGTGTAATATAATGGTAAAAATCTCTTTTATAATTTTATGGGTCCTTTAGAAGTCGGTACACTAAATTAGATATAATTATAAAAAAATATACAAAATAAAATATTTTGGAAAAAAAATATATAATTGAGATACAAAGATGTAAATGTTCATTTTGTAAAATTTATTTCTTAAAAACTGTAACAGGACATTTATCTTAAGCGCTGAAATTTAGGATCATTTAATTCGAAATCTCTAATGCACTTTGATTCATGCGTATTTTTTTTTGAAAAGTAGTTTTGTTTTTAAATTATATTTATGCATTAAATATCTCATAGTTTTATGGAAGAACTTTAATATTTTGTTTATTTTATGATATATCACTTTGTTTGAATTTCAAAATTTGTTAATGTCCGAACTTCATAGCAGTGTAACAATACACTATAACAAAAACAGTGTTAAGTTGTTTTGTGCATGTGGTAACAAATTCTAAACAGAGATAAACTGTTTTGAATGAAATTATATAAAAATATATGTTTGACAAAATGTAATAGTACAATATTTTGTGTAAATATCTTATTACATTGTTATTATTACACTATTATTATTATACTGGAGTTCGGATATTAATATAATTTAAATATAAAACCACTTTCTAAAAAAAATGCGAATGAATTAAGGTGCATTAAATATAAATAGAAGGACTTGGTTGAAACAAATTATATAGTTCATGAGACAAAATGAGCAATTGAAAGTTTATAAACAATTTTAAAAAAAGGCATAGTTGAGGGGTCTTATGAAGCACAGATATTTGGTCAAAGTCGACGTACTCATATCGAATACGATACTTGTCTGATACTCGATAATACGTATCGAATACGCATCATCCGTATCGAATGCGCATCATCCATATCCGATAATTAATAAAATATGTGGATATTTCGTGAATACTTCTAAACATGAAGTAAAATGTATAATTTTTAATTTTAAGCTATTCTTCTTCTTTGGAGTTCACATCCAATATAAAAAAATCAACAAAATTTCATTTAATTTTGAAGACACGAGTGTTTTTTAAGTATTATCTATTATTAAATGTTAAGAGAGTATAAAAAAAAATGAGTCACTTACACTATATTTTTAAAAATAAATACTTGTAAAATCAACTAGTTAAATGTGGTTATAATTCATTCAATTGGTCATGCTCATTTTATAAACATATCATAATGAAATGATGTTAAATCCTTTTTATGGTAAAAATTCATAATTTTACTTACTAATATTAAAAAATTATAATTTATAAGTCGTTAAATAATAGTAAAATATAAAATATATTTTATTACAAATATATCCTAACTGTACCCGTATCCTATTTTTTTAAGTTTTGTTGTATCACCGTATCCGTATTGTATCGTACCCATGTCACGTATTCGTATCCGTGCTTCCTAGGAGGGGTCATTCTGAATAAATTTATAGTTACCCTAAATTTATCAAAATTAATTGGTGATAATATCATGATCCTCTTATTTACTCGTTATGATACGGTGTCATTAATTGAAAAAATTATTTTCACAAGTAATAATTTTACACAATACGATAATAAAAGTGTGTCATAAATTGAAATATTATTTTTTATATAATTCACCTTTATAAACTAATTTTATAAAAAATTTCCCAATTTTTAAAAAAAATCTTCTTTAGTCATCATACTTCTCAAATCAAATATACTTACTTGATAATTACAACCATTGTTTTTCTTGTGGGTTTTAACATTTATTAGAATTCATTACCTACTCAATAATTATGATTATCAAGTTTACTTTTTAAGTCTAGTTTTTTAGTTAATGTAACATTTGAAAACATAGAGATCAGGTTCTATTCTCTTTTAAATATATGTCATTTAAATTTAAATTTATTTTTTTTTAATTTTAAATTTTTTATTAAAATATTTTATATCAAATCAATTTTTTTTGGTCTGACTTAAAGGAAAAGTTTTGGGTCAGGGCGTCCAAGAAAGTCCTTCCGTAAGCGTTGGGTCATGGGTGTTACCTTTCGGCCCGGTTAGTTGTAGGCTGGCCCTTTTTCCCGGTTCGATCTTAGTTCAATAGAAGCTCCGACACATCCATAAGCAAATTTGTATTCATGAATATATATACCCATTACCCACGCTAATGAGGGAGAGACAGAGAGAGGGTTTAAATTCGCCGAATCTTCAAGCACACAATTCAAGCAAGCTTCAATTCGAACGACTTCTATGGTGATTTATCTCCCTTTTTCTGAAAGCGGTTCGTCTTGTTCAATCGAATCTTAGCCTGTGTTTTTGCATTTAGTCTATGTATGATGAGAACTGCTATTAATGTCTCTTGAATTATCAGACTTCAGCCGTTCTTCAGCATCATATTGAATATTAATTTTCTTCAGATTTTATATATATTTTTGAAAAATCAACTGCAATAAACGATATTTGTTGGTACATTGGCCACTGGTGCTTTGAAGAGAACATTGTTGAATTCTTCATTGCTGCGCTTCGCGAGTAGAAAAATTGTGCGAAAAACAGAAATACTTGCTCAGTTGATCGCGATGGTAGGATTTTGTTACGTTTATGTGTTGTTAATTAAAAAGAGAGGCAAAGTAGAAAATGGAATTGCCCTTGTGTTTTCAGATGGAATCACTTCATTTGCGGAAAGTTTTCTCTTTAATAAGTTTCGGTAGTACCAAAATCAACAAAAAAGAAACATAAAATTGCTATAGATGGTTTCACTTTATTTGCCATAGTTTGGCATCGGGAGTTAAACCTAAACGAGGTATCACTGCCCCTCTCTAAGTAAATGTAAGATTCTTAACCCTATTGATGATTCCAGCTAAAATACACCACTGTTTTTGGCTTCTTGTTTTGTATCAGTGTAGATAGGGTTCAATTTGCATAGTTCATGCAAATACGTAGGCCCCTTCCCTTATCTTTTGGATGAATGGGGTGATTTAGAAGGTGCTTTCCGATATACGGTCTCTCGGTTGAAGAAAGTAGGATTGCCTTTAAGTGATGCGTGTCATAGGTGTCATGTAAATAGTAACTATAATATTGCCTTACTGATTTTAGAACTCTGCGTAATCTCAAATGCAGGTGGGATTTGATCATGGTTGATAATAAGTTGCAAAGATTGGGAAGTTAGATTGCCCTCTCCATATCCTGCAGTGGCGAGAGCCACACTGAACCATTTTTTTAATTTATGGTAGTCAATTTTAACCTTGGCTTTAGTTGACCATTCTATGTTTCTTTGTTTTGATATATCAACAAATTTTGGCATTTCGAATTTTTGAGAAAACAATAACGTTTAACTATATGATGGACTGTTACCAAGTGAAGATAGAGATTAATCATAAAACTGCAGTGGAGTAAATTTTTGGGTGCTTTTAATTTTAAGTTGATTAGGCATACCTGAAAATGAAGATTTTAAAAAGTATCCATTTTAGTGATTTTACAAAAATTAATCTAATTATGAATGATTAAAGCGGAGATACATTATAGGCTGGAAACTACATGGAATTGAACTTAGAGAGACACAAATTTTGTCGGGAAAAATTAGCCTACAACCAGCTTGATGTTTTGAAGATTGGAAACATTCCATTAGGAATGTCAATCGTGTCGTGTCGTGTCGTGTCGTGTCACTTTTAATAAAAAATTATTTAATTTTACAACTCATATAATACTATTTGAAAAATTCTAAAATACTTAATTGTCGGTTACAGTACACATTAAATACTTATTTTCTATCTACAACATCCTTTAATGGTGTTATTCATGTCTAACCTTAATTTGACCCATTTATTATTCAGGTCAATTAATCGTGTCATTTTTTAGTTTTGTATCGGGTCGGGTTCGTGTTAATTAATCCTCCCACTTTCTTAATTTAACTTTTGTTTATTCTATTTGTAACTTCATATACATTTACAGATTTTCAGCTACCAAATTACTTGCATGGGACAAGAGAGCAGTCAAAAAAAGCAAATATTTGATTTTTGAAACAGTGATTACATGGCTACAATGCCTTCCTCTGCTTCAATTCTTCCATGGATGTGGGTCATCGAAACCCTAGCAAGCTCCAAGAAAGTAGATGCACCTCTTTTAATTGGTAAGTGCAAAGTTATCTCTTCATTTCATTATGGGAGCTTTTGTTTATTGTTCTGTTCTGTTATTTTTCTGTGAGGAAGGTGTAGGGTTGATTTTCCTGGTTTCTGTATTACAGATCTGGTTAAACGGACCCCAGAAATCTCTGATGATCTAGGCAAGAATGCAAGGGAAATGGTGTCCTTAAGAATTATGGAGAGTTTGTTTACTCAAGGAACAAGTATCACTTGTGATGCTGCTTCTGCCCCAGATTCCAAAATCGGGATTGATCCATCAGACTGCTGTGAAGATGTCCTTCGAAGCTTACTTCATGAGGTAATATGCTTTGATTCACTTGAGACATTTAAATGTTTGGCTTAGTTCTTTAAAGAAATTGAATTTGGGGAAACCTATTATTTCTGACCCCAACCCCATATGCCCATAGGGCCTCTAAGAAACCAAAATTTTTAATGTGTTGAAATATGTTTTGTTATGTGTAATTGTGTATATTTTGCCAGACTTCTGCATCAGATCTGAAAAAGTGTGGGCCAGAGATGTTGAAATGGGATGTTCAGCCTTTTCTTGCTCATAAAAGAAGCTGTTTGCCCAAGTGTGCTTTACAACAGGTAAAATTGAAATTTTTTTATTAGGTTTATAAATTTAAGAAGTGGCATAAGCCTGAAAGATTTTTAATGTTTCTATTTATAGCTTGTTTTTTGGCTTGTGTTTGTTCCTGACAAGCAGCTGAAGGATGTAATTGTTGAAGGCAACCATCCACTTCTTGTATCCTTGAAGAAAAGGAGTGGGTTGGAAATTAGAAATCAAGATGAAATTAGAATTACTTTGGAGGATGGGGAATCCAATGGCGTTGCACGAAGACTTGAGGGTAGCAGCACTGATGGTCAAAAAATTGCAGCAAATGGGAACTTAATGTCTTTGAGCCCTGAAAATGGGGATGACCTGATCGAAGAAAAGTTGTCTAATAGAAATTCATTACCTACTAAGAGGGTTAGGACTGTCTTGACTGCTGAAAATCTGGAAGAACAATCTGTGGACTATGATTTTAATCTTCATTCAAACTCCACCAAGAAGCTTAAGCAGGATGCCACCTCTGCCAGAAAGGCTGTAGGTCAGAATGCAGATTGTCTACTTGGAACAGAACAGGTAGAAGATTCATCTGGTAGGAGTGTACAACCTACTGGAAGAGAAGGGTGTGACTTCTTGAAAGAACTTCAAGTGAGAGGCTTAGAAGAGAGCATGTTTTCTGAGGATGGTCATGACGAGGAATCTGCATTGAAGAGTCCTGGGCAGAGTGGGGATGTTGATGATGCTGACTTCCTGCATAATCAGAAGAAAATTCCTTGCACTGGCAATATATTTCCTGAAGATAAATCCGGAGATAGACAGGGCCAAAATATGAGCATTGATGAAGCCCAAGAGAATAGTGAAGGTCTTGCTGACATGAGAGCATCAGATAGGTTACACCAGGATGTAAACCAACAAAAGATTTCTTCTGATGGAGCCAAAGATGATTGTGAGCAGGGACTTCAACCAAATGCTCCTAGCATTGCACCCCTTAATAAAGTTAATGATGACGTGAATCATAATTGCGAACTAGAAATGTCTAGCGATAGTGATGGGTATCATGATGATAGGATTGATATTGCCACGAAGAAGAATACTTTTTTGAGTTCTCAGTGCACACAGAGTCAAGATTCATTGCTAACAGGTAACTTCTCAGAGCTCAATCTGTGTATGAAGTGTAATGAAGGTGATTGTCTGTTGGCTTGTAGTTCTGATGCTTGTCCATTAGTGGTTCATGAGAAGTGCTTGGGCTCTGCAGCCAGCTTCGATGGTAGTGGAAAATTTTATTGCCCCTTTTGTGCATATTCTCGAGCAATTTCAGGGTACCTGGAAGTCAAGAAAAAAGCTTCCTTGGCAAGAAAAGATATGGCAGCCTTTATTGGCTTAGGAACTGAAAAACGACCAAAGAAGTTCTCCAAGAGATTGCGTAGGTCAGTGCAGGAGACAAACAGCAGGAGGAATTATGTGAATGAAGTTAGTAACTCTCTAGGCCAGGAAAATATGGATGATAAGCAACAGGCGAAGTCTTCAGTATCTTGTATTAATGATAATCCACCTTGTGGAGAAAAAGATTTAGTGGCAATCAGTGAAACACTCGTTTCTTTGAGGAATGGTAAACAAGTAGGGGAAAATATGGTCCAACAGTGCGGATCTCCAAGAGGGCTAGAAGAACTGCAGACTGTGGTGCAACCTGTTTGTGACAGCGAAGCTGATAATTCATCTCGCAGGGACACACAAAGTGAAATGCAGCGAGGAGTTTTACATCAACCAGTTACTGCAAAATCTGATCATCCTGCATGCCCCACAAGTTCTGATTCTGAGGAAAATTCGGAAGAAGAAAATGATAAGTCCATTGCTTCTAATTACTCCATAAGATTCCGGAAGCGAGACGTGCAGTAGTAAGTTACTTGTATATAATGGTACAAAGGCTGTTTATTTGCTGGTTGTTTTCTTTGAATATAATTTTCACATTTTTTTCTCAAATTCTTCCCTCACTTATGCCGTATTTACTGGAAAAATTTCTACAAGTACCAACTAAACACCTTTTTCTGCAGTAGTGTTCATGGCCATTGGGGTTTCTATTGGTTTTTTTTTTCCTCCCACACTTCAACATGTACACTTATTCAGATACAAGCATTAGGTGTTGTGATGGAGTTTTGGGCTTGCTATTGACAAAGGAATCCCTGTTTTAATGTCCAGCACGTATCCAGCAATTCCTCTATTGAGACGCAAGAAACTCCTATGGACAAAAGTAGAGGAAGACACACTAAAGGTACTACTTTCCTGCTTGCGATATCTTATTACTGAGTGGAATTTTTGTTGTAAATACATGTAGTTGTATGTGTGTTTGTTGTTTGGGATTTTTTTCAAATGGGTTTAGTGAGGGAATAATGCAAAGCCCAATGAAACATTCTACAGCAAGGTAAACAAAGACATGAAACAAACAAATCAATCTTATTCTTTCTGATCAAATTGAATCCTACTCTTTTTCTTTTTCTTTTTGCCTTCTTCCTTTTTTAGGAAAGGGAGTACTTCAAGACTTTTAAGGTTGAAGTTTCCTTGTCTGAAGTTCCATCTGCTTGACAATCTAGATATGCTGTTCATCACGAATTAGAGGATCTTCCAACATTTTTTAAATATAAAATGATCATGTTTACTGTCATTTGAACAATGACGTAAAAGAATAAATAGAGGGAGAAAAATAAGATCCATGCCTTCAAATTCTTTTGAGGCGGCAGTCAGAGAGGGCACAACTTTCAAAAATTTCTGTTTCATGGAAGCCTTGAGAACAAATTTTTTATTTGTTGCCATATTCTTTTCCACAACTCAATGATGGAAGTACAAGTGCTGGGGATAAAATAAAACCAAGAAGAATTTGGACAAAATAAAAAAGAAGAAAACTTGCAAACAAACAAACGCCCAGGATGGAGAGCCTAATTTTTGGCATCGGCCTATATGAGAACATCGTAAATATCAATTGGAGAGCGAAGAAGACAAATGAGCTTACAAGATTCTGTCAGAGATTTCAATAAACGAATGAAATCTTAAACATTCACTGGGGACATTTTCACTAACATTCATCAGTAAACACATCTTCAGACCTAGGGAAGCATCAAAGCAGATGATCACCCCATCATTAATGCACCTGGGCTTGATCCTCCTTTTAGCCAAGCCTGAAATTTGACACTCTACGTCACCAGATGAATCTTGCTAACTTCACTACTTCTATTTGATAGGAAGGTCCTGTTGTGACATCTGTTTTGTCCTTAAATACTTTCCTTAGGATCTTGGAAGCGGAAAATAGTGGATTGAGATGATCGGGGAACTAGATTGAATCAGCATGTCTTACCTTTTGTTTGAACTACAATTCCTCATATTATTTTTCTTCTGGCAATCCAGCCTTCTCTTATTTCTTCCACATCTGGAATCCCCCTTTTTAATCTTTCTCAGCTATCACCATATGAAGGCCCAGATATTTTCTTTAACAACTCACTAACTTATCACCCAAGAGAGCTTGTGTGCCTCTGAAGCTTGTTACATTCACATCTCGCATTAATTTCTGCCACACTGCTATTAGATGGATTGATTCTAATCCTTGAGACCATTCTGAAGCACCTAACTTATGGAGTGAGATAAAGAACCTTTGATCATAACTAGAGGGAAAATTGCGGCAGTCTCCACCTGTTGAAGGTGGAAAACCTTAAACAGTATTTGTTTAAAACTTGAAACTCTCCACCAGGCCAACTCCCTCTGGTGAATCTGTAGGTGTTAGATTTAATCTTACATTCTATGGCTTTTAGTCTGAGCTGAAGTGGTTATACAAGTGACACCAATCATGTCTTTATTCTTTTCTGTTGACATGTTACTTTCAACCATTACCTGCCATTTCTTTTGCATCTATCATTATTGCTTTTACGGTTGCAGGAGGGAATAAGGAGATTTTCAAGTGTTCGTGATAGAAATATTCCATGGAAGATGATTTTGGAATTCGGAAGTGAGGTGTTTCAGAAAGGTCGTACCACTATAGACCTCAAAGATAAATGGAGAAACATTTGCAAAGGAAGCCCAAAATCTAAATGATGGTTTTAGCTACTTGGTCAGTTTGTGTATTTAGGTATCAATGTTTTATGTGCTTTTGAAGCGTTACTAATGTGCTTGTGCTTAAGCTTCACAAACTCTTAAATGAAAATTGGTTGATCATGAAACTTCTTTTATAGATTTTTACCTTTCCTGCTGATATTAGAAGTTGGTGATTTTGACCAAAAAGATGCCTAATTTTTATGATTTGGTTTCATTCTTGCATTTTTGCGCTAGTCTTCTATTGTCTGGAGGCATATTTTGCTCGGTAAGTTTGCTATAAAATATTCTAATATTGTACTGAAGCTAATATGACTGTGTATTTACATCTGTGCAGCCAATTATTGAAACACCTTATAGCCCGGTGATTGCCTACACTTTTGGTAGACTGGGAGGGGGTGTATACTGTTCATGCCAAGGGCAAAATGCCACCATCTAGGAACTACATATCCCGAGTATTGTCAAACTTCTACTAGTCTGTAGATTCATTGTAATTCTAAGGATTTATTCTCTATGCCTGATGGAAGAGCTGAATTATCGTCACAACAAACCTGTGCTTCTGGGTTTCAGTAAAATCCTCATAAAAAAATATATCTTCCATCATTTTGTTTCTACATTAGAAGGCTCCTCTGTCCAACATTTGTTTTTGTGTTTCATCTCTTTGATTTTTCCTTTTATTGATGGATGAAGATGAATACTTCTGGTTGTTCTTGGGTAACTAATTAGGAGCCCAATTTTGAAGCTCTTGGAGACGAGGAAGGGAAATAAAGATGAAGCTTCCATGGATTTATTTTTTATTCTTTCCAATGTAATCCATGGATAGCTAGGGGTCAGACATAGTGCAATGACAAGTGTTCATAGGTCCAAACTAAACGTCGTGGGTTCTAAGTCCGGGAATCAGCCTCTTTAAAATGGGGATAAAACTGTCTAGCACATATCTTTCTCATGTTCTGTTATAAACTAGAGTCTTGTACACTATGTACAACTTTTTAGTGATCCATGGTTGATACCGTCTTTCTCAGGTGCTCGGCGAAGTTGATGGTTGATACCGGTCTTTCTCAGGTTTTTGGCGAAGTTGATGGTTGATACTTGTCTTTCTCAGGTGTCTGGCGAAGTTGGTGGTCGGTGACGGTATTTATCAAGTGTTAGGATGCTCCTGCATGTAAACGAAAAGCTTGTGGTTGATTCGATGAGAGAAGCTTGATTCTTGGGTTGCTTTGCCTTGTGATGGCTCTTTTTGGTAATTATGTATTGCAAAGACATATTGATCATTGTATCTGTTGCAAAGCAGTGCTCTGAAGGGACTGAGTGTGTGCTTGGTACTTTGTTAAAACTATCAATCGGTTGAGGTAGTTCGAGTGGTATGGCTTTAGTTGTTAATACCTCGAGGTTCTAAGTTGTAGTTTAGCGAGTTGGGATGATTCTTGGTTATCAAAAGACATTTTTTAAGTGTTTATAAATTACATTTTTGGTTGTTATTTTTCCCTTTTTATCCTAAGGTTGTATTAAACACCGGATTGGTCCTCGTATCATGTGGAGAGTACTTATTTAGTGTTTTTTGTTGGTTCTAACAGTTAGGAGTGTTCAAGTCAGTTTATGTGTATTTCGAATAATTTTCTCCCTAGTGAAAGATAGATCATTCATGTTAAGACTAAGATAATCACGAGGGATAAATCTCTTATGACTTGACTTCAAGGAGTTGTTAAGATTTGAACTGCGGATGTTTGGATTTACAGCTCATTCTTATTACTATTTAAATTACCTTGAGTTAGAGTACTTATTTAGTTACATATTTGAGGTTGTGGAAATATTATTTGGGATGGAGTTAGGGTCCACAATTTGTTATATGATACGGTTAACTGATACAAAATAAGCAAAATTAAGATATACTAGTTATCATTACAAACCTAAAAATAATATGACTTTTTAATATGAATAATAAATAGATCAGTGTAATTTCAAATAAAAATAATTCAATTCTAATTTAAAATATATGAATTTATATCATGATCTAATATTAAGTGAATTTGGGGAATTAGAAAAAAAATTATTTGGTTTTGTAACACAACATAATTGGATTAACATCTTTAAATTTTTTCCCTATTATTATAATTATCACCGTCAATAATGTTTAAGTTAAAGGAAATTCACGATCTATAGATTACGATACCAAATTTAGTGCTATGTCTTCATAAATTTTGGTCATTGATTTTGACGCGGATGATTTATAACCATTAATTAAATAAAATTATAAAAAAAACAAATTGTAATGGGCCCTCAATCTCAACTCAAGGATGGTACGGAAATTATTATTGTCCAAAGCATTGAAATATAATGTTTACATGATCACGTGGCACATCATCAGTCATCACATCAATGTTATAACCATGTCATGGTCATTGCATCATCGTCACTCAACATCAACCCATATGGTTATTCATATGCGGCTTTGTCCTATTTACTGCCTGATGCGAGTTACCGTGCACAGGACTTACCACTAACCAGACTGTTCTTCACAATGGACTGCCTCCATGCATGTGTGTGTGAGAGAGAGAGAGAGAGAGAGAGAGAGAGAGAGAGAGAGTGGTTGCATGGGATAAAGGTGATGGAGGAGTCCCGGGATTCAGGTCGTGAATGTCAGGAGAACATGTGAATTAGAGCTCGTGAAAGTGAAAAATGTTGTGAGGTGGGTCTTCTTAATACCCTTCCCCAAGTAAAAATATTCAACTTCAACTCTCTCTCTCTCTCTCCCTCCCCGTGTGTGGGAGTGTGTGATTGTTGTAGAAGCAACAGGCCACCAGTAGAGAATCCAAGGAGAGAGAGAGCGTTCATTGAAAGCAATCTTGGGTGTTCTTAAAAACCTTCCCCAAGCCAAAATATTCAACACCAGTCTCTCTCTCTGTGTGAGTGTGTATGTGTGATTGTTATAGAAACATTAGGCCACCAGTAGAGAATCCAAAGAGAGTGCGAGAGTTCATTGAAAGCACTCTTTACCCAACTTCATGGTTCAAGTCACGCCATGTAGCAAATATCCGAGTCACTACCCTATGATTTAATGGAAATAGACTTGAATTTATTTATTTTTTTCGATATTACACTCAAGGGTACACACAGTTAGACTAATTTTCTTGTCAAAAACAGGTCATCCACATTGAAATTAAAAAATTCATGATAAACTCCAATGAATTTATCAAGTTTCAAATTCAAAACGTTTATATTTACAGCTCATCTACTATCTTTATTGAGCTACCCTTAAAATTGAAAGCTAACATTTGGTGTGCTTGAATATTAATGGCATCTACTAAGCAAGATTTCCTCTTGGAATTCTGCCTCTCTAGCTACCAAGATAATGGCTTAAACCTTTAGCAATCTTTTAGGGACTTGGTCTGATAAGTAAAAGGGGAGAACTATTACGCATCCATTATAATAGGGTAGTCAATCCGTCCATTTGTATTAATGAATGATTTATTATTATAATAGAGAATTACCCTAATTATGTGTTGAATTAACTCATTGCCAGGGGCGGAACCAGAATCCATTTGTAGTGGGGGCAACTTATTAATTATTTATAAGTAAAAATTATAATAAAAACCAATCAATCGAAATAATTTATACCGAAATATAATTTATTACATTCATAAATATAAGAATTCAATTTTTGAGAAAACAAAAACTAAGGATCCAATTATCGAGATAAAAAATTGAAGAGAACAGACAAATGACAACAGTCAAACTCGTCAAGATTTCGCATATAAATTTTAAATGATAATAATCGATGACTTGGCCTATAAGAAAAAAAGAAAATTAGAGATCAAAGAGAGACTAAAGATAAGATTACAACATTAAATCGTATGGAAAAAAATATCAATCTAAATATTTGAGTCATGAAAGAATTCAATTTTTCCCCTCCGAAATCCTGCAGGCAACATCCCCCACCAACTCTCATCTCTCCCTCTCCCTCCCATCTACCAAACCGGCGACATCCTCCACCACTCACAATCATGTGTGAGAGAGAGAGAGTTGAAAAATAGAAAATTACTTTTCATAACATAAATATAAAAAATGCCTCTTGTGTCTACAATAACTTTTCAAAGTAGCATAGCTTTTACATTACACCATTTTTCGTCATTTCGTTGTACAAAACTTTAAAACATGTTTCAATCAAATACCAATTACGTAGATGCCTTTAAAAGCCTCAGGATGACTTGCAGAAAAAATTCTTTCTCGATTTGTGATCTTGTGTCTCCATAACAAATGGTCCATCTATTGATGGGCGAACGACGAAGATTGAACCTCACATGCATCATACTTTATCAATCCACACTTGCATGCATGCATGTAGACCACATTGGCATGTTATAACCATATTGATACCATCACACCTAAAAATTAATGGGATTTGTATGCGATGAACAATCAAAGAAATAAAAAAATTAGAAGATGAACACAAGTATTTTATGTGGTTCGGCAACTTAACTACATCCCTGAGAGAGCGACTGTCTTGCTTTTATTTCACACTAAAAATAGAATTACAACTTAATATATATAGGTTACAACCTTAAATGGAACAAATACGTCGGCTCCGACAACTAGCCCATAATCTTCGAACCTGGTGTACCTCTCCATGTATTAGAATATGAGCCACCTATTCTAACAAAAATATATATAGAAATAAAGGGAATAAAAAGCAAAGAAAGCAGCAATTTGGAATTCTCTAATAGTGTACACTGTACACTACTAGTAAGCCTAACGGTCACATAGGCTTGAGAACTAATCTCCAAACGTGAAAACATTTAAACCAAACTACACCCTTACTCTATACATATCCCGCGCCCTCCACTTACACTTCCATCAACACACTTCACTAAGCTTCTCTTCCCCCCAAACTCTACCATGGAAAATTGCAGAAAAAGTCCACTTAAGCCATGGAAGAAAGGCCCCACAAGAGGCAAAGGTGGACCTCAGAATGCGACGTGCGAGTATCGAGGAGTTCGACAAAGAACATGGGGCAAATGGGTGGCAGAAATCAGAGAGCCCAAGAAGAGAACCAGACTCTGGTTGGGTTCTTTTGCCACTGCTGAAGAAGCAGCCATGGCTTACGACGAAGCTGCAAGGAGGTTATACGGGCCAGATGCTTACCTCAATTTACCCCATCTGCGATCGAATTTCAACCCTTTAAATAAATCACAGAAGTTCAAGTGGTTTCCATCCGACAACTTCATTTCAATGTTCCCAACGACTGGGTTGCTTAATCTAAATGCCCAACCCAGTGTGCATGTCATTCACCAGAGACTTGAAGAACTCAAAGCAACTGGGGTTTTTCGTCAGATATCTTCATCAAGCTCATCATCCAGTGACCTGCAGAAAAATGAAGTTCGAAGCATGAGTGACCAACCCCACGTAGAACATCCTGAAGGTAAGGAGAAAGAGGTAGAATTTTCATCGGAAACTACATCACTTGTACGCCAAGAGAAACCTCAGATAGATCTCAATGAGTTCTTAGAGCAGCTAGGTATACTGAAAAAGGATGATTCAACGGATACAACTGAGGTCTCCAGCAGTTTTACAGACCTAGAATCCCCATTAAAAGATGACGAGGGACTTGGTGTTTTTGCTGAGAAAAGTTTCAACTGGGAAACACCGAGTGAAATGCATGGACTAGGGGATCATCAAGTAACAGAAGCTAGTGGCTTCCATGCATATGACATTGATGATGAACTGAGTTTTCCAACATCTATTTGGAACTTCTGAAAGAACCAGCTGCATTGAAAGAGCATAATTTTAACTTCACAGAAGTTGAATTCACTCTAGACACCACTTATATGTCGCATAAATTAGTCGGTATTCTATAACTTATCCTGTGGCTCTGTATAAGTAGCAGTCTGAGATAGATACCTATTATAAAAAAAATAAAAAAAAGAAGAAGAAGAAGAAGAATAGGTTCAGGTTGAACAGAGAAAACACACAGAGAAAGAAGGGGGGGGGGGAACAAGAAGTGCTATGGTAGTTCAGAGGCGTGGCATTGATACATTTTGTAAGTGTTTTTGCCTTTTTGGTCAATGGTTGATTCGAACAAAGCTTATCCATGTGGACCTCAGTATTTAGTGTTTATGTTCTATTGTGCATTTTGTTTGATATTATTTCTGATTTACTGATGGCATGTGCAAGAAAGCCTACTAGAAAACAAACAAGTATCAACATCCTTCTAATTGGCGCTATTAATGCAAGTGGATGACACTTGCATTAAGGATCAGACAAAACAAAATATGAAACTTAAGAAAAGAAAATCAAAGAGAAATTGTGCACTATTTACCTGTGATCCAAGAACTTCATGAGCTGCAGTCAGTTGAATATCATGCCAAAATCTACACATTCACAACACATCATTAGAAAGCGATTAGTCTACAACAATTTTTCAAGAAAAGGAATGAGACTAAGAAAGTCTGAACAATTCAAAAACTGCCTGTCATTCTACCTGAAATTAGGTTGTGACGATTTCTGCCATGCTGAACTCTAGTAAATAATTCCCAGTGATACTGACGGCTGTGGTTAACCACCTTTTCCCTCTACCAATGGCTTGATAATGAGATCAAAAAATTACTATAAAAGTGTTCCATATGGTCACAATCGGCTGTTTCACGCACATTCAATATAACATTACTCTTGATACTTTTGCTTAGAGAAGATGCAATGCCTTGAAGGCAATCTAACTGAAGTGTCACATTCTTCCAACAAACCACAGATCACATAAAAGAGCATATCACTAAAATTGTATCACCATCACATAAAAAATGGAAGTTGGACTATTTGACAAATATACAATGTATATGAACAGTGTGTTCAACCAGTCTGATTCTTTCACACAATTTCTCAAGATAAATTTTACGAGCAAGGTCATTCCCTTCATTTGGAACAATGATGGAATTATCTTCAAGAATATATGATTCATCACATACAAGTGATGTGCTGTTTCGGGAAAATACTGTCAACGGACGAAAGATGCCCTAACTGAGCAGGAGAGATCCTTCTTCCATGCCTTTTTCGCTCATTCATTGCCATACTCTGAAGCACTCAAATACTCGCCATGCTCCTCAAAGTACTCGATTAGGCACTTCAAGAATTTATCACTAGTCACTGTCTCTGTGTCACAGACAAGACAACACTGTCTTCTTGCTCGCGTCACAGCAACATTCATTCGCCTGTGATCACTCAGAAACCCCACCTGAAATTAAAATTTTTCTTGTATTATATAACCATTATGCCAATTGATGTCATGACAATCTAGAGAGGTGATTGATAAAACTACTGTGGCTCCAGGGATACCTCTTTCCTTGAGTTTGATCGAACCATTGAAATGATAATGGCTTCCTTTTCCCGACCTTGAAAGCCATCAACCGTTGAGATCTCCATATCTTTTAGCTTGTCTTCATTGCTTTTCAACATCTTCAGTAAGACAACCTGTGATAACAATTGCAGCACACATAAGGAAACTAATATATATTACATGAAGACCTACTTAATATGCAGTCATTTAACCCCTAAGCGTACATACTAAACCTGTAATCCATGAGCACAAGTCCTTCAATGGATATTGTTATACCTGTGCTGCATAGGGAGCAATGATTCCAATATCAGAGGCTCGGACTCCACTCTGAACCAGTCTCTTTGCATGGGATATAGCAACCTCAGCTTCACCCTCATTCAATGTGCTATCTTCTTCATCCTTCTTTTCTTCCATGTCACACCTGTGACAGAACAATATGAAGCAAGTAAACAACAACGCAACAACAATTCTTGTGCCAAATCAGAGGCTTCGGAGAATCCTGAAAAAATAAAACACTTCATGTTGTTTATAATAGCATTTGAAACAATATTGCTTTTCAGCATTTATGTGCATTTTAAAAATTAATATACTTTTTGAAATCTGACGGAATGGTCATTGATCATTGGTGAGTGGTTGAGAAGTAGAAAAGTCGGATCCCGGGTCCTATTTGCAAGCTCAATATTGAGAAAGCCTATGATCACGTCAGCAGGCGCTCTTTGTTATCTATGATGGAGAGGAAGGGATTTCAGATTAGGTGGCGGAAGAGAATGGTGTATTTCTGTGGTGCTGTCTTTTTTATCAGGGAACACCCCCTTGCGTTTCTTTCCTAGTATTAGAGATGGGCATAGTAGACTCTGGATGAGAATTACAAAGCTTTAGATGCTGAAACTAAGAGGATTCACGGGAGTTTTTTCTTTTCTTTTTTTTTTGCGGGGGCCTTAGGTGGCCTTCAGGGGGAGTTTTGGGGCATATAGGGTGGGCTGAGGGAGGAGATCCAGATTCATGTTCAGTTTGGAATAGGGGACGAGGGAGGGTTGAGGTTCTCAGTGTGTGGGTGCCAGGGGGTGACATGGAATTGAAAGTCATTAGATGGGGGAAGAAAGGGTTCTTTTCCATGGAAGATGATATGGAAGTCTAATGCTCTGTCTAAGATTGCCTATTTTGCATGGACAGCAGCATGAGGATATATTCTCACGTTGAATTAGTTGAGGAGGTGGTGGTATCAATTCCAAAATAGATGCTCCATGTGTGTGTTATCAGAGAAGAAGTCCATGAGCCACCTTTTGTTGTTTTGCTTGGTTTCACACTACATGTAGTCATTAATCATTTTAGTTTTTGGTATGTTAGTAGTGAATACGTAAATCCAATGGAGAGCTGCTGGGGAGGGGGTTTTCCATGGAGAAACATGTGGGACATGTAGTCTATGGTTCCATTAGCACTATTTTGGTGTATAAAAGGAAAAGTCAAATTAAAGTGGTCACTGTTTATATGTTTTTCACTTGTGGATGAAGGTTTCTACCCTTCAGGCTTAGTCACATTTTTGGAGGAGGTGGGGCCATCTTAATTCGTAGTCTTTGATCACACTGTAATTTGAAGATGCCTCCTTAACTTCTAAAAATGAAATTATGCTTTTACTTACCAACAGAAAATGACATCGAAGTTATTTAATTTAACGTAGTTCAAAATTCCTTCTTGGACAAGTTTTAAGAAACCGTTATGAGAAACCCAGATCATTAACAGCAACAACAAACAGCATACCCAGCTATGTCTATGAGAAGAAGGGTTGGTTCTGTTGAAGATGTCTTCTTCACATCCTCAAGGTCAGACAACATATGTGCAGCAACACTTGGATGGGCTTTGATCTGTAATAAACAAACCGCATAATATCATACGCAAAATTAAGATCATCAACTTTTTATTGGGTTTTCCAAATGATACTATCCGCATATATAATCAATTAAAGAAAAAATTTTAATCCACCAATCAGCATTTGGACATGATCTGAGCACCTTACTGTTGTAAAGCTCTTTCGATGACCAATTCATAATAAGCTCATGCATGCGGTACTGTACAGTTAGCATAGACATGACTTCATCTTGGTACAAGTTTGCAAGGCGTTCAAAGAGGGTTCTTCCTAACCCTTTCTTCTCAGCTTCACCACTTTGGATGGTTGGAGGAAGCTGTAGGTGATCACCAGCAAGTATACACCTTGAGCCCTAAAACAATGGACCCAGTTTATTTTGTTATGCTCAAAGAATTAAAATAAGCTGAATATAAAAAAAGAAAGGATTAATTTTGCTCGAACCCACTATCCTAAGTGTCTTACCTTCCCGATATAAATTAAATACACATAAATTCCACAAAACACCACCTGAAAAGTTCAGAGGAATCCAGAGAAACATTTTTTATTTCACCTCAAAAGTTGAAAGAATTATGTGCAATTGCCTTCTAATTTTTTCTTCATTCAAACATTTCTGAAGAAAAATCATTCATATCCACAAACTTGAAAATACCATGTTTTTTATTGTTAGAACTTGTCTCACTTAGGTGTAATAACTAATAACACCTCCCAAACTAGTATACTAGCATTGTGGGTCTCTCCACTCATTGCTAATTTGTTGCGAGTTAGATGCTGGAATATTATATATATCAGACTTCAAGAGGTTTTGGGCTAGACTATATTTGCTGTCATTGATTTGGTATTTGATCCCTTATTTGTTCATGCCTTTAGTGCACATTGTTTATCTCTCGTTATGTCTTGTAGTTACTTCTATTAACCTCTGCAAATGTGAGCGGGCTCACAAGTGCATAGGTGTGTTAGAGCTTGTCCCACATCAGTATAATAGTACTTCCTAAACTAAGTATATGAGCCTTATGGGCCTCTCCACTCATTAACAAATAGTTTTGTGAAGCATGATTCAATATTTGCATTAGAAGAAAGAAAAGCATATCCAAAGTCTAATCAGAACAATCAATTGAGAAGCCCCTGATAGTTATAATTCTATGGACCTCACAAAGACATCTTTATGAACATGCTCATTTACGAGTGTGCTTTAACTAAGATCATGTATATATGCATGTGTTCCTGCCCATCATTACATCATTACCTTCAGTAGAGCAATCCAGCATGCTATTTCAAGTGCCTGGGCAGCTTCATCAATAATCACCAAATCAAATGAAGTACCCTCCAAATTTCGGGACAATGCACCAGTCAATGTTGTCAGCACCACATCTGCATTTTTAATGACATCTGTCACAGCTAGCTGCTGCCTTTTGCGCTCTTCTTTGGAAAGAGTCTTAAGCTCCCTCCTGATATCCCTCTTTGTGTTTCTGTCTTTAGCTTTCAGTAGTTTCCCATTCAGTGCCTGATGAAATTCATTGGGAAAACAAAGAAAGAAAAAAGAAAAACAAAACAAATATAATGTGAGATATTTGTCAAAATTACAATAACATCTAATCAAAGTTCTTTTGCTTAGAATATCTCTATCTCAATAAGGTTTGCCAAATTGCAAGAAAATATATTTGTAGAACCTACAAATTCTTCATGGAAAAAACAAAAACGGTGGTGAAGAATGAAGACGAATGCAGAGCAATTCTGAACGTAGCACATTGAATACACTTCTCTTGCAGCCATATGATATGTATGTCTACACAGTGGATGAACAGCAACTCCATTCGAGCTAAAAATCATGTCATACTTATCTATCTGCATAGCTGGTACTACCTATTCTTGGAGCTAAGCACACAATATTCTAAATGTTCATATGAAAATTTTGATAGCAAGTTAAAACACTTTCGAAGATTGTTGTTGGGGTTTTTTTTTTTTTTTTGTTGTTGGGGGGGGGGGGGGGGGGGGTTCTTATAGAGTGGGATTATAGACAAAAATTAGGAAAGGATGGGAGAAGTTCTCAAGCCTGTTGGTTTTCTGGTGGGTTTTGGTCATAGGGTAAGGTTCTGGCAGGACACATGGCATGGTAAACAAATTTTGAAGGGTAGACTCCCTACACTATTCCTTATTGCAGTTGACAAAGAAGCAATGCTACCAGACTATGTTAGTCTCAAGTCAGGGGGTTGTGTGGGAACCCAGTTCAATAAGGATATCTATGATTGGAGTTAGAGGAAAGTGATGCTTTTATGGGGTTGATATACAGAAATTAAACCCAGGCGAGGAGATTGTGGAGTTGGGAACCATGAAGGGATAATTCTGATCACTCTTTCCATGGGAGGCCATTTGGAAATTTAAGTTGCTCCTAAAAGTGGCTGTTGCATGGACAGTGCCATTATAATCCCTACCATTGACAATTTCAAGAGTAGAGGTACACCCACTCCTAATTAGCACCGTATGTGCAAAGGATTTCATTTACTTGTTGCACTGCCAATCTCAAGGGAGGTGCAGCCACTCATTTTTTTGCTGTTTAGTGTTTCTTGGGTGATGCAAAAATCAGTTGTGGATGCATTAAGTCGTTGGAGGCAAGGCTATGGTAGGAGAGATTTGGAGGCTGGGTGGCAGCTCCTTCGTATTCTTGGTGGAGCATATTGTTGGAGCAGGATCAATGGCACTGTAAGGGCAAAAAGGCATCAGTGTTAGATCAGAAGAAGACTTTCTTAGACTCGTTTGGGAGGCTCTCGATCTAGCTAGATGGTTTTATCGGTTCTTTTGGGAAGCTTAGAGAATAGTTTTGCTTAGTTTTTTTGGGTGTCTATAGGTCCCTTTATACCAAGTATAGGTCTTCGTTTTGTTTATTTGCTACCTCGGTGTATATCTCCTGTGTACATAGACTGCACTCTTTTTTCACAGCTTTTTCAGCACTTTCCTTGGTTTCAAGACTCTCAACTAAACTCGACTCAACCTTGGCCCAACTATTTGAGGTCAACTACATGAATCGTGTTTCTTCGTTGCGCTCTATCAAAGGCCTTATTTTCATTTAAACTGCAAGATCATATTTTTGGAAAGAAAAAGGGAAGGGCTAAAAGCAAGAAGAGTAAGGGTTATCACTTTAAGAATAGTGCAGTTTTGAGTCTTAGAATGGATCCATGAACAGAGCCAGGGGAACCTATGCATGCAAGAGAAGTGCTACAACCAAGAACCAAAGGTAGGACAAGCTCTAATACTCCTCTGCAGACATAACAAGGTGTACTTATGGCACAAAAATAGGATGAACCAATACCAAATTAATGAAATGAAACAAAACGCCATGCTAAAAATCTCTTGAAACCCAACTCTGATACCGTGTCAAAAAATCCAGTTCAAAACCAAACATCTCATAATGAGTAGAGAGGTTCACAAAGTTCATATAATAATTTGGGGAATACTATCATTTCGTTGTCTGGCAAGTTCTAACATCAACTAATATCAAATTTAAGTGAAATTACATTAAGTATGTCAACAATTAATCAACATCTCACATAAAAGCTTAAGTTGTTAGACATGGTGTAACTTAAATATTTATATACTCATAATTTTGCCAAAATTTTTAGTGTTAGAAGCATCTAACCTAATTGGCAATGGGTTGACAAGCCCCTCCACCATATAAATCAATCCTTGCGAGATCCTAATTTTTTTTTATGTGAGTTACAAACTCTCTTCACACCCTTACTCATGTCCAAACCAAGCTCATATTTAGGATGGAAAAACAAAGCGAAATAGACAGACACAAGTGGGGAATTCAAAAAACATAATCAAATGAATCAATGCAGCCCATGGTGAGAGACTTGGCCCACTTATTGCCCACGGCGCAACTTTGATATCGTATTATAGCATACAACCCAAAACCAACTGGCTATGGGCGGAGAGACCCCACTACCGTATAAATAAAGGTTAGGAAACCCAAATTTTTCAATGTGGTATGAAAGTTCTTTTGAGACAGTTGGGACCTCTTTATGCTATCTGAAATATTGCAAATGGAGCATTTTTTTTAGGAAACATGAAAATTTATTAATCATCAAAAAATAATAGAGCTATTCTGGAATCAATATATAGAACTTCCACTATTAATATACATTCACGAAACATAGATCAAATGCATTCAACACAGACATTGTTTGAAAAGCATTTAAAGAAGAAGAGGCAATTAGAGAAGCAAACCACACAAGACACCACATTCTGCCTCAAAATAGCACGTCAAAATTGCTTCTTGAATAGCATGAATCAGTTTAAACACATCAACTACAACCTGTTGAAAGTACCAGGGAAGTTATTGAATGGCACAAAATGCAACGACCAAATAGAAACCACCTCAGGCCCTGAAGCTTCCCTTTTCAAAAGACAGATCATGCATTAAACAAAGTATGAAACCACTAAGCTGCCAATTAAAATATGCAAGGGCCAGCATTTGTTTCATAGGATGTAACTAGGGAAATTAACAAACAACTAGCAATGCGGAGAATCATTACAACGAAGAAATTTTTAATTAAACCATTTTTAAAAAAAAAACACAATTAAACCAAAAACTAATATGGTGATTTTATGAAGCATTTAATTTGCTATTAACTTCCTCTCCATCATTTACCTTCATTTCCTTGCGAATGTCGTTCGCAAGACCACTATTATCCCCACGGAGGACCTGAAGGAACCCAACTGAATATATAAGTAAAATTCTTAAATTCAAAAGAAAGAAATAGAAAATGAACTAATATCGGATATAATAACTATCACATCCACTCCAAAAAGCTAAAACACCAAAAAGAAGATAGCCAATTAGCACTTACAAAATCAGTAACAAGAACAAGTCAAAACAAAAGAAGAAGAAAAATCTTGACCACAATGAAAATGTAATAAAAGCATATATTCTCACAATTAATCAGAGAAAGTAACAGGACTATGAACAAAATTACGCACAAAAATGAGAATGTCATAACCAATTGGGTGACTTTTTTTAAGCTTATAAAATATTCATGAGATATTTTGTGCACAAAATGAAACACAAGAGAAAAAGGAAAGACATTACATTTTCAAATATTTGAAACATCATTTCATCAGAATTGGAAATTAAAATATAAAGCAGCAGTTAGAAAGACATGATAACTCCATGATGCATATTTTATCTTGACAAATAAAGGAATATGGTACCTGTGCATCAAGAGCACTCTCCAGTACTTGAGGTAGTAAACGAGCGGGATGTCCCAATCTCACCAACTTTACTCTTATTCAAGAAACGGATACAGAACATGAGTCATTCAATTAATTTCCAGACACTTTGATGAAATAAGGTGGGAAATAATTAAAGTCTTTCCCTAGTATATCAAATGGAATATTTGGTCAATTAACGTCACAATGATACTTTATACAGTCTACTTACAATACAACAGTACTAAATGAGAGTACAGGCTATTTTTGCGTCCCATGAGATAAATGAATAGCTACACTAGAAACTGTCTGATGAAGAATTTTTCCACAAAGATAGAACAGCACAAAATTGATAGTTGAACTACCACATCATTTAAAAGCCCATGAACGTAATATAAAACTCAAAGCAGCAAAACCTTATTCCAACCCTCCAATTAACTTAAATCCTGCTCTCCGAGAAGGCTCCATGAATCATAGTGATTAACCATTAGACACAAATAATTAAGGTAGTGTTTGGTAAGCACGTGTTTTTGTTTTTTCTTGTTTTTGTTTTCATTTTATGGGCAAAAAAAATAATAAAAACATGTTTGGTGAATGTTTTTGTTTTTTTTATAATTGCTTTGTTTTAAAAACAAGGCTAAAATATAGAAATATCCAAAAGGATGTTTTTGAAAACATCAAAAAAAAAAAACACGCGCGAGTCATTTAATGAGGTCTGGGCTTCGATCCTCTTTAACAACAAAATATGAATTTTTTTCTTGAGTATATAAAGGATCATCTCTCTTTCACCTCTCATATCTCTGTCATCTCTCTCTCTCTTTCTCTGCTAAAGACGAAGACGAAGAGAAGCCAAAGCAAAAGGATCCAGACGCCATCTCCCCCTTTCTCCCTCTGTCGCTCTCACTCTCTCTCTTAACCTTCTCTATTTTTGTGGTGGTGATGGATTTTGGGGAGTGGTGGTGGGGTTGGTTGGTGGTGGTGGGTTTTCGGAGATGGGGGTGAGTTGGATGACTGTGGATTTTGGGGATGGGGGTGGGGTTGGGTGGCTGTGGGTTTCGGGGTTGGGGGTGGGTTGGGTGGTTGTGGGTTTCGGGGATGGGCGTGGGTTGGGTTGGGTGGTTGTGGGTTTCGGGGATGGGCGTGGGTTGGGTTGGGTGGCTGTGGGTTTCAGGTGATGGAGATGGGTTAGGTGGTTTTGGGTTTCGGTCAATTGGGGTGGATTTCAGGGGTGGTGTTGGGGCTGGGTGGTGATGGGTTTTAGGGGGTGGTGCTGATGGGAGTGGGTTTTGGTGGTGGTGAGTTTCGAGGTGGGGGGTGGTGAATTTCAGGGGTGGCTGGTTTTCAATGGTGGTGGGTGGCTGGTTTTCGATGGTGATGGGTTGCTGGGTGGCTGGTTTTCGATGGTGGTGGGTGGCCGGTGGTTGGCTGTTGGTGGTTGGTGGTTGGTGGAGGTGTTGGGTAGTGAATTTTTGCTATAATACCAAACATATTTTTTATTTTTGTTTTTATAATTTTTTAAATATAAATGACTACCAAACATATTTTATATTTTTAATTTTTATCACAAAAAAAACAAAGATTTGTTTTGTTTTTTTTATAAAAAAAACCATAAAAACAGAAACGTTACCAAACGCACCTGTTCCATAATTTTTGTAGCACAACAGGAGTTACTGGACCGTTGAATAAATAATATAAATGTCATTAACTTGGTTTCTAGTGCTGCAACAGCTAAAAAAATTTATTTGTGTGACCATGCTAACTTTGACCTTGGAACATTCAGTTTAGGATAGCTTAATTCTCAACAAATATTAGAATTGTCCAAATTGTAGGAGGCATTTAGTATAGCTTACTTTGGAATCCAAGAAGGCTACTGCAGTGAAATTACACTTAATACCTTTTCTCAAAATCAAAACTAGAAGTTTTTGTCCATAATTTAAGGGACCACTGTACCTGTGAGGAACAAGTCGCTCAACAATGTTGTCGACAGCAATATTTGAAGCAGCACAAGCAAGAATCTTTGATCCACGTTTCACCTCCTGTAAGATAATTTCAACCACAGTTGTGGTCTTTCCAGTTCCAGGAGGTCCATGAAGCAAAAATAGGTCCTTGGACGAGAGGGCCTTTGATATGGCATCTTTCTTAAGAAATATGACAGCAAGCTTTAGTACGTTGAAAAAAGAAAACAATAGACAATGACTCGCAAATATATCATACAGAAAATGTATACATGAGCAAATATAAATTATAAATAGATGCAGACATGATTACCCGTGCATGCATGAATAACCAAGTCTCAACAGGCCAATGTATCAATCAGTCAAAATTTAAAACCAACAAAATAGCTATTCAATGTCCGGGAAAAAGTGGTCAAATCTGGACCAGATTAACCAAAAAGAAGTTTGTTGATTTACCAATTGTCATTTAATCAATCAAAATTGTCCCTGCTAATAGAATTCCCCGGCTGGAGAATTGGAAAAGAATGTCACAGTTATGTCATCAACATTCAAACGTTTATAGAAGAGAGTGACGTTCATATATAGATATGATGACTCCTCAAAATTCACTTTTTCGACCAATTCCAATCACTGTAATGCATACTCTCTTGACATTTTGTTAGGTGACTAGTACAGATTATTAAGAACCAACATATTTCATAATAGGTGAATAAATTTGCTAGAATCAGTAGCTACAAAGTACAATTTCTATTCAGAAGAGTGTAAAGATGTGATCATGTGAAGTAGACATTAAGAAATCTTGTGGATTTCATGGACCTAAGAAAGCTTACTAGAATATGAGATTCTCATTAGCGTTGTGGCATTAATATCGATCATGAACAGAAGAACAATGTACCATCATATGCTAGGAGACCATTCCAAGAATAAGGGATCATTTCCATGATGCAAAGTAGTCTAAGCTTGTAGCTTTACAAGTGCTATCAACACAAGTGCAAAATATGGAAAGAAACAACAAAATGAAAAACATGCCAGGGGATTCCTGAAATTAAAGGCAACCTAATGGCAGCTGCATTCACGAAAGCATTTGAAGCGAAATGAGATAAGTTGCTAAAAATGTGAATGGAATGAATTTCTAATATTCTTTTTGACACATCATTTCAAACAACAAGGATAATCAGAAATAAGAAACAACAAGAATCTAGAATTTGCATGGGCCAAGAAATTAATCATAGGAGTGATAATGTAACACTAAAGTCGCGACACAGTCAATCGGTCATCTGCCCCTTAAAGGCACAGTCAGATTACCATACATGATTGCCCCCATCTCGTTTTTTTGTCTGCCTACCCCAGCAAGATATGGCACAGCTATGCTTATCTAGATGTGTAACGTGAAGTAGCCTTATAACAGTGACACTAAAACCCCAATAATAACAGTATAAACTCTGATCCACCAAAAACTCTTGCGACAGAAATAAGTGCTTGACGGTTAGGGCAGGGACGTGACCGGGTTAAATAGCCCGTGACCGGTCCAAGATTTGGTTGTGCCACCTTGATAACCTTATGAGTGGTGCTACTGCCACC
Source organism: Ilex paraguariensis (assembly GCA_963454935.2). Taxonomy (NCBI): domain Eukaryota; kingdom Viridiplantae; phylum Streptophyta; class Magnoliopsida; order Aquifoliales; family Aquifoliaceae; genus Ilex; species Ilex paraguariensis. The sequence goes on along the minus strand of CAUOFW020004314.1, from coordinate 298,375 downwards.
AGAAATAAATTCCAACCATAGTTCAGAGTCTTGACAATATGAACCCTCAAACTGCATTCGGTCACAGAAGCTGACAAAAATGGGTAACAAAGAGCAGGAAATATCACCAAGGTAGGATGAATATGTTAAATGTTCCACATTATTTTCTTGAATACCCTTTATATGATTCCATACTTGATTCTCCTCATTTGAACTGAGCCTCTTCCAGATAAAGATGTTTCCTACGATCACAATATGTATCTCTACTATCTTAAATTTGTGAATAAATGGGACAGAGACCCCTAACTTGAGTTGAGAACCTTGGGATGGGAAACAATGAGTTATTGAACACCATAAAGGAGAATTCTGAGCAATCACTTTCTGAGATCTTAAGCTTCTAAACATCTCAAAAAAAGAAAGGCATGTACGGTTGTCATATAACTGCACAAGGATATGGTACCAATCCAGACTACCTAACTCAACGCTAAACATGTATCTTTCTCCGGCATCTGTACAAGCTTACAGCTTTTCAACTTCCACAAAAGGAAACAATGTAAACATCCAGAAGCAAAAGATAAAAAAAAACTAGCTACATTGACCATTTAACTTACGATTTAAAAAAGATAAAAACATAAACGTCTACTGATAACTGAAATTGAAAATATTGCATGCAAACAAAGTCAAAATACGGTTTGGAAAAAAATCAATAAGTTTAATATTTGATATTTTTGAATAGTACATACCCACCTCTAGTACTCAAGTTACTTCCAGTATCCCCAAGAACACATGTTGACTTCAAGTTTCCAACAGCAAGAAAATGGAAATACACTATCACTCTAGCATAGTAATAATGGCTTGTTAAGTTATAAAAGTCACATGAACACTATATTTGTATATAGATACACACACACATATATTTATAAATAAATAGTTTACATATATATGTGGAGGAGGAGGGGGAGAACCCATCCATGTGAAAGGCATTATGAGAGAGAGAGGCTATATAGACTTATAGATGTAAAGACCTGAGAGTGATCAAGGTTGGAGTTAAATGGGGAGAACTTGACATCCTTCTTTGACACTGTTGGTGTTCTCTCCCCAAATAACACAGGAACTAAGTCAGCTGCAGGACCCTTCTGCACACCTTTACTTAATTGTATTAATGTATCCTTCATTCGACGGTATGTCACCTACAAATGCAATAAAAACATGACACATTTTTCAAATTTCTAAGATTCAAAGCATATCCTTTATGATGATTTTGGAGAGATCCCTATAGAAACCATCTTTTCATTATGCTAAGAAGGATGCCAGATTTATCAATAGGAATCCCTTTTTCTGGACTTTGTAATGTGCCATTGTTTACGAAAGAACAAGAATTATATACATTGTATAAGAAAGTCAAAAAAAATATTTTGAGAATGAGGGAAGACATTATAATATTAGATCAGTAGGATCCAAAAAGCCATTTTCTAATTTAACAAAATAACCTACTCGAACCACTTACACATGAAACTATTGCTATTTAAAAAAAGTTTCTCAAATAATTCAAATACGACCGACTATTATTCTGCAGTATTCAACAAAATTCAACATGAAAAACATATCCATAATTTGAAGTGGTGTATGGTGTACCTCATTCGCCACTTTTTCAAGGCGAAGAGGACTATTAAGACCCTCTTCTGGGATATCATCGAAAGCAACAGTTATAGATGAGTCCTGTTCAGCATAAAAAACAACTTACAATCCCATAATTCTGCGTCGAAGGTGAATAATTCAGTTCCAATAGAAAACTAACCTTTAGACGGTAAACCACACCTTGTCCTAAAGGAGGAGAGCCTAAATCAGCCTTATTTGGTTTTAAAACAACAACATCATGAGTACCAAACTGCAAGGGCATAAAATCCATAAGCCAAAATATTAAAAGCCAGAAAAACATGAGAATTGGAAACTTATAGCAGTCAGACAAAGGGTTATCAAACAAAATATAAGTTAAGTATTTCAATCTCTCAGTGTATATTGGACCTTCTTCAAACTGGCTTTTGGACTTCAACAACTCTATTGGATATTGGATAGAACAGAGATATCTCGTTGGGGGGTCTTTTAGATAATCAAGGGCTTCCTTGCTCTAGTTCAAAACTAGCTATGCATCTTCCTCAATTGTTAAGTGATTCAGTTTCACTCACCATCTCGCTAGCTTGGATAGCCAGTCATTTTACATATCTTCCGGTCCTCCTCAAACAATAGGTAACTCATGTTTACTAGCAAAATGGACTTAAACGAAATAAAATATAAAACTAGAAATTGAAAATATAGCCCGAGACCCGGTTCACTTTCTACAATACACATTACAAAACTGTACTACTCTGCACAAAGCTTCACATTCAAACTAAGTAAAAGGCACGGTTTGAGGCCTCATGATCCCACCGGGTGGTCTTTGTACACTCTCATCTGCCCCCCCCCCCCCCCCCTCTTTTTTTCAATAGCAAAAAAAAAAAAAGTAACAGGAAAAAAAAATTACCTTGTGAGCGGGAAGAACATCTCCTTTATTAGATTGAAACTCAAGAAGAGTTTTGCCCATTAACCCCGTCTACACTCAAAACCAAAGCAAACATTCATATGAATAGCCAACCAACAGCTACATGTCAAATCAAAATACACAGAATGTACAAAACAACACACACACACACACACACACACACAAAGAAAAATGTAGTGCGGTACCTGAGCATCTACACATTTCAAATTAAGAATGGTGGAACCCCTCTTTTGAGCAGTTTCCAAATTCCTCACCGAACCCGAAGTCATGGAAACCGATATCTCTGCTTCCTACAACGATTGCATCAAAGTCACAATTACGAATCACCAATCCCCAAACAAGAAACAAGTAAATGAATTTGTGGGTAGAGAGTACCTTTTCCATATCAATCAAAGGGGCCATGGTGGAGACGAATTGATCCAGAGACATAGCGCCCGATGATTTCGCACTAGTCTTTCCTTTCTCCATTGGTGGTCTTTGTAAGAACGAGAGAGAGAGAGAGAGAGTGAACGTTCAGCGAGGTGGGTTTTGGCAGGTTTTTTTAATTTTTCTTTTTTTTTTTGACAAATGACACTTTACACCCTAAAATATCCTTTAATTCTTAATTTACAATTTAAGAGACATCTAGATAAAAATGTAATATCGTGGTCTAAAATTAAATGTTTGCTGCTTTATTCGATAAACTTTTTTGTTGTAATTATTATATTATCCTATTTTTATACATAATTTTTTTGCATAATATTCAATTTTAAGTATCTAACAAAAAATTTTATACATAATTTTATTACAATACAACACATTATTATCTTTTATTTTATTAAAGGTATAATATGAGAATTTAATCTTTTAAACTATAATTTATAATTTTAAAAAGCCTTAAAGATATAAAGTATCATTTACCATTTTTTTCCAGTAATTGTTAGAAAAATAGGGTGTCTACCAAAATTTTTATTAAGTTTTAGATTCAAAATTAATGTGAATTATAAGATCAGTGAATCCCACAAACTTTAATTACGTATCCAATGACTATTATCGTGCTAAGTGGATATCGCAAGCATTAGAGCTCACAATCTTTGAGAGGATTCATAATTTGATGTAGAATTAACTAACTTGACTTATTTATAAAATATTTCGGTGAAAACAGGTCAATTCATTAGATCCGACAAATAATTCACTAGACCCATGGATGCAACCATGCCCAACCCTCATTTTTTCTAAAATCCTTGCAATCTCTCAGATTTTTAAAAAATTATAATCTTACCCTTATGTTTATAAAAAAAAAAAAAAATCCCCATGTGTGACATTTCACCAAGCGTATTCAAAAAAATTAATGGGCTAACATTTAAATTTTTTTAAGTAGAGGACTGACATTTAATAACAAAATAACATATATCATCACATGGATCAATGTTGCCACTAATACACTTGTTTGGATGAGTTTGATGACAAAAGGGTAAAAAATATGCGTCATTGTTACAAAATACAAAGTTGGTAGCATCATATTAGAGAACCCGAGTTGCTGCTACAGCCAAAAGCTTGTCGCTTCTCAGCATGCATTCCAGACTTTAAGCAACGATAGCCAGATTCTCCTACAGAAAGGTCAAATACAATCCATGTCATGCGAAAAGCTAAGGCCAAAACATACCACAAGAAATGCTTGTCATCAAGTCAGTGACTCTGTTTATCCAAAACATTAATCTCAAGCACTGGGCATAATTCTTCCATTACCACAAGGGTCATTTCATCGCTTAATAGCAGGAGACACACTCGGAGCAGGGGGAAATCATGGACTCATTTGTATATAAGGGCATCACGTCCAGGCCCGATACCGATGTAATGGATGGGAATACCAACAAGTTCTTCTATCCTTTCCACATATTGACGGGCTGCCTTTGGCAGATTGGAGTAGTTTCTTATAGAAGAAATGTCACAGTGCCAGCCACCCATAACTTCGTATTCCACCTGCACATACATAATTTGTTTTTTAAAGAAAAAAAATATTTAAAGGCAATAGCACATTTAAGTTAAAGAAAGATATTGTCAAAAATCCTTTCCAAATTCAGATTGTAACTAGACACACCTGGGGGCACAAGGGGTGAAAAATTTGTTGTAATCATGAGGAAACAATTCTGTATGATTCAAAACAATTTAAAAGTGTCTGCAAAATGATATAAAATTGTGTTCTCTTTTATACCTTTGTCCATCGGTTCAATGTTTTGGTTACACTGCAAAAGGTTGACCTCTCCATGCCCCAACCCACAACCGTTATGAAGGCAAGATCACTTGTTAAACTTAGTTTTACATCCTTACCAATACAATAAAATTACATAAAATAGACAAAACATAAAAAAAAGTCGGAATTAAGTTCCATCCATCAGTTCAGCGGAAAGTTTGACTCCTTTATAGCACCCAAACAGCACTTAATGGACACCAAGACCCTAATTGGTATATGGAGAGAGAGAGAGAGAGAGAGAGAGACTTGCCTTCAATTGCTCGAGAACACAAAGATCTGAAGGGAATGATTTGATCGGTGTACCATCAATTTGTTTGTAAGAAACTCCTAACTGAATTTCAGGAAGATCCGACAAAACATCAAGTTTGGTAAGATTAAGAGAAGAAAAACCATTAATCTGACAGCAATATTTCAGTGCAACTATGTCAAGCCAACCACAACGACGTGGACGACCGGTATTTGTCCCGAACTCCTGCCCGGCAAATCTGAGAAGATCCCCACTTTTACCCAAGATTTCAGTGGGGAAAGGGCCCGACCCAACTCTTGTATTGTATGCTTTAACCTGCACTAAATGTGTTAGTTGGGAACCTAAACATCCATTCAAAACATGTTAATTGTAAGAAGATAAAAAATTGACTAATAAATGCTATTCAATATTAACTTTTGCCGCGTCTTTTCTGAAAAAAAAAATGTGTTATTCAAAACATCTCTCAGACATGAGAGACAAACAAAATGTTAGTTTACAAGAGAACAATCCTCTATGCACAAAGAATTATTCTTCAGTGGTAACTAAAAAATGTCCTTGCACTGGAAAGGGGAAAAAAGTAATCATGAGATCATCCACTTACCACTCCAATCAGGTCACCAACAACTCTAGGAGCAATGCCTAGACCAGTGCAGATTCCACCAGCTGATGGACTAGAAGAAGTCACAAAAGGGTAGGTACCAAAGTCGATATCCAACATGGTAGCCTGACCACCTTCCACCAAAATCGTCTTCTTTTCAGAGATAGCTTCATTCATATAATGCACAGTATCAACAATAAAGGGTTCCAATCTCTCAGCAAATCTCTTGTACCTTTCAACTTCTTCCCTGAGCATTTCAGGAGTATAGTTAAAACCCTTGAATCTTGAAGCTGCTTCTGAAAATAAAACATCAAGCTTCTGAGGGAATGTATCCATATGCCTCAAGTCACTTACTCTTATGCCATTCCGGATAACCTTGCTTGAGTAACAAGGTCCAATGCCTCTTTTCGTAGTGCCAATAAAGGAACTAGCTAGCTCAGCTTCCCTGAGACCATCTACCACTTGATGAAAATCAAATAACAAGTGAGCACGATCAGACACCAAGATTCTTCCACTGCAGGAAATTCCATTAGACTCAAGACCTTCAATTTCTTTAAACAACTCAGGTAGGTGGACTACAACTCCATTACCAATAACACACAGAGTTTCCTCATTAAGAATCCCCGAAGGAACAAGATGAAGTGCAAATTTCTTGCCCTCTGCATTGTAAATAGTGTGTCCAGCATTAGCTCCACCCTGACATCAAGTAATGTCAAAGGCTTTTCAGCGTTCAAGTCAAAATTGCAATTCAAAAACACATGGTGGTTTAATATACACAATCTCTACAAATATGTGGTGATCACCATTAACAATAAGTCGCAGTAGCACAAATCCCCTATCAACAATAAAAAATTAGCTCCACCCTGATGCCCACACCATTTTTTTTTTTTGATAATATACAAACATTTTATTAATAATAATAAGTACATAAAACAAACCTGATTCACATGCCATTAGCCATGTCACATCCAACATCCACTTGCTGAAGCAAGTTTCTTGGTTCCACACAGATCGACATTTATGTGGTCAGTCATATTCTTTTACACAAGATTGAACAAGAATAACAGTCGGATAACAAAATTACGAGGTACATTAAGTGAATACACTTAAGTCCCAAATGCTACCTAATAGAGATGCCCCAGGCCCTACAAAAGTGCACTGAAGGGGAAAAAAAGGTCTTATTTGGTATGAAACAGATTCTGGTATCATTTGGGAGCACTATAATCTAAATTTGTATTGAAGGATAGAAGGACATCTCTATGATTTTGATTATAGGGGTTGAATTTTAGATTTTCTGTTCTTTGAGTCTAAAAAATAGGTTACTTAACTGTGCAGAGACCATCTTAGACAGACCTGCTAGCTCGTCACCTGCTGGGAAGCAACTAGGTTGGTTCAATGTAAAGCATTTGGTCATCTACTTGGAACTTCTGAGCCCTTAACTGCTTGGTGCTGAAGGATCTCTTTTCTGCTGGCCTATATTATGGGTGTAGCCTTCGTAATGAACCGAAGAATCAGTTTGCAGCCGTTTGATCAAGTGGTAGGATTCCACAAGAACTCAATAAAAGTGATCTTTTTAGATCAAGTGAGATGAGATGAGACACCTCAATGTTTCTCTTCCCTCTATCAAAAGTTCACGGTTTCAGCACATTTATACTTCTTGCTTCTAAGTTTTTCCCCAATTTTACAAAAACTTCAAATTTCTACACTTTCCTCTCTTGGTTTTATAAGAAACCAGTTATGATATGTAGTCGTAAAGCTTGTGCTGCATCAATATCGCAATCAACACACAGAACCCCATGGTGTAATACATAATACCAGAGAAACGCTTTCCCGACTCTTGAATAAAATTATCATTATGGCAACCACCGTGCAATGAATTATAAATCAAATTAAAGAAGTGGAAGGCATAGTATTCTAAAAAAGAAGCAATACAATACAGGATAGCAAGTGTTAACGCCGAGTATCCTCTTATGGCTTGTTAATCTGAGCATTCAAAAAGATTGTTTAATTAAGTTGACCATGTCTGGTGATGATAGAGATCAGTGATATTGTTACTTTTATTAACATTCTTCTAGTCATGATGCAACTATGATTTCACTCTCATCTATCTAGATTATTGCCCCAAATCCAGTCAAACCAATTAATATGTAACCATCACCCCACACCTCGTCATAGTTTCACCATGCCAAAACAACCACCAGTACCACCACTACAATCTTCAACAAAACCAAACCCACTACTGGCATCTTTCCACTATTGCCATCATCAAACTGTTTTTTTACTGATAAGAAACAGAATTTTAGTAATATAGTAGCGTAGTACATAATTTGAAAATCACCATCATTAAACTAGTGCATGGCTGCAACCCCAACAACCACCTCAAATAGTCTTCCATCGCAGCCCGTTACTATCATCTCATTAATTCTCCAACCACAACCACCTCACGTACTCTTTCATCCCATCTCACCACCATCGACTGATCAATGCTGCCTTCGCCACTTCACAAGGCCTAGCGCTACCAGAAACTCAAACTACCTCCAGCAACCACTCAAAGCCATCACCAAAAAGTCACTACAAAGGTCACCTCCTCAATGATTGCATTACCATTGCCACTGGTAAAACCACTAAGGCACTAAGCTACTGCATCTCCCCCTCCATGTCACTACATCTCCTCTGGTACATGATTAGAGCCACCACTATTGCGAAATGTCACCATGCCAATTGATAATCAATGCAAGTCTCTTTCGATCCACAGCAGAATTTGTGATTCAAATAGGATGCAAAATTCAAGGTAAATTGTCTGTCCTTTACTTTTTCAATTTACATTTCCTTTCCTTCGCTACACCCACGAACCCAATCAGTTTGTGACAACACAACCGAAAATGAGGAGTCCAAAAAATATCAAAAGCACATGAAGGCTTTCGGCTTCTTTGTGAAAGCTATGGTCCTGGATCGAATGGCCAAAAGGGAACCATGTAGCCTACCCAATTACTTGTGAAACCAAGAAATTCTATAAATTGAGCAAGTTTGAGTTGTTACATGACACAAAATTGAAATAAGTTAATTCAATAGGACACCCATAAACCACTTCAGAATACGCACACCATGCATCAATACACTTCTTCATGTGTGTGGGGGTGTGAATACCAATAAACCCTAATTTTAGCAAGAAGATACTTTTACGTATATATATACCTGACAGCGAGCAACTATGTCGAAGTGCTTGGCCAAGATATCGACGAGCTTGCCTTTACCTTCATCACCCCACTGACTACCCAACACGCCAGAGACCTGACTCAGTGACCCGATTCGACTCAGGCGAGCCTCGTTCACTCCCTGTTCCGCCACTGCGGAGGACGATGACGAAGAAGAAGCAGCAACGGGTTTCACAGAGCACATAACGACCCTCCTATGTGGCCCACTGTTTCTGTACGCTCCACGGCCACTGATGAAGCTCCTTTCTGGGACTGTGAAGATAGAGTTTGAGTCGAGACGGAGAGATGAGAGATTCATAGAGGTGATGCTGGTTCGAACCAACGAGAGAGAAAGACGGAGGGGGTTTTGGAAGGAGATTGGCAAGAAAAATCGTTCACTGTTGTTTTGGATGATTTTTAAAATAGGGATTAAATTGAATTTATGAAATTCTTTCAAATTTAATGAACTTAAAAATTAAACTCGATAATGTTAACTACTGAATAGGTAGTGAATCACAATAAATTTTGAGATCTACAGTAAAATCAATTGTTATAATTATAAAATCTAATTTTTAAATCTATTTCTTAAATCTATGTAACATTACTCTAATCTATAAATTTTAGATTGAATAATATTTCGTATTTAATTCTATGTTTGATAAATGACACAAATCTATACTACTTTAAAAAGTGAGCATATTAAAAAAAAAAAAAATTCATTTTTATCCTCCATTTGAGGCACGCAATAACGAGAAATGTCATAGAGAGGTGTTTTAGGCTACTAAAAATGCAATGAGCTATTCTTAGGACGACGTGTTTTTATCCTATAACAACGCACAACAAAATCATTGTTGCTTATTGTTTACTACATAATCTTATTAGGAACGAGATGAAATATGATCCGGTGGAGGAAGAGTTGGATGACCATCCATTTGAAGATGATAATGTGAATGATAATTACATAATTGATAGCGTTGAATTTTCGCATGGTTGGACTGCGTGACGTGATCAACTAGCAGCTGACATGTACAATAACGAGATGACAAATAGGGTACCTTGATGTTAGTGGGTACAGATTGTTGCAGTTTTTTTGTGAATTACATCTGCGTGATCAAACTTTTTTTTTTTTTAAGTTCTATTCCTTGCAAGTAGTGGTATTATTGGATGTTTTGTGTGTATTTAACCGTCTTTAAAAAAATATTTTGTTGGCAACTTTAACTTAATTATACTTGTACATATGGATTCACTGTTATTTGTAGTGGTTACATGGCAAGTGTCGGGAGTTCGTAGTTTTTGAGAAGTTCTCAGTTTGATAAGGGACCAAGACGAATGTGGTCAACGTCCGAATAATCGTTGCTTATAAATGCGCTGAAAGATATTTGCAATTAGGGCTAGAAATTCCAAAACAACGCGTTCAGATCAGGCTATTTGCACCACTTGGAGAAGGCTTTATCAGATGCACAAGGCGAAACTGACCTACGTGCTACTCCACACATTGAGTCGAAGATTAAAAACTGGAAGAAAACCTACAACACACTCTTCACCATGCATAGCATGTCAAGGTTCTGGTGGAACGACGTAGAACAAAAGATAAATGTTGAAGGTGATGACGTTTGGGTAGAGTACGTCAATATACGTATTTCCCAACCCACCTAATATCGTCATTAAGTCATTCACTAACAACCTGATTTTTTCAAGAAAGACCGCAATGCAACAGGAATGCATGAGAAAAGTTGGTCCTACTCCAATGACTCGAGCATAATTTTTGGCAAAGACCGTGAAACAGACGAGTATGCCAAAGATTTAGAGGAGATGGTTGGGGGTGATGATGCGGGAGTTCAGGTGCATGATACTGAGGATGTCGCAAACACTAACGTAAACATGGTAGACACAAGAATGTCTAAAAGCACGCCCTCTACATGGTGTGGTTGGACAAGGGGACACACCTACAAGCCGTAAACATCAGCAGAAGACAACTGGTGAAGCATTTGATGGCATTGCACGTAGCATAAGTAAAATGACAGACATACTTGGTGACTATGTCTTGAGTTGTGGAAAATAACTCTCAGACATTGCTCAGAGGGTCAGTTACGAGCAAGATGCTGCTGAGGCTACGTGTCAACTGAATGCAGAATTGGCAAAAATCGATGGCCTAACAATGAATCACCGACACAGGACGACTTACAGGATTGCTAATAACCCGATTAAGGTGGATCTCTTCATGAGCTTGCCAGAAATGTGAGAGACCAGCATTGCTTCTTAGCGTAATATGGGGTAATGCATCTGTGATGGACAATTAGTACTTATCCTGACTCGCTTGTTTTGGAATCTTTTCAGCGATGTGAAGTCTTCTACAATTTGTTGTTGTTCGTAAGTTATGCGTGAAAGTGATATTTAGACAATGTAAAAGTATCATTTGACTGTTGATGTCATCACAATATATTTCTTTATGCTTATTATGTTTTGGGTATTTAATGTTTGTGTTTTAAAATTGAACTGAATTTTTTGTGTTATTCACATTTCACAATAGTCATGAGTTCAATAACAGGAATGCAAAAGGGTTTGAAGAAGAAATGGTATGTTGTGTTCAATGGTCGAAGGGTAGGAATTGTTGATACTTGGCAAGAATGTCACGGTCTTGTCACTGGATATCCTGGCGCTTTGTACAAATCGTTTTTGTCATATGTAGCTGTCCAAAAGGCCTTAACATAACACATTTCCGCTCAAGTGATAGACCAAAATGAAAAGCCAATGCATATACAACAAGACACCATTGTGAATAATCCATGGGCCACCAGAGCATGTGCACGAATTCTCACGCCACATGAAATGGTTGGAAGAAAACTCTCTCAAGAAATTCAACCAATCCCACAAAATGGAATTATGCTCATTCTAATAGCGTTCATATTGGGTTTCAAAATTTGTAATATTTTGACCTCATTTATGGGGAAGTTTGTTTGACGGAACGATCATGTGCGATGATCATGTTTCCAGATATTTTCCTCATCAACTTATGCTTTGTTTGTAATTTATGTATTCACTTTTATGGATTGATATAAGTAAACTAATGTACAAATTTTTGTTCTATTATTAACTAATGTATTGCACATTCATTTTGTAATGGATATTATTATTGGACCATCGTTAAAAGAAATGCGGCGATTAAGGCTAACACAAGAAGAGGAAGATGTTCTGTTGGATTGTCTTATGGACTTTAAGTTGGAGAGACGCATTGGCAACACGGGTGAATTCTTTGAAGGAGACTGGAGTCGTCTGTGGGAGATGATAAGTGCATGTCGACAAGCACCACGATTAATTCTGGGACTAATGATGGAAGTAGTTATGTTTTGGAAAAGACGTCATTTCAAGATGAAAGATATGAAGGCTTCGGGTTATTCTGTTGGAACAATTAAAAACGAGTTCTTTTCCCAATCAATTCGGCAGGAGTTTATTTCTTAGAGGTTTATTTTTTGTTAGTTTTGTACATATGTATAGTACTATACAAATTATTATATACATGTGTCAATAAATTAAATATGTCATTTTTGTAGGATGACACATTCGCAGCTCGAGCGTGTGTGCGGACTTGTCCCAATTACGAGATCTTCACAGAAATATTCGGGCCACATGGGGAAGACATAAATATATTAACAGTTTCTAGTGCTGCCTTAACTTATGTCACATCTTCAAATAAGCCTACTGTGGACTTGGTTATTATTGATGATTAATGTCATTAATAGATGTGAGCACTTTGTAACCAATATAATAATGTTAAATATGGTGTAACGGGAATATGTCCGTCCGATTTGATGTATTTGGGAATGGACAAATTTTGTATGTATCTCCGCATATGTAAATGTTAGAATGTTGCACTTTCTTGTTGGATTAATGCTTTATTGCGATCTATTATGGTTATGAATAATAGTTATATTTTATCAACATTTATGGTTTTGTTTTATAAGTTAGGGAAAAAATTTTAATCATATATTTAAAACATAAGGACACAAGAAAATATACTTAAACAAACATGGGTTTGAATTAAATTGGTTAAAGGGACAGAATAGTCATTTATATATAAATATAGTATCATAATAGTCGTATATCTCTGCGCATACCAAACATGGGTATGGACAATATTAAATGTTGAATCCCATCTTTGGGTTTGGACAAGTCAATCCAAACTCATCCCAAAAAACATACCAACCAACTCCTTAGAGTATAATTTTCAAAAACCCCAGGGTTAGGGTAAAAGCTCTTGAAATACCAGGCAATCATAACTACCATGTCAGGAAACATGCTCATTGAACATGCCATCCTTTTGTAACTTCATTCCATTAAAAAAAATAGTGCACCAAAGAGGAATGACCTACATTTACCAAAAAGCTCCTTTATAAAGGTCCATTTTTCAAAAGGACTTGTTTGAAAAGGTCCATGTGACGGACTAAATTTTGCATAGCTGGTTTGAAGGAATCAGAAAGGAAAAAAGAAAACACCCGAAGAGTGGGGGAAACAATGGATTGATTGGAGAAGGTCTAGACGAGCTTAAAAAATTTGGCTTTATATACAAAATGTATGCTGAAAATTAAGTTAAAATTACATCAAAAAAGGACATGCTTAATGAAACAATTAAGTAACATGCACATTGAATATCCATTTCAAATTGGTAAATAAAGCAAGAGTTGCAACATAAGAAGTATAAAACCACATGTGGACGTATTTGTGATGAGTTAGAAGTAATACCTACTCGAAATTTGAGATAGTTGCACATTTGTTGTGAAGATCAATACACACATCAATAAGACCCTACAAATTGTGAAAAATGTTTAATAACATTAGCATAAGATGAGGTTGCAAAAATAAAAAGATGTGCTAGCATACAATATGGCAGAATGTATGACTCTATACATGGTAGAATGATGGACAACTGATTAAATTTTAAGTAAGCAGACGACCAAATTTGTTAGGGAGAGTTAATGCTGTAGGGTTATGTTTAAAAACGTAATCTCAACTAACTTGCTTCAGCACACCCATAATCATTCTATCCCTAGTCCCAATCAACCCTATCCCCCTAAAAATTTATCACACCACAATATGGAGAAGAGTTAATATTTAGTTTCCATCAACAGAAATTAAAAATAATGCATCAGGAGCAACACAAACAAATGAAACAATTTTTCATCCTCAAGAACAATAAAAGAAATGACTTTATTCTTGAGAGATTTTGAGAAAAAGAGAATCGTTCAAGTTGGACGTGAAGGTGTGATGTAGAACAAAATCAGCAATTATTCTATTTTTTTTATTATTTATTTAGAGTAAGAGTTAATTAGGAATATTTTAGAGTTATTTACGGCCTAAACTATTCATAAACCTTCAAAACTTCTTGGTGACAATCAAAGTGCTATAAAATTTGGCTACTAATCCAGTGTGTCACGCAAGAACAAAGCATATTGAAATCGAGCATCATTTCATTCGTGAGAAGGTGCTTGGCGGAACAATTGAAGTATTGAAGGTGCGGAGCAAGGACAACATTGCAGATATCTTTACAAAGTCTCTCTCTAAGGGACCATTTGAGAATCGTAGTGCGGAGCTTGGACTTATTTCCAAAAGTTCACTTTAAGGGGGAGTGTTAAAAATTTAAAGTAAATTTTTGGTAATTATTTATTTAAATATTTTATTTTTTAGGGATGTAGTGAGGATTAATGTATTTGAGAATTTCAATACCTAGAACCTTATAGAACATGCTTGCACTTGGTATCCTTCTTGAGCCTTCTACCAACATCTAGAACCTTCATTTTTTTTACCAATGCTCAATACTAAGTTAGAATTTTTGAACCTTCTAAACCTCTACCTACCTTGAGTTTCTATACCCTTCTCTATTCACCTATAAATAGACCCCCCACCAACTCAAATCACCAAGCCAACGTAAATACAAATTCCCAACAACAATTACCAGTTTATTCTTACTTTCTCTCTTATAAGGTTTTTTTTTTCTTTTTTGTAAACTTTCTCTTTTGTAAGCTTTTGATTGTAAGTTGGTAACTTTGATTTCTCCATAATAATAAATGTCTTTTTCTTCCCTCATTTTTCGGAGCTATATTCTAATTTCTTCGTCCTTCTTCAACTTCGGTTGTGAGTCTTGGGCTAGTGAAAATTTATTTTTCACTATTCTAAGAAAACAATTGTTGGAATTTGAAATTTATCTTTCTTCACACGAATTGCTTAAAGCAATCTCGTGCAACCCACTTTCCATCATGTTGCACAATGGTACAGCTTTCCAAAAAACAGTGTGCGTAAATTGCTGCAGGTCAAATATAACAATCTCAATTCAATTTTAGGCGTGGTGGAATAGTAGAATCTGGTAGTCACGTGATTTCTTGTTTCTCCCTCAATTGCGTAACTCCCTCGGTCGCGTAAAGCTTCTTACACACCAACAACACTTCAACGCGAACACTCGAGTTTTGAATGAATGGAATGACACACTGAAAAATAGCATAAGCTTTATCACTCAATCCTCTGGTGTTTCCATTCTCCTCCATTCTTTGATTTGCAGAGAGAAATGAAGAAGACGATACAACAAGAATTCTTGAAAGAACAAGAGAGAGAAATTAATCTCAAGAACTTTTGTATTTATACTCGCTCTGTATCTAAGCTCAAGAACTTCAGTTATAACAGTTTGTTATATATAACAGAACAGGAGTAGGCAGGTGGGACACGTGAGGTTTGTCAGGCGATAATTGTTAAGACTTTAAAATCCTCTTTTATTTATTCAGACAATAATTTAGATCGACACGTAATAAATTTTGGGAAAAAAAACAAAGTGATCCCTTGATCACCAATGAAATGATCATTTATACATGTCTGATTTAGTAAAAAAATAGGAATAAATATAATATTTAAACTATTTTTTTTTCTAATTTTATAAATATCAAAAAGTCAATGTATACTTTGTTCAAAGCTCCAGGTAGGTAAATGCAATTTATAGTTATTTATACAAAAAATTGGGGTCAATCCTACTTTAGAGTATTTTAAGGCTAAAAGTACATATCTTAAATATATTTGTCATTAATTCCGTCAAGAGTAATTGCGTAGTTTTTAAACTTGGCTCGGACTGGATTAATGGGACACTGGTTCAACTATGGGTCAATTGGTTGAACTGGTCATATATTTAATTAATATAAAATAATTAGTAATATTAATCAATATACTAAAATATTATAATAGTTATAATAATAACATGTTTAATGTTATAATAGATGAACTAAAATGACAAAAATTATTCCGAATTCATTAATGTACTTACACAATTGATATAATTTGATAGAGCATAAAAGAATTCCTAAAGACCATTGAATATTTGGTATAACAGTAACAATGTGATGACCCCCAAACAAAAATTGAAAGAAAAAGAAATATAGCTCAAAATTGTATTACAAGGCATTAAAAAAATCAACAGAAGAAAATGAGCAACATAACTACGAAAAATTGTGAGCAGGTACATTTTTTTTTGATAGAAATGATAGAATATCCTCCATACATCAAAGTGTTCATAACATCTAGCCTTTCTAGCAAGCTGGTGAGCTACACAATTTCCATTTCGCCTAATAGTAGAGACAAAAAAATACCGAAAACTCTGTAGGTAACCTTTAACATCCGCTATAATAGAGCCTATAAGAGAAAAATCCTTACCAGCGTCAACAATCATCTTTATCACTGTAGATGAATCCTCTTCTAGTACAATCTTATCACACTCCATTTCCCTAGCAAGTAGCGTAGCTTCCCTAGCAGCAATGATTTATGCTGTTTGCACCTCACATAAAGAACGAACCTTCTTCGACAATCCCGCAATAAACGCCCCAATAGCCCTTTCAAAATCAAAAATAGCTCCATCAAAATTTACCTGAAAGATCCTCTTCTTGGGGGAAACCACCTATCTGGGTCAACCACAGTAATACTCAACCTACCCAACTCCATAGCCTGTTCATATTATTGAAAGTATTTCATAAATTCTTGAGCTAAACATGCAATGTTCTTTTTCAATTATGGAAAAGGACTTCATTTCTATTCCTCCAAAATAAACCAGAAGTGCAACATAAAAAGTGAAAAAAGATGGGGCTTAAGTTGTTGAGATACATACCAAAACCAAAGATCAATTTGGGTCGCACGGAGTTGAATCACATGGCGTAGTGGACTGTTGTTACCCCCTTAGTTTGTTTGCTCGGCATTGACATGTGGTGCCTCACCCAAAGGCAACCATGCCTTAGCTAAATTGAGTTGTGCTTGGTGAAATAAACCCTTAGTGCAAATGAGGCTTCCTAAGGACTTGAATGTTATTTGGTTGGTTTACAAACTGGTTCAGCAAAGGATACGTCTATGCCCCCGCTCAGGTTATTATGACTCTTCGGCTCAAAGTATATCTATTGCTATCAGTAGGATTTTTCTCACTAACACTATTATAAGGGGGTGCTCCGCAAAGAGGGTGTCAGGTCAACTTCCCTAAGCCTTAGCACACTGGTGAAACATCTGATGGCATTGCACGTAGCATAAGTAAAATGGAAGACATACTTGGTGACTATGTGTCAGGTTGTGGAAAACAACTCTCAGATATTGCTTAGAGGGTCGGTTATGAGCAAGATGCTGCTGAGGCGAGGCATCAACTGAACGTAGAATTGACAAAAATCGATGGCCTAACGATGGATCACCGACATAGGATGACTTACAAGATTGCTAATGACCCAATTAAGGTGAACCTCTTCATGAGCTTGCTAGAAAAGTGAGAGACCAACATGACTTCTTGGCGTGGTATGAGGTAATGCATCTGAGATGAACAATTAGTACTTATCCTGACTCACTTGTTTTGGAATCTTTTCAGCGAGGTGAAGTCTTCTACAATTTGTTGTTGTTCGTAAGTTATGTGTGAAAGTGGTATTTAGACGATGTAGAAGTATCATTTGACTGTTGATGTCATCACAATGTATTTCTTTATGCTTATTATGTTTTGGGTATTTAATGTTTGTGTTTTAAAATGAACTGAATTCCTTGTGTTTTTCATATTTCACAATAGTCATGAGTTCAATAATAGGAATGCAAATGGGTTTAAAGAAGAAATGGTATGTTGTGGTGATTAAGGTTCACACAAGATGAAGAAGATGTTCCGTTGAATTGCCTTATGGACCTTAAGTTGGAGAGGCGCATTAGCCATACGGGTGAATTACTCGAAGGAGGCCAGAGTCGTCTGTGGGAGATGATAAGTGCACGTCGACAAACACCACGATTAACTTTGGGACTAGTGATGAAAGTGGTTATTTTTTGGAAAATACGTCATTTCAAGATGAAAGATATGGAGGCTTCGGGGTTGTTCCGTTGGAGCAATCAAGAACGAATTATTTTCCCAGTCAATCCGGCAGAAGTTTTTTTCTTAGAGGTTTATTTTTTGTTATGTTTTTACATATGTACAGTACTATACGAATTATTATATACATGTGTCAATAAATCCAATATGTCATTTTTTGTAGGATGACACCTCCGCTGCTTGAGCGTGTGTGCGGATTTGTCCTAATTACGAGATCTTTATAGAAATATTCAGGTCACATGGGGAAGACAAAAATATATCAACAGTTTCTAGTGCTGCCTCAACTTCAATCACGTCTCCATATAAGCCTACTGTGGACTTGGTTATCATTGATGATTAATGTCATCAATAGATGTGAGCACTTTGTAACAAATATAATGATGTTTAATATGGTGTAATAGGAATATGTCCGTCAAGTTTGATGTGTTTGGGAATGGACAAATTTTGTATGTATCCCCGTATATGTAAATGTTAGAATGTTGCACTTTCTTTTTGGGTTAATGCTTTATTGCGATTCATTAAGGTTATGAATAATAGTTATATTTTATCAACAATCATGGTTTTGTTTCATAAATTATGAAAAAATTTTAATCATATATTTAAACTATATGGACTAAAGAAATTGTATGTAAACAAACATGGGGTTTGAATTAAATTGGTTAAGGGGCAC
Source organism: Ilex paraguariensis (assembly GCA_963454935.2). NCBI lineage: Eukaryota > Viridiplantae > Streptophyta > Magnoliopsida > Aquifoliales > Aquifoliaceae > Ilex > Ilex paraguariensis. Next base: position 279,566 of record CAUOFW020004314.1, on the reverse strand, counting down.
AATAGTCATTTATATACAAATATATTATCACAATAGTTATATATTACTGCACATACTAAACATGAGTATAGACAACATTAAATGTTGAATCTCATCTTTGGGTTGGAAGGGTTTGGACAAGCCAATCCAAACTTATCTTAAAAAACATACCAAACAATCCCTTAAAGTCAAAATAAACCTAAGCCTCCTCATGTTCCAAAAAAAAAACCTACACTTCCCAATCTTCTCTCTCTCTCCCCTGTCATTTCATCTTCATCTTTTCCCACTCCAAATAAACCTCTTTCTCCATCTTTTTTGCCTTTTCCAAAAATCCTCGATGTCCCCCTCTTTCTCCCTCTCTTTCTCTGTTGAGCATGTGTTACTTCATGCATTAAATTCTCTTTGTCGTCTCAACGTTTGGTGCATTTCTACTTTTTGTGATATTGTTCTTCTACTGATATCTATTATAGGTTTTTTTTTTGCCAATTCATCCCAGATTATATAATACCAACAAAATTGAACTTTTACGAAGAAATCAAGCACAAACACACTGTGTGTATTAGCATCTTGAAGAATAGTTAAAATTTGGTTACTGTTAAAAAGTCCAAAAAATTACTTGTTTAGAGTAATAACAATAAAAAAATGCTGTTATAATTATCATGAATATGAATTACAACCAAACATTTTAGTGGAAAATGTTTGTTAGACATTTTAATTAGCTTTGGTTGACTTTCACCGGTATGGTTGCAGTACATAATTTGAAGAAGAAGACTTAAATAGTTTCCTCAAAATTAGGTATGTGTGCTGCTTTTTAATTTGAAGAAAGGGATTTTACTCTTCATCAACCAATTTGTAGGTTAAACTATTGGTTTGGGCCTATCCAAAATTTTTAAGAATTTTAGATCTATGCGTCATTATTTATTTCTCATATATATTAATTATTATCCTTGATTGTTTTAATTTGTATTGTGATAATCAATTGCTTGTAGTTGGTCTGACCACCATTATGCAACTGAGCTATCAGTTTATGGATCTATAATAAAATATAGGTTTTGATATTTGTAAGATGCCTAAAAGCAAAAAAAATAACTACAAATTATTATATTAATTTAAAATAGTTCACACATGAGCATTGCATTCTTAGAAATTTCAGTATGGTCATTTAACAATAATTCGACCAAGTAATATTTTATTATAAAATAGTAAATAAAAATTATAATAACTCAAAATAATTCACGTGCAATGCACGTGTGCACTAAATGGTACACATAAAATTCACAAATTAATTGTGATAGTTGCTATGAATTTGTCTAAATCCACCGATCCTTTTAGTTCCAGACTTGAAATTTGCAACTAAACAAATAATAAGGTGATGCATTAGATTGTTTTCACAAAACTCATTCTATGAATCCCACCTAAACTCATAAACCAAACATAACCTTTATGATCTCAAATCAACCCTTTTCCTATATTTAGGGAGAGAATATCGATATGAAATCTTAAAAGTGCTCACATTGAATATAGACAATAATCTCAAATATTAAGATATTTTACAATACCAAATAGATGTGAAATTACCACTGAGATGATAGTTTAGTTGGCTTTAGTAGAGAGTGAAAGTCCCACCCTACTCTAGTGGTTATCCGTTCGAACTCATTTGCAGTAGTAATTTTTATGAACTAGATACTACAAGAGAGACTGAATGTCCAACTTATCATCGGTAATGTTGTGATGATAAACTCGATCTCAACTCAGTAGTTATTGTTCAAACTGACTTTACAGTATATGAGAACCTTAAAGTAACATCTTGGAGTTGTTATATCTGATCGCTCCTGACCACCCTTTACAAGTAAATAAAAAAAAATTGGGTTAAATTCCCATGGTAATATCAAGCATGATACCGGTTTGTGCCAAAACACACACAGGGTGTTAACTTTTTCTATGCGATACAAATATTCAATTCAACATGGGAATAAAACATAACAAATTGATCAAAAGGTGAAAAAGACATAGATGCCCTTTTGAAAACAAAATAGAATTGCATTGTGATAAATGGGAAATATCACCTTTTGGTGGCTGCTCTTCTTCACCAGAGTGTATTCTGTTGTGTAATTTATTTAATAAAGTAATGAAATGATGGAAATAACAATTCTTGCATACTTAATTTCTTAAAAAAAAGACCCCAGAATTTAGACTTAAAAATGATTTGTCATAAAATCACAATTTATAAAATATAAGTAAAGGAACGACCTCATCAACTATAGATCAAGCTGAAACTTTGTCTTTAAAGGTTGATTCGCACCCCTCAGAGTCGGTGTAATAGGGCTTTAGCAGGACAACATCCCAAGTTTTCTATAGCTTCACCTCCACCAACACAATTCTTGTGAAGAGTGTTTAACATTTTTTTTTTATAGTTTCTTGTCGAAGTACAACAGGGTTTTTCTCAAGAGAATGTGAGTTTTGAAGCAAAGAAGGGGAGATGAGAAGTAAATTTATAAGAGCAAGGGAGCCAAAAACTGAAGTGTACTGCCAGAAAAACCAAGACCAAAAGTAAAGCTTCATTTGTAAGCTATTCCAACGGTAACAAACAAAGAAAGTGGGTCATGGACTTGCAAAGTCAATATGTTTATAAATAATATAAGAGAGTAGACTCAACCAATTAAATGTTTTGAAACGGGTCATTTGGAAGCCAGTATATCAAATTAGACATAATTATAAAAAAGTAAACAGAACAAAATATTTTGAAAAAAAAGTGCACAGCTGAAATACAAAGACGTAAATACTCATTTTATAAAAAAAATTTTCCTAAAAACTGTAACAAGACATTTATCTTAAACGTTGAAATTTAAGGTCATTTAATTCAAAATCTCTAATATACCTTGATTCATGCGTATTTTTTTTTAGAAAGTCATTTTTGTTTTCAAATTATATTTATGCATTAAATATCTCCTAATTTTATGAGAGAATTTTAATATTCCGTTTATTTTAGGATATATCACTCTGTTTAAATTTTAAAATATGTTTGAATTTTATAATAGTATAACTAAAACAGTGTAACAATACACTGTAACAAAAACAGTATAATAAATGAATTTGTTATCACATGCACAAAACTCCTGAACACTTTTTTTATTGCAATATATTATTACACTGTTTTGAATGAAATTATATGAAAATATATGTTTGATAAAATGTAATAGTACAATATTTTGTGTAAATGTTTTGTAACACTATTATTATTACTGCTATTATTACATTGTTATGGAGTTCGAATATTAATATAATTTGAAAACAAAATCACTTTTAAAAAAAATACGCATGAATTAAGGTGTATTAAATATAATTTAAAAATAAAATCACTTTCCAAAAAAAAATATGCATGGATCAAGGGGGGACATAAAAATACGAAATATTAAAGTTCTTCTATAAAACTAAGAGATGTTTAACGTATCACTTTCCAAAAAAAATACGCATGGATCAAGGGAGGATATAAAGGTCCGAAGAAAATATGAAAATTTCAAATACTTTACTTGGAAACAAATAAATATCAAAATTAAAGAATTTTTTACCCTACATTTTTTTTGTATATTTTTTTTATAATTAACTTCAATTTGGTGTATCCTCTTCTATTTTTCCCATTTTGAAACACCGTAAAATAAACCCAACATATTCCCCCTTCTCCTTCTTTTCTCCTTGTTTACTATTGGGTGAAGAATGAGGCTTATAATGCAGGTTGAACCAGCACTTTAGGCATTGGGAGGTAAAGAGTAAAACTTACAAAATTACGGGTAGGTATAAGGTAATTAATCATTGTGTTAAATTGCTGTTCTCATATAATAACTGAAATACGATTAAAAATATATATATAATAAATGAAAAAAATGATAAATTATACTTTGATCTATTCAACTATGACTATTTTTTCACTGTTCCCTTAACTATTATTTTTGTTATATTACACTTTCAACTATCTAATTAATTTCACACTATCTCAATATTTAGCGTTCATTACAAAATTGATGAAAAATTATTTCATTTTGTGCCTTAAATGGTGTGATTTTTTTTTCTCTTTGTTTCTACACATAAATAATTTTCATCCAAAAAGATATTGGACTTTTGCGTTTGGAGAATTATAAAATAATTCAAGTAGTTGATGATAATGTGAAAAATTCAATACTTTAAGGGACAAATTAAAATTGCCAAAGCTTCATTCTTCTCGGTTTCGCATGGAAGGGCTACACTCACATGGCCTTATACATAATTGATATATTTTAGGGTTAACTAGTAATTGCCCGTGCCTGAAGGTACGACGTAACGAAATCAAGGTAATCTTATGTAACCTAAAACTTGAAAATTCTACATTACCTAAAGACTCTTTACAACCTAAAACAATCCATCAATTTGAAATCAAAGTAGTCCATACTAATATCCAGAAATTTCGGCATAATTTTCTCTAAAAATAAGAAATCATAAAAATCTAAACATGTTTACATAACTTACAATCGTACATAACAATCATCATAATTCACCATACCACCACAATAATCAATACATACTCAATCATCAACACATATCCAACCATCAAAACATCAAACTAATTCCTACTAATTTCAAGAAATTTGGACAAAATTTCCTCTAAAAATAGAAGCCCAAAAAAATCTAAACCTGTCTAAAAAACTTACAATAATACATATCACCACAATCAGCATAACCATGTTTATCCAAACCACCAAAACAAAATCATCATAACCATGTATAATTAGTTAACTGTACAAAAAATACACTCATGCACAAATATATAAACACCTTCAATTTCATCTTCATATCCTTCCATGTATACCTGAAAATATTTGAGATATGTGAGGCAAAATAAAACATTTGTAAATCCGAAACATAAGACTCCTTATTTTTATTGTTAGTTGAATTCAACATAAAATTGATAATTATATCACTGTCCCAAATTTTGTTGTAAGTGCCACAAACACATTTTAGAGAACTAAGCAAGTATGTTTCCTAGAATATGAGATGAAAAATGCGAATGATGTTGGTTAGTGGAAAACCATCTCACTCAGCAAGACTTTGGTAACACGAAGATGGAACATCAAGTAAAATAAAAAATAAATATTAGGTTGACGAGATTTTGAAAAACATTTACCTACTTTAAATTAATAAAGTCATCTCATAATATTCTTCTAAGCATAAAATCAAATTCAGCATCATTTGATTATAGATGCCTCTATATATGTAAATCAACCCAAGCAAAAAGTGGCAAACTTTATAATCTTCCACAAACTTGTAGGCGCGCTTCCATAAAGCAATCCACCTAAGAAAGAAAAATAGAAAATAAGATTTTCAATAATCAAAGCTCAAATAAGATCTTAAGTTCAATATCCATACTCATTTAAAAGTAAGGCCCATCATTTTACTGTCCTCTGACCGCTCTTAACTTGTACCAAGCTGACATGTTTAATCGAAGTCTTATCAAATTGGGCGTGATGTAGGAGAGAAATAGTACATAGTATTTCTATGTAGCATTTCAACAAATGATTCATTTGTCTAATAATTTCAATCAAAAATCTGTATTGGTGGTAGTATAGTGGTGTGTGAGTTTGATGTGTGCGTGTTTGAGTGGTTGCAGTTGCGTGTATTTGTGCATGTATTACGTGTGTTGTGTTTTTGCATGAGAAGCAGAGAAATATAGAGATGGCCTAATATCTAGACAATAGTTTCTTCAGTGGTGTTGATGGAGATAGCCTAACAGAGTGAGAAAGGGATAAATATAGTGAGAGAAAAGTGAAAGAGGGAGGAATATAAAAAAAAAAAAATTGGAGATGATGGATTACTCATTCCTTAACACGTCATTAACACAAAAAAAATGTTATTCGTAGACAAATAACTACCAAAAATTGGGAACAAATATCATAGATAAATAATCCTTCAAGTAAACCATGTACTGAAAAAAAAAAATTATCATTGAACACAAATGCTCATGAATTCAAAAAACAAACATATAATCATTGAAAAATTATCATCATACATGTGTGGAAAAAGCTATCAAAACTATAATAAAAGTCATGAACCTAGAGCTGACGCAAGTTGCAATACATTAAAAAAGGTAGTAATATTTACACCGAGTCCAACAACACCTTCGGACATACGATATTTGTCGTGGTTGTTGATCCATTAGGAGGGAGAAGGACACTGATGCAATCAGCCGACGTGCATCTAGACATGGCCACATATAGGTGACCGTGGCTGAATACAGGCAAACGCAAATCTACACCAACAAACTTGACTGATTGACCCTGCGACTTGTTGATTGTTATAGCATATGTTAAGCGTACTGGGAATTGGCGTCTAGTTATTTGAAATGGTAATTCTTTAAATGACGGTGATAATGATATCCGCGGGATGAAACACAGATTCCCAGATTTGTCACTAGTTAGAATTCTAGCCTCAATAACCCGCGATGCGCACTTGACAACCATTAGTCTGGTCCCGTTATAGAGGCCATCTTTCGGGGCTATATTCCTCAACAAAATGATGGGGCACCCGACCTTTAGCTCCAACTTAAAAGGCGGTAAACCTGACGGGTTTAGGGAATTCAGAAACTCACTTGGATATTGATTAGTGGTAGAACGACATAGTTCATCCCCATCTGACACCTTGTCAACTGTCAAGTAGGTATACGTCTCGCCAGGGTAAATTTGTAGAGCAACATCATTGAAAAAATAGACATCATCATTCCGAGCGGAAAGAATTGTGCCCTCAGTTAAGTAAGATGGGGTTACTGCACCGAACACATCTAGTTGTGGATAAATTCTAGAAATTAGTTCATGCATAGTTCGACACCTGTGTATCATTGGTGGAAGTTCAACAGTATGCTGCGTACTGATCCCAATCTAAGTATGATGTGAAACATATCAGTACATGTAAACGAATAATTAGACGATTTTATATAAAAAAATCTATAATATAAATCACCTCTTCCAAGAAGGATGCGTGAAAAGAATTTGCAGGATAATTACCATTCAAACGCATGTTTATGCTCAGTCAATACGCACACACTCGCCCACATTGCAGAATGTCTTAAAGATACACCAACAATTTATTCTCGCCCACCCTTAGGTATAACCGGTAGTATTTGACGAAAATCCCCACCAAGCACGATCGTGATACCGTCGAATGGTCTCGGTTATCATCACGAACATCGCGGAGTATGCGATCACTGCTTCAACACCATGTCGATGCTGCATGGGAACCTTATCCCATATTATTAAGCGAGCATCCCTAAATAATTCCCCATGCGCTAACTGTTTGCTGAAATCACATACCGAGCTTTCTATGATATCGAAAGGAATGCAGAATGTAGAATGAATTGTCCGACCACCTAACAACAACAATGAAGCAATTCCTGATAAAACAACTGTAATGACGATATGACCTTCGCTGCGCATTTTAGTGGTGATAGTGTTGTACAAAAAGGTTTTTCCTATTCCTGCACCTCCACTGAGGAAAAAAATTTTGCCCTGATTTTCAACAACGGAGATAGTGATAGCATCGTAAGCCGTACGTTGAGCATTATTTAAAACATCAATATTCAAAAGGTCATTCAGTTGATTTGCTTTGTTTCGTAGTTGCATATGATCGATCAACAATATATTATCTATAACATTACTCCAATTTTCAACAGAGTGTGGCATAGGTGGAAAGTCATCCAATTTTTTGCCAGATTCATGTAGCAACAGATCAATCAAATATAAACCATAATCTTCGATCTGAGGCTGTGTTGGATTGCATATGCCAAAAGTTGTTTGTAGCTTGTGACGAAGATCATCACATATATGAACGGAGAATTGATCCCACAGAGTGCATGGCTGTATTGGCGAGCATTCTACCAGAATAATGCAGAATAGTCTCCGTAACTAGTATCAAGTATTCATGGTTGAAGCCTCCTAGAGGCATTGTACCCACTCTGCATCATCTTCCAAGAGCCCCATAGCTACACAAACTTATTTGAAACTATCATGAAACACACCATTGATTGTGCGTAAACAATCAAAAGACCATCGTCCTTTAACAACTGTTAATAGCAACCGAAGGTAAAACCGCTTCCCAAAATTGGGCGTAGCAAAGTATAATCTGCCAATTGCAAAACTGGTTTGCCTCGGAGTCCAAATCTTCCGACCTTTGTTCCAAACAAAATATTGGGGAAATTCTTGGTGTGTGTAGGCACGTGCAACATCATTTGAAGAACAACAGTCCAAGAGTCCAGTCAGAGTTGTGTTTTGACTCCTAGACCCAAGTCTAATTGTTTCAAGAGTTTTAGCAAGATCTTAAACAACTTGATGCATACCAGGTAAATGTAGATCTAGTCGTACAACTGAAGGAATTTCTTCATGGAGAGGATAATCGAAGAGTCACCATGCAGCCTCTGTCGATCCAATATATCTTGCATCAAGGTATTGCTTTATCTTATTGTTTCCATCTGCTCCCTCTAAAACCATAGTTGTGCGGTCATGACCTTTGTAAATGTACTTGTGGATATATTTAACACACCTCATTCCTGCACAGACCTCCACGTTTATATGACAATTGAACTTTCTTGACAGGTGTGGATTGTAAGGTACGACGTCCCGATTATCAAATGTATGCACTCTGGTGGTGTAAGACTAACCATTACGGCGACGACGGTAAACAGGGTACCCATGTTCATCCATAGTAGTCAAATCTGCAAAGACTTTTGGATAATGGAACCAACATGCACCGTTCACCATGCAAGTTGAATGTGGGTTTCGAGAACCACACGGACCATGAATCATATAACTCTTGATTGTTTCGTAGAGACTTGAATCAGTGGATGGATTTGGGAATTCAGCACTAACTAACCGATCCACTTGTGCAATTGTCTGAATCCTGTCTGGACCATGAAGGAAGAATAAAGCATGCATGTGTGGTAACCCTCATTTTTGGAACTCAATGGTGAATACATGAGCAACTTTTCGACCAAAAATTATTCACTTTTTACCTCATGCATCAGGGCACCCCGTTTTAACTCAAATACATGGGCAACTATGTTTGGACGATCCAAAGAGGTTTGATGTTCTAGTAAGACAGCTGTTATTTCAGGCCATTTTGGGTTGGCCGTCATGGTGAGAAAGATGTCAGGGTATTGGTGGTACCTTGTAATGACCATTGAGTCATGAAAAATCTGGCTCATATTACGTGCACTCCCAGTAAAGGATGATGACAAAACAAAGCGTTGTCCGATCTGATCGGGGCCCAAATCATCAACACTGTCATCATACAAATTCGCATAAAGCTCCCGACACAGCTTATCTTGATTGAGTCTGATGTAAGATAACATGTTTTGCTCTGTTGATGTCCAAGCATCTACTACAAACTCTTGAAATAACTTTCCTCCTCTAAGAATTGTTGAATACTCAGTGGGACGTGGAAACATACGATAACTGTAAAATTGCATCTATGTAATCCTTCTTACTAAAAAATCACTTTGTTTGGAGTTCCATTGACGTAGACCAGGCTCCCAACCAAACTCACCAGTAGGGAATAAAAGTACATAGTGTAATGGTAAATATGCTGGATGACACTCATTGATCTGGCTCAACGCTCTATTATCTCCTCTTAGGTGCAGAACAATATCCCGCATAGAACAACTCTCACTACCATCACCAGGCAAAATCACAGCTATTTCATCCGTGGTTGGAAGGTTGTACTGATGCCTATCAGTTGATGAGGTGTAATGAAGGTGAGCACGTAAATCATGATCTGAAGATTCTGACTTAGTAAGAATTTCGTGTGCACGTTTGTACTTTGTAGCAAAATGATTCACTGACAACAAACAACTCTGTATAGTATGAAGTACATCACGACGCATATTAGTATTTCTCGCACATCGAATATTCAATGCAGTGATTGAGTCGTATATGTACAACTGACAATAGATGGGTGCGTGACCTTCCGGAGGTAATAATGACCCAGCCCGATGACGTAATTCCCCATGGATAGCGAATGACCTTGGTCCTCTTGAATTAAGTAATCTATCATCAAGCTTAGCACCTAAGCTCGTGAAAGCATTGACTGCATTGTACTCCCTAATATGCCGGCGAAATGATTTTGATTGACCATTATGGCCATCATACAATGCATGAATAGGAGGTGAGGGTGTAATGAGTTTTGGCAACCTAATTTTGTCTTGTAGGCAACATGTTCCAAATCTTGGATTAGACAATCCTGTGCGAGTTAATCTCTCATCCCGCCAATGTAAGGCCGAACAATAAGGACACTGAATATCCATCTGCCCTACAAAATGACAATCATTACTGGCAGGGACAATCACATTTAATTCATCATCACTAACCATACTGTCATCATCACTAAAGGGTTCGAGTGGAGATCTACAAATTAAAAGTATATATACGCAAATATGAGAAGGAAGTAAAAGAATATTAAGCACCTAATAAACTACGTAGAATATGTATACCTTGTTGGATCTATCACAACATGAGACGAAATGTTGAGGGCATTGTCGTCAGTTTGATAAGGATGTGGTGCAACATTGGCGACAACTTCATAATGACCATAGTTTTTCTCTAAATTCTGAGGTGAAGGTAAAGGTCGCAAATGGATGGGTAAGAATGGATCACGGTCAATTGGAATGAAAATTGGATTGGACGTAATTGTAGGTGTTAGATAACGTTCCGAATGATGTGGCCGCGCCTTTTTTTGTGGAAGGTGTGCTATAGTAGCCCGGTGCAATGGAGTTAGGTCTTGCAAATCATGACATAAGGGTTGGTAGGAATCATGACATAAGGGTTGGGGGAAAGTGTAATGAACCGATCCCTTCCTATGCAACTATCCAACAGGGGTAGGACAATACGTTAAAACCATGATATTAAAAGCAGTAGAAATACTTATAAATCATAAGACATGAATCAAAAAACTTACCAAAGAGGAAAACATATTTTCTTTTCCATTTTGTGGGCACTTAGTGGGTGTGCGACATACTGCTAACGTTGAAGGTGCAGTTTGCTTGTAGAGGGATAGTGTTTTCCGCCTAAGTACGCATTCATTCTGGCGTTGCAGATAGTTAGTTTTTGTAATTTAATCTGGAAACAAACGATGGAAAAAGTAATTTTACCTCGACATTGCACAACTGATTAGACAAATGTTCAGCAAGTATTGTAATGGGATACGTTTGGAAATACGACGGGACTGTATTGTACTCTGCCAATTCCATGTTAGCAAATGGAACATGGTTGGGCAATTGGGAGAGAGACTAGTGTCGCCTATCCGAATTAAATGTTTTGTTGAGCATGCGAGTTGGCGTCAATCCTGGAAAGTATATGGGTAGAGGCGGAGTGTAATTCTCAGAATGCTCTCTTTCTCGACATGCGCACTGCACCAGTTCGCGCGGTGAGCACGTGTCACTATCATTACAACTTCGCTCACGTCTGGCGCGTTGGACCTCACTTTTAGAGGAAGTGTAATTTTTTATGGGTGCCTAAGATAGGAAGCGACGTGTGAAATGATTACTACAAAAATTACTAAAACACCACAACACAATGATTATCCTTTATGATGGTGTGGAGTCATGTGTGCATAAGAGAGAGTTAAGAGTAAGAGCGAGAGTGAGGGATGAAGAATTTAGATGTGTTCGAATTTAATTTAGTGGTTGACAATTGGAGAGAGAAAGAGAGAGAGAGAGTCGATAGCTTTGAACTGGAGTACACAAATGAGGTTACATTGGTTAACAGTATGCAAAATATCCCCAACAATGTAGTGTCTACCGCTCAAACCAAAATACCAACACATTCAATGTAATAAAAATGGTCAAATCAATCTCAAACAACCATAACACTTACATAGCCTTAAATGATAATCTCTGTGAAACTCATTGCGTGCCAAAGGAAATACAATGTGTAAAGTTTACATGTTAATGGTTAAAAATTTGCAAAACTTCGTTAATGAATAACGAAAAAATTAATCATATCAATATACAAGTTGTTTGGTGAATTCAATAATGAATATGAATATATTCCATAATAACGCGATAGGATATGAATAATGAAGTAGAAGCTCCATAATTAAGTGAAGAAAGATAGTAAATACAAATTTGTTCTATGAGTAAATTAATTACCAATACATATAACAACAATTAGTAGTTTTATACCGATTGAGTAAACCAATTTTCTTTTCCAGTAGAACTGCCTATTTTTTCTTTCTCCTTCATCAAAGATGGATCGACACGTGGGTTGTTCAAGTGATTGACATTTGCATTCGCCTATGAAGTACAAAATAAGACGTTCGTCAAATAATGTACACAAAAATCAAAATTAAAATTTACAGGTATGTCGTTATTATCAATTAGTTCAAACTGTAAGAGCAACCTTAATAAATTGAACTGTAGGGATAATCTATAATATACAAAGTGTAAGCACAATTTAATTAATCTTACCGCTTCGCGAAGGTTCGGATCCATCTATAAAAAATAATGATTTGAGACTTAGATACGACAAAATAATAATTTTGATAATAGCAATGACAATAGCAGGAAAGTAAATAAATACTCACATAACCAAATACGGTGAGCTCAAAAAAATCAACACTATGCCTACAAAGTTAGTAATATAACTTAGGAGGACATCCAAACCAAGTGGGAGTAAAAGAACATTCAATCACAAAAGGGTAGGATAACAAAATTAACCAAATTGAATGAAGAACTAATAGATGTGAATAAGCTAGAAAGATTCAAAGACTTATGAATGAATTATGAAACATTACAAGAAACTCGAATAATATTATTCATTAAACAAAAGTAAATGCTGCAATCCAGAACCTTTGGTAACCTAGTTTGAAAACCTTTGCAAATAGGGTTCCAAAGATATGTGATTTCCCTACGACACAGGTACCCATTTTAGTGAACATCATAATCATTAAAAGGGTTAGGCCACTAATCATCCACATGATTGACAGATGATATACACCAAAATAATCATGTTGAGACTAAATTTCATGTTTATTCCATCTAATTTTATCAGATATTCAAGTCCCAATAAAATTGAACCATACAAAATCAAAAATAGAACATTACAATAAATCAAAATAGAGAATTACCAATAGGACTAAATTTCAAACAATTATAATAGAGCCTAACAATTCTTTTCACCGCTTCCTAGGTTTCATCACTTCTGTTTCTTGATTAAAACCCAAAGAACATAATCCAATGAATGTCATAATAATAGTTACCTATCAAAGACGGATATAAATTCAACCCACTAAATGAGTATATAATAAAAAATCAATGGTAGAGTATACAATATTGTGTGGAGTATGTATTAGCAACAAATTAAGACCAAAATTTAACACCAATTATGTGCTCTCTGTGTGTGTGTTCTGCGTATAAGCGGTTGGTTGGGGGGGGGGGGGGAGTAGAGAGGACAGGGGAAGGGAAATGAGAGGGGTTTTCAACGTGTGTTATGTATGTAGTGCACTAAAATGGGTATGTGATGTATGGTGGGTGTTGTGCTCAGAGAAATGAATTGTGTATGGGTGAAATATAGAGGGTTTGGGGAAAGATGTGTTTCAGTGGAGGTTTCAGGAGAGGGGTGTTTCGGTGGGTGTGTGTGAGATACAAATGGTGTGTGTTTGAGTGAGAAAAATAGGGGGAAAGAGAGTTATGTGAGAATGGGAAAGGTAGACGCAATTGCATCATTTCATCGAACATCTTAAAGACATACATTAATAATGCCACTTCAACAATGACGCCTTGTTATTCTGAGTGTCAGATAGAAAAGAAATCAACCCACCTTGCCAGCATGTGTGTGCTGTGTGCGTGTGTTGTGTGTGATCTGAACAAAAACCAAATTGACGAAGTTGGGTCTGATCTGAAACTCATAAAAGATAATTATAAGAAATTTCATACATCTACTGTTTTGCAATCAGTAATTACATATTTAGGTCAACTACATTTAAATAAACATCAAAATCAAAATTGTAGCAAAACCACAAACAATTTGAACACTTGCAGCAAAATTATTTTTTGTTGTGGCATAGAATGCTTGGGGGTGGGGGTGGCGCAAAAGGCTTTTTTTTTTTTTTTTGGGGAGGGAGGGGGGAAACAGAGGGGGGGATTTGCAATGGGGGGAGAACTTAGGGGTGGGTGTGCGAAAATAGAGGGGGAGTGAACTCTTCACCCATTGACTTCTGTTGGGATTTAACACGATTTAAATCCACTAACAAACACACACAATCGAAAAACAAATCAAAAATATAAAACAATAAGAAACAAGAAAGAACAAGACACAGATTTTACGTGGTTCGGCAATTTGCCTACGTCCACGAAGCTGCAGGGATTTCACTATTGAGAGAGTTGAATACAGAGAGCGGCTGTACAATCCACGATTAACCCTAATCACCAAAACAACAGGATTTACATGGACTAAGTCTCAGAAAATTTTCCATTAAAAAATCACACAACATTACTTGGGTCGGGTCATCATCCGGATCGCATATACAAACTAGACTCCATAAAAAAAACCAACAACTTCCACTCAAACTACTTCCTCGATAGCTCTGTGTAACTCAACTCAGTTGAGTACAAAGCACAAAAATGGTTTAAAAAGTTGATCTCACAATTTCACACAACGTATCAAGTGTACCACATATTCTACTGCTATATAAGACATAAGATGTGAGTGTAAAAAATAATAATAAGGACTTCGCCTAATTATTCACACCTAAAGTAATCGAAAGTGATGCAATTACCAATTCAATTCAGAAATGCAATTAACAATCCCAAAATTTGAATTGAATGTAAAATAACTACAAAGTTCGCACCAAAATCGAATTCAAATTACATCTAATCAAAACCAAGTTCACCTAAAGTAATTGTAAAATTCGAATTTTGTAATTACTTCATTATTACATTTTTCTAACCATCTTTATCAAAAGCTATCGACTTATGGAGTTATGAGATTTCTTTAAACTTTTCTAGAAACCATTTCTCCTTTTGTGTGTGTGTGTGGGTGTGGGTGGGTGAGGGTTGTGCAAAATCTGTAGAAACATTGAACAACATTAAATATTACCCATGAAGAATTGATCTATTCAACCACAACCATTTCAAACATTCAAATTTGGAACAAAATATCATTCAAAAACCCATGAAATACAACAAAAATTGTAGAAGAAACATAAAAACTATTTTTCTATAGAAAAAATGTACCTTATCGAAGCTAAGTTATAGTCCTCGGAGAAGTATGGATCGAGAAGGCCTCAATGATCAACTATGAGAGAAAGAGAGTTGTGAGTGGATGGAAAACAAAATTCAAAAATTGTGGGTGCGACGGAAACAGAGGGTTTGGGGTAAAGGGGTGTGTGTTCTGTGGATATTATTTTTTTTTTTGGGGGGGGGGGGTTGTGTAGGGGGTAACAGGGAGAGGTTCTACAAGAGTGTGTGTTGTGTGTTCTGACACCAAATTAACATAAAATCAACACTTCCATAAACATTCACTCTGTGCAATGCAAGGTTACCCAAAAAAAAAAAGAAAAGGAAATAAGCATTGGGTTTAATGTACAAATAGAGGAATTAATAAAAAAAAAACATAAATTATTATAAGTAGCATGACACATTTATTCACCAAGTATATAGCAAACCATGGACAGTTATGAAAACTCAACAAATAAGAATATTAGTACCCTATATAGATCATCATATAAGCATGAAATCAAATGGCCAACATAAAAAGTCAAGCACAACAAAATAAAGAAGCACAACTTGAGTAGTAAGATAATGAGAGAGAACCCTTCTTGGTCTATGACAACACCAACTAACATAATTTCAAAATTTTAAAAGCACAGTGCAATGTAAACCAACCAATTAATTCCCCAAAAAATTTAAATGACTAATTTCATTGAACACCAAGGTGAATATGCTGTTAGTACACACCATTACTTATCATGGTGGTTAATCTCATTCCTTATATTTCCACCTAATATGTCATTTAATTTGCAAGTTGGACAGACATTTTTATTTTGCAAACGACTGGTTGTAAATGTCCAAATTAATTTTGATACATTGACCCTTTTCCGCTTCTTATGGTGCTGAGCAATGGAAATGTTTTGGGACTACAGATATATATTAGGTACCCATATACTGCACTTTGTATAACTATTAGGCTAAGGTGTCCCTATGCAAAACATGTGTTTTTTTTTATCGTGGTCAAAGCCACGTATGCAGTATACAAAAAGATCTACAAAAAAGATCTACTACGTATGCAGTATTCGGAATAATAAACTAAAAAATCAATCTTTATAGACAAAATAACAACAGGCAAAGAAAGGGGAAGTCCGAAACCCAAACACCAAAGTTGTAATATCTCAGTTCACGGACTGTTATTAAAGAGCATCAAAATAAGCAAAGGTGACTGAACAAACATGTAAATACCAAAAATGTAAATAGGAACCTCTAACTTTAATCACATTACAAGAAACTAACAATTACGTACCAAGAAAACATGTAAATAGTGTCAACCTATAAAAACTAACAATTAAGTACCAAGAAAACATGTAATAATGTCAACCTAAAAAAGTGTTTCATTGGTTCCTATCCAAGCATTGAAAGTGTCTAAAAAATAATGTCAATAGATCGTGTGTAATGACACACGTAAACTTCTCCAAACAACACGCCCAAAATAAACTTGAAATGCAGATATGAGTTCACCGCAATGTAGTGAAAAGTAGAAAAGTTTTTGCCAAATCACAGCTAACATGTTAAACTGAGCAGAAAAATGGACTTAAACCCACAACCAAAAAAATGTAAGAAGGAATATACCAGAACAAATAAATGAAAAAGTTACAAAATACCTCTGTCATTGAACTTTCTTAAACCAGAACAAATAATGTGGTTTTAGCTGATGAAACACATAACCAAAAGGGAAAGCTATTGTAAACAGAGTTCCATCTCCTAATCACAAGTCAAAGAAAAATAAAAAGAAGAAAAGCAAGGAACATTCATTTTCAAACAGACATAAATGAGAGCATAAGTAGAATGGATATTTATTCAAAGAATCACCTGAGCTAGTTCATATTTTTCTGTAATCTTTCCCTAAGACGAAACCAATAGAAATCTGCACAGCAAACAGTCACCACATAACCACCTCAACTCCATTTTCCCCCAGCGAAAGGGCAATCCAAGAGACAGCCATCCCGCAGAAAACCCACCCGCACCGTTAAGAAAGAGAAGAAAGAATAAATCCCTTCTCGAAAACCCAAAAGCCTCCCGAGAATCCTCTGATGTTGCCTTTGTGCGTGTTCTGCTAAAACCCAAAACGCAAACCCCCTTCACAAAAACATCAAACCAAAAACCCCCTCAACCTAGAATCCTCTGTGTGTGTTTTGGGGAAACCCCAAAACTGAATGTGTATGTGTGTGGTGTGCGTTGTGGGTGTTTGTGTATGTGTGTGAGAGAGATAGAGAGAGATCAGGGGTACTTGAGACGGGTGCTGGTGGTGTTGCTGACGAAGTAACGGTGGTGCTGGTGGTTTTGCTGGGGGCGCAACAGAGAGAGAGGGGGGGGGGTCAAAATTTTGAATGAGTGAGAGGTTGGAAAAAAAAAAGAAGAAAACCGGAGAGTCATGACTTGTCTGACAGAAGGGAGGGAGAAAAAAGAAGAGACAATTGAGGTGACTAAATATTGATTGATAGGTAGAATTTTGAAAAATATTGTATGTGAAAAATGATGAATTTGGGGGAAAAATTTGATGATGTTGTGGATGATTTTTGAGTCATCGGATGAAATGAATTGTGATCGTCTGATCGGCTTGTTAAAGCCCCGCTCTGTTTTATATTATAGATTGCTTTTTACCCCCTGTGGTTTCGTCTAAAAGTACCTTACCTACTTAACATTTAAAATTACGCGCATTACTCCCTTATGGTTATGTACCAAAATAAAACCGTTACTTTTATCATCCAACTTAATTGAGAGTGTACTTCATATGTTCAAAATATATTATGGACTTTGTTTTCATTGTTTCCCTCCAAAAAAATATTGTCCAAGTGCCTAAAATGCCCTTTATACTAAAATAGCTAGGGTCATAAAATGAGTAAGTTTCCATTCCCAGATTTAATTATCCATTAAATGAATAATTGGAAGCTATGTGGTATCCTTTCCCAGATTTCTGCCTTGCTAAAGGGTCTTGATTTACAAATCAGTCACATTTTTAGAGAAGCCAATGCAATGGCTGATTTTTTGTCCAAGCAAGCTGCGCAGATGGGGACCAGTTTTATTTCTCTGATGTGGGTTCAATGCCAAGCTTGGGGAGGTTGCTAATGGTTCAAGACCAGCGAGGAATACCAGTTGTAAGAGTCAAAATTCTCAATTTCTTCTCATTCTTTCTATGTTTTAGGTCATAACCTCCTTGTATCACCCACTCCTTTAAAACCTCTCTAAAGTTTTGAGGGGAGACAAATCTCATTCCAACCTTTAAGTCTGGTTTGTCCATGTCCCTATCTTCATTAAAGTCAACATAATGATCACTTTCTTCATCTGATTTGTTATCTTTACTCAATTTGTACCATTCATCCTCAACATCAGAATACCATTGGTCAGTTTGAACATTAGCATTTTCATAATTTCCAATTTCTGCATTTATAGCATCAAAGTTTCATTATGAGCATATGCAACTTCTACACTTTCATGCTCTGCAAATATAGTTTTTGCATTTTGAGCATTTCCAACATTTCTAGATTCTGAGACCTCTTTTCTAGAATTTTCTCTTCTAGTGGCAGTTTCAAGCATATTCTCAGTCATATTTCCTTGAAGTATAGTAAGACCAATCCCTGAAGTGCCAGTATCATTGAAAATGTCATCCTCTCCAAGCCTCTCTAAACCTTCATTCATCCAACTGGGATCCCCACTGTCATTTGCTTCTGTTGTAGGTTGGGCATTATTTGATTCTGCACAACCTTTTGACATTCTAGGTTCCACCAACATTTCTCCCACTGTAGAAATTACTTGAATAGGTTCTTGCCCTTTCTCCATATATACAACAATTACATCAAATCCTCTATATGCCATAAGCATATCCATGACTTCCTTGTCTAAATTAATAGCAATCAGACCATTGTTTAAGCTAAACCCAGGCAGTATGTACCACATGTTTATAATATTAGGCTTATCTGAAGTTAAATACTCATACATTCCTCTTAATTCAAACAATAACATCTTATCTAGATCACACTCGTTTACCCTTCTTGTAAACAACACTTGGCTATCATTCAAAGTATCCACCATGATTTAACTCAATAGAAAAACAATTGTCCATTCTGCATGAGTAACAAACAAAAACCGAATAAAAAATTAAATAGTAATAAACAACTTAAAAAAGAAAAGAACAACATGCAACTGGGGAATAATAAACAAATAAGAACAATTTACCCACTAAAAAAACACTAGGACCCACATAGAACTACAAAACATCAAAAAAAATCTTGCCTCAGAACAAGACAAACATTGAGTTGAAAATGATGAATATTGAAAAGAGTTACTTTTATCCAATACCCATGTATTTTAAACCATTCAATATCTCATATCTGCGATGGAGATCTGTGATACGCTAAAAACAAAAATTAACAAGCAGAATAATTTGAAGTCACTCAATAAGTAAGTCAGAACTTTTTTTTTTTACCTTTACCAAAGCTTGAGCAACGAATCGAATCCCTAGTATGATCGCGTACAAGGAAAACAAGAAGCCCAGTTCCCACAAGGAAAACTAACTCTCGCGCACAAGGAAAACAAGAAGAATCAATCGAATCCCTTTGCGAAAGAGGGTGGTCTAAAAGTGTGGTCTCAGATCTGTGATTTCATGCCTTTCTCTTTCCTTTTTTCTCACTTTCTCTTGCCTCTGTTTTTCGTTTTTTCTCTCAGTCGAAAACAAAGTTTGGATTAACCGTAAATTGTTAGATCAAAATTTTTGAGATAATTTAAACCGTTTTTTATGTTAGGATTATGTTATTCGTCATATGTATTTATGTTTTGTCTCAAAATAATTTGAATCATTCTTTGTTTCTTAGATTCAAATTTCGTTCTATTTTATTATATATATTCGAAACGAATATAATCATTATCACTCTTATCGGTAGATAAACGTTAGATCAAAATTTTTGATAGGATCTAAATCGTTTTTAATGTTAGAATTACGTTGTTCGTTAGATATATTTATGTTTTGTATCAAAACGATCAGGATCACTCTTTATTTCTTGAATTCAAATTTTGTTTTACTTTATTATATAGATCCGAAACGAATACAATCATTATCATTGCTATTGGTAGATAAATCAAAAATAAAGATATTTGATGAAAAAATAGTTAAAAAATGGCAATAGAGTTTAAGAGAATTCGAAAAAGAATAATAGGGACTTAATTTGGAGATGCAATTCAATGCAATTACTAGATTAATTATAAATTTTAATATTAAATAAAGTTCACCCTTAATCCAATAGTTGCATTAAATTAAATTGTCGAAAAAAATTATCAAATTAAATCTCCAAATTGAGTTCAACGTTTAAAATCTTGAGTAAACTGTACATATGACCTTCAAATTATGATATTTGTGTCAATTAAGTCTCTAAATTTTTTTTTGTCAATTAAATTCCTGAACTCTTTAATTATATTAATTGAATCTTTCTGTCTGTTTCCATTAGAGTGTACCACTCATGTAATTATATGAAACAAAAAGACATAATGACTCAATTGACACAATTAAAAAGTTTAAGGGCTCAATTGACCAAAAAAAAAGTTTAGAGGCTTAATTAATAGAAAATTCATAGTTTGAGAGTTATGTATGTAGTTTACTTCAACTCATTTGTATGAGTGGTATATTTCGTCACTTCCATTAGAAAACCTAACGAAGATAGACATAAGGGTTCAATTGACATATTTTGAGAGTTTAGTGACTTAATTGACACAAAAAAAAAAAAAAATTTCAAGAATTTAATTAATACAAATATCATAATTTGAAGGTATATATGTAATTTATTTTAAAATCTTCGTTTGAGAAAATATATCAAACACAGGTACAGAAAAAAGCCAACTCAACAGCCTGGACCAGTCAACAAATGCAACGTGTGTCAAGCTTCCCTGCGGGCCGTTACCGACCTGCTTTGCCAAACTGTGAGCCAATCATCAACACCCAGTTTCGCATTGAGCTGTTCGGTGAACTAAATAGCTGTCACTCGTACTTGTTGGGCCCACCAAATCGCCTATAAATTGACACAACCTCCATGAACTCATCACAAGCCGCAACAAAACCCTAGCCTTCTTCCTTCAATTCAAACCTCTTATTTACAGTTTCAGATCACAAGCCGAGTCTCCGTAATCCTTCACCAATGGCGCAAGTTAACATCTTCAAGGCCTTGGTTCTCGCCTTTATCGTTGCAGTTGTCACCGCATCTGCGCAGGATATCGGGAGTGCACCAGCTCCGTCTCCGGATGCCGGAGCGGCGTTTTCTCTGCCTGTTTCCGGTGCCTTGATCGGGACTTCTCTCCTCCTCTCTGTTCTTTCTCTATTTAGGCATTAATGTTTTGTTGCGAGAAGTTCTTTAGGGATATAGATATACTTATATTATTGAGTGGGAGGTTTTTGTGTATTTTAATTCTGCATTGGTGATTGTATTTGAGTCGATTGATTATTTCATTCTTATATTTGAATGAATAAAATATTTTTTTTATTTAATTCTGTTTGTTGTTCTAATATTTTTTTGGACAAACTTCACTTTACTCCCCTCTATTATTTAAAAATGTCTATATAACCCTCACATATCATGTGGACTAAAGTGAATGATTAACTCTGTTAGCAAAAAAAATAAAATGACCGTAGTACCCCTATCTACTTCTTCCCAAGCAAACCCTGTCTGCAGCACAACACCCCCTGAACAACCGCACAACCATTGCAAACACCACCATGCCACTATCATTGCACAACCAATTTCCACCAATTTCCAAGTTCAATGGGTATGCTTCATCACTCTAAATTCATTTCGCATAAATTGGAACGAAGCAATTCGAATCAAAACGAATTGAAATTGGGTAACTGCGAACCAAAATCAGAATCGGACAAAATTGCAGATGATTCGGAAATCAAACCCCGAGTTGCATAGATGTCGTTTATTGTTAGCGATTATTGTTGCAACGATGGTTGTCGGTAGCTCGCTGGTTAGTGAATAGGAAAAAGGAAGCGAAATATAAAAGAAGTGGTCGGTGGTAAATGTTGGTAATGGACTAGTTGGAAAATAGGACAAAGAAGAGGAAAAATGAAGAATAGAAGAGAAGAGGAGTGGTTTACACTGTTGGTGGCGGACACTATCAACTTCTGAAGCGAGATAAACACCAAATTGATTCAAACTTCTTAAGGGGAAAAAACACTTTTTTTTTTGGGTTGACGTATGATCTTTTGGGTGTTTTGGTGAACTGGGTTGTTGTTTGAATGGGGAGATTTTGAGAGATTTGAGGAGAGATGCATTGGGAATGTGAAGATATGAGATGGGTTTTTTGGAATTTGATGAGGTATTAACCTTAGGAATTGAACCAGACTTAGAACCTGAAGAAAGATATCCAAATTTCAAAACTTTAGACTTGAATTTTCATGAGGAGGAGTCAATAGAGAGCTCAAATTTCAGGTGGGTTTTTGTCACCATAGATGAAATCCAAGAAATTTATCAAGTCCCAGAAATTAAAATGCAAAGAAAATCGCATCAGTGTCCTTAATTTCAGGCTGGTTCAGTTAAAATTAAGAGAGCGAGACAGTGACAGGGGGTGTTGGTAAGCGCACTTTTGTCATTTCAAAATACTTTTTCATGTCCACCCTCACTGCTAACGCGTGACTTTACCAGATCAGTTAAAATAGATGGGAAAAAAATGTAACAGTGCACTTAATCTATAAATCATGTGAGGGTTATGTGAATATTTATAAATAATAGGGAGGCTATGTGCTTTTAGTGTATACCCCAAGGGAGTAAAATGAAATTTCACCTACTTTTTTGACTGCTAGTCTCGAGTCTTAGAACTTTTTTTTATTGTCTTTTTTTTATGTTATTAATAAAGTGCTAACGTAACCCTACTCCCCTTTATTAAATTGGTTTCCAACGTCTTAATTTGATCAAATGAATTCTTATTTTGTAATTAAAGGATTAAAAAATTCTAAAAATTAAGAGAATGTGGAGTGAAATTTCTTCTGGCCATGACTCCACTAGTTTGATTCTTTTAATGGGTGGATAGATGAATCATTTTGGAATTTATGACCGTTAATCTATTTATTGAGGAAGATTATTAAAAGTGCAATAATGGAAGATTCCCGAAAAGAGATTTATCATCAATGTCACTGATTGAGTTGGGTCCAACTATTTTCAAATTAAAGGAATAAAAAACAAAAAAAATTGGGTGCACCTGGTTCTATATCCCCTTCACAATTATTGAATGAACTTCAAAAGTCGAAGTCCATGGCAGATGATGGGGAAAAGTGTAACTTTGCGGGGTAAAAGTTTAAGTCGAAGATCAAAGTCAAATTTTTAAGTTTTATGGGTCATACCTATCAACGACAATTTTTCAAAGAAAAACCTCTTGACGAAAGTTTCCTCCTCAACATCAATGGCAGATCCACAATGGGGGCAATTATCCCTACTGAAATTTTAAAAATATTTGGGGAGTAAATATAATTTCAAAAATTTAAAATTTATTAGAGATTTTCCCGCATTACAAAAATTTATAGATATTTATGATATTTTAATAAATATATGAGTCTTACTGTAGAAGGCAAGAAGTGGATTTACCTCCTCCAAATAATGTATAAGTTTATAACTCGTATTCCCTTTCTTTATCTCCTGCAAAATGAAAAAATTGTCCAAGACAAAGTACTTTGGTCAAAGACACTTTGATACTGAGTCGATAAGTGAATAGAAAGAATTGTTATACAAGGAGAATTTTGTATACCTTCCACCTTGTGCCTCTGTATTCTTTATAGAGCCTCCCTGTAACGCCTCAAAAATCGGAGATTCTTAATTTAACAAAATTCGGGTAGAGTCTCCTTTGTACGGGGAGTTTTACCCAAAATACAACTTGTACAATTATACTATATTGATCATACCGGGTGCATTTATGAATAAATATTGACCACATTACTATCTAAAACCATTTACATCATGAGATCACTAATATGATCCATAAATAAATAAGATTTTATTTTTCATCCATAAAATTTATAACATTATCCAAAAGAATATGCTCAACCATGATATTTACATCCTAAAAATTTAACCATCATAGCGCAGTGGAATAACAAAAGAAAAACTAGACTTCACAATATTCAAAATAAATATCCTAGTCTATAACAAAAGAAAGTGTCGTTCTACGCTTCCACCTCGGGATTCACGCTCCCGTCTATCGGAGTTTTTCAGTATTTGGGCTCCTCAACTCCCAGCTATTCCTCGAGAAGATAATCTGAAAAAGTTGTTAGGTAAGGGGTGAGCATGAAGCTCTGTAAGAAAACTCTTCCAAACCCGAACAAGATTTAAAAAACATATAAAATTGTCGGTCTCATTTTACAAATAGCATATATAACTTTTGAAGAAAACAGGGACATTGGAAACAGATTTCAAGTTTAAGTAACAACAATAATTTAATGAATAAAAGAACTCAATATACAATTAATAATTTATTTCACCATAAACCGTTTCTCACAAATTCTTGCGGAATCTCATACTTCTCAAGATTCTTGTAGAAATTATTTCTGGTAGAATAAACAATAACTCATAACTTGAACATTTCACAACAATATATACATGTATCTCAACCATGATGTAAGGCATCCACATAAATCAACGCATTGAGTTACATCTAGTCCCCCCACACACACCCAAATCTTCTCAAAGATATCCAACCTTTAAGAAGGGCGTATACCATATAAATGGCAATGACGTATCCAACCCAAGTATTAGTATACTAACCTCTGCCTTGATACCCGTGAGCAATAGTAGTTTCATCTTACCAAAGCACTAACCCCACTACGAGTGGTACGAAAAGTTCAAACCTACACAGAGTATGAAGAACGTCTACCCACTCTACGATATCTCGTCAAAGGCCACCCATGGTCATCCCACACTCATAAGAGATACAATACCAAACTCAATTTCTCAATTTACAAGCATATCTCAAAAATTCTCAAATTTATCATGTTACAATTCCAACGACTAATTAAGAAAAATACAAGAGATCACAACAACATCATTTTATTACTCAACACAAAACACTATGGTTTCGAAATCAATAATAAAGGAAGAATTTAAGAAGAAAATCCATTACTCTCCAAAAACTAAGGTTTTAAAGCAATAAAAGAGATTTTATGGGTATTCAACCCTAACTTTGTTCAAAACATGTAATTTTTGCAAAAAAAGACTAAAAGATGATGATTTCATATCATATATATAACATTTAGAGACAAATCATACATACATAAATACCCTAACATCAATGAACAAGGATGGAAGAAAACCCCTACCTTGAATCAAAATTCTAATTAAGAACCCAAACTCTAGTGACATTTTTCTTCCTCTCTTAATCTTTCTCTAAGGTTTCAAGAGGTGTGGGGTGAGAGTGGAGTGAAAGAAATGAGGGAAAATGGAATGAAATGGTGTTATAAGGTCAGTCAAATCCCGATTTTATTGTTCATAGGCTGATTTGATTTTCTCCAAAATTACGATTTTGCCACTAAAAATTTTCAATGTGATTCATATGACTACCCTAAGATTTTTCGAAGTTTCGAATTCATTTTTAATGTTATTTTAACCTAAAAATATTTATTTTATTATTTATTTTAAAACTAAAATAAATTTAATCTCGAAACATTAAAATTAATATTTTTACTTTGTTACCCTTATCAACTTTAAACACCTAAAAAAAAAATTAAACTTCACAATCAATTTGTCTCTCTAGTATTTATTCTTACAATTTCAATATATATGGTTTATTCTTACGTCATTACATATATAAGAATCACTAACAAGTACATTACTATATTAATATAAACATGTGGGGGTTTACAATCCACCCCCCTTAAAGAAAATTTCGTCCTCGAAACTTACCTCAAGTAGCGAACAAGTGCGGGTACTTCTCTCGCATTTCTAGCTCCGGTTTCCAAGTAGCTTCTTCCACTTCATGGTGTTGCCACAAAACCTTCACTAGTCAGATGACTTTGTTACAAAGCACCTTCTCTTTGATATCAAGAATCGACGCTACCGGGGTGGATAGCAAACTTAGAGTGATGACACTCTCCAAGTATCTCTTCTTTTAGGGACGAATTATCGAGAACACATAGCTTATCCCCATATCTTAGTTCTCCATTTCTCAAAGACCAACCCTCCATTGTTTCTCCATTCTCCAATTTAGCTCGAATCAACGCTAAGTCAGGATCTAAGCATTGCAATTCCACAATCCTACGTTGAAGGGTAGGTTGGGCCACAAGGTTGAATAGGCATGGCCGAGATCTATCTTCTCCAACCCATAGATCATAGTCTTCAAGGGCATCCCTCATCTTCCATTTACTTGCGAGAACATTGAGTTCACCCCAAGACTTTCAGCTAAGTGCATCGGCGACTACATTGGCCTTCCTCGGATGGTAGTTGAGTGTGAAATCATAATCTTCTAGATACTCAACTCACCTTCTCTACCAAAGATTCAAATTTTTCTGTGTGAACACATACTTGAAGCTTTTATGATCTGAGAACACTTGAAACTTTTCCCCATACAAGTAAAACCTCTACAGCTTGAGAGCAAAAACTACAGCGACAAGCTCCAAGTCATGAGTGGGATAATTCTGCTCATGAACCTTTAATTGTCTCGAACCATAAGCAACAACCTTGCCTCCCTGCATTAGCACACATCCTAAGCCTCGTAGCAAAACATCGGTGTACACATCATATCTTTCCTCACTGCTCGGAATAATGAGGACAGGTGTTGTCGTCAACCTCTCCTTCAAGGTGCTAAAGGCTAGCTCACACGCTTGAGTCCACACAAATTTTTCTCCCTTCCTTATGAGGCGAGTCATCAGCATCGCAAGCTTTGAAAAACCTTCCACAAACCTACGATAATAGTCGGCTAACCCTAAGAAACTACGTACTTCTGTCATATTCTTAGGTGGTTCCCATTGCATCACGACTTCAATCTTTTCAAGATCAACAGCTACCCCTGGTTCGGACACCACATGACCCACAAATTTCACTTCCCTCATCCAAAACTCGTATTTTCTCATTTTGGCATCCAAAACAATTCATCACCGCACAAAAAAGTGGACAACAAGTTCATCCCAAATATAACGTCGTACCCCTTCATATCTAACGCAACCAAATCGACAACCAACTCTTACTCCTCAATGCGAAACACACATCCTCTACACACCCTTGTTATATCCAACCGTTCTCCCGTGGGCATGTCAATACTAAGGGCATGTTCTAGCTTCTCAAATCACAATCCCAAATTTAATGTATATCCAGTACGTATGAATGAGTGTGTAGCACCAAAATCAAATAAGATTCGGGACCAAGAGTTATAAAGAAGCACGATACCTTCCACTATGACATTAGAAGCATCCTCCTCTAGTTGAGTCAAAGCAAAAATTCTCCCTTGATTGGCGCCGCCGAGGGCTTGAGCTTGTAATGATCTTTACTGTGTTGGCCTTTGTAGGGGTGGCTTATTTGCTGATAACTGCCCGGTTGCTTGATTGGTCATTGAGGAAAACGAGGGAATCTATGTTTGAAGTGCCCAAACTCTCCGCATGCAAAGCATTGACACGGGTCAATGCTTGTTCTAGTCTGAGCAACTCCATCTCCTCGGGCTGTCAAGAGTCTTTGTCCACTTTCCTGGTCTGGCCGTCGATATAATGTCGCTCGCTGTAATCCGCTACTACTAGCACCAGTCCGGATCGGACCTCCTCTCACGAAGCTCTGTCGTTGCTGGTTGTCCTCTATATCTCTTTCCACAAGTGCAGCTTGGTCAACCATATCCCCATACTCCCTGATCTTGAGGGCCACCAACTTTTCCCAAATAACAGGCCTTAATCCCTGCTCAAAGCGTTTTGGCCCTATTGGCCTCAATAGATATAAACTCTATAGCATAACGGGATAGCTCGTCAAACCTCCTCTCGTACTCGGTCACCGTCATGCTGCCCTGTCGTAGAGCAAGAAAATCTGCCTTCATTCTGTCTCTAACTAATTCTGAAAAAAACTTGTCTTGAAAGATTTGGTCGAACTCCTCCCTAATGAGTGCATTGGTGTTCTTCCTTCTCTTTACGGAATCCCACCAATGCTTGGCCTCTCCCTCCAATAGATATATCACCAAGCCAACCCTAAGGTTATCGGCCACACCCATGCCATCACAAATCTTCTTCACTCGGCGAATCCATCTATCCGCATCCAAGGGATTGGAGCTTCCTCGAAAAGTGGGTGGGCCCTGTCTTAAAAACTTTCAAAGAATGACCATTCTCCGATTTTCATCCCCGTTGCCCGATACTTGGGCTAGTGGATGAGTTCCCCCATTGTGGTTGTTGTTGTTTCCATTCTGGTTTTGTACCAGAGTGGTGAGCTCCCTTAACCATTGGTAGATGTCGTTCATGGCATCGGAAGGTGGTGGTAGGGGTGGATTTGCTTAACCTCCACAACCACGCCACGTCCACGTCCTCATCCTCGTCCTCTATTCATCCTGCACATCAATTTATAATTTAGTTCTCATTGATGTACAAAACATCCTAACTATCGCTTTAATCTAAAGCCTAAGACTTATATAAAATATAAACCAACAATTTTGTTCAACTTAATCCTACCTCACTAGTGGTAATCCATAACCTATAGCTCTCATGTAAGACCTAAAGCCTAAACTCTGATACCAAACTTGTAACGCCCCAAAAATCGGGGGTCATTAATTTAACAAAATTAGGACAGAATCTCCTTTGTACGGGGAGCTCTACCTAAAACACAACTTGTGTAATTATACTACATTGACTACACTGGGTCCATTTATGAATAAATATTGACTACATTAATATCTAAAACCATTTACATTATGAGAGCACTAATATGATCCATAAATAAATAAGACTTCATTTTTCATCTATAAAATTTATAAAATTATCCAAAAGAATATGCTCAACCATGGCATTTACATCCCAAAAATTTAACTATCATAGCGCAGCGGAATAACAAAAGAAAAACTAGACTTCACAATGTTCAAAATAAATATCCCAGTCTAGAACAAAAGAAAGTGTCACTCTACGCTTCCACCTCGGGATTCACGCTCCCATCTATCAGAGTCTCCCAGTATTTAGGCTTCTCGACTCCCAGCTGTTCCTCGAGAGGATAATCTGAAAAGGTTGTTAGGTAGGGGGTGAGTACGAAGCTCTGTAGGAAAATTCTTCCAAACTCGAACAAGGTTTAGAAAAGCATATAAAATGGTCGGTCTCATTTTACAAATAGCATATATAACTTTTGAAGAAAACAAGGACATTGAAAACAGATCTCAAGTTTAAGTAACAACAATAATTTAATGAATAAAAGAACTCAATATACAATTAATAATTTATTTCACCATAAACCGTTTTTCACAAGTTCTTGCAGAATCTCATACTTCCCAAGATTCTTGTAGAAACCATTTCTTATAGAATAAACAATAACTCATAACTTGAATATTTCACAACAATATATACATGTATCTCAATCATGATGTAAGACATCCACATGAATCAACGCATTGAGTAACATCTAGCCCCCCCCATATACACAAATCTTCTAAAACATATCCAACCTTTAGGAAGGGCGTATATCATACCAATGGCAATGACGTATCCAACCCAAGCATTAGTATACTAACCCTCTGCCTCGATACCCGTGAGCAATAACGATTTCGTCTTACCAAAACACTAACCCCACTATGAATGATTGAAAAAGTTCAAACCCACACGGAGTATGAAGAACGTCTACCCACTTTACGATATCTTGTCAAAGGCTACCCATGGTCATCCCACACTCATAAGAGATACAATACTAAACTCAATTTCTCAATTTACAAGTATATTTCAAAAATTGTCAAATTTATCATGTGATAATTCCAATGACTAATTAAGAAAAATATAAGAGATCACAACAATATCATTTTATTACTCAACACGAAGCACTATAGCTTCGAAATCAATAATAAAGGAAGAATTTAAGAAGAAAATTCATCACTCTCCAAAAATTAGGATTTTAAAGGAAGAAAAGAGATTTCATGAGTATTCAATCCTAATTTTGTTCAAAACATGTAATTTTTACAAAAAAAGACTAAAAGATGATGATTTCATATCATATATATATCATTTAAAGATAAAACATACATATATAAATACTCTAACCTCAATGAACAAGGATGGAAGAAAATTCCTACCTTGAATCAAAATTTCAAGTAAGAACTCAAGTTCTAGTGACCTCCTTCTTCCTTTTTCTTTCTCCTATGATCTTTCTCTAAGGTTCCAAGAGGTGTGAGGTGAGAGTGGAGTGAAAGAAATGAGGAAAAATGGGATGAAATAGTGTTATAAGGTCAGCCAAATTCTGATTTTACTGTTCACAGGCTAATTTAGTTTTCTCTAAAATTATAATTTTGCCACTAAGAATCTCCAATGTGATCCATATGACTACCCCTAAGGTTTTTAGACGTTTTAGATTAATTTTTAATGTTATTTTAACCTAAAAACATTTATTTTTATGATTTATTTCAAAACTAAAATTAATTTACACTCGAAACACTAAAATTAATATTTTTACTTTGTTACCCTTATCAACCTTAAACACCTAAAAAAAAAATTAAATTTCACAATTAATTTGTCTCCCTAGTATTTATTTTTACAGTTTCAATATATATGATTTATTCTTACGTCATTACATATATAAGAATCACTAAACAAGTACATTACTATATTAATATAAATATGTGGGGATTTACACTCCCTCTACTAGGGTTTTCTTGATTGACAATACAAGGTAGCACACCCTCCATCAATTTGGGAAATTTGTTAGGGATTTACTGAAATTTCTCCGGATGTTTCTTCAGTTGACCTGCTTTTACCAAGCCGATGATCATGCTCATTTTTTATATCAGAATGCCTAAATTATAGGCATCTCCTAAGTACTATGTTGCTTACATGAGAAGCTCGGTCGTCAAAACTGCATTCTTTCTTTCCTTCCCAAGCTATTTAAACAATTCGGCCTGTCCTTGTCGAAGTAAGGCTCAAAGACTTTCACCTAGCTATGGTTTTACTGTTTCCTCACGTATCTTATCCCGCCACCCTCACGTGAGAGCATTAAATGCCCCTTACATGTGTCAAAAATACAATGCCTCTTCACCTACTTATAAATGTCAAAAAATTCTTTTAAAATGCATTGCATCCATCGTATGTTAGATTAAATTGTTTTGATTTGATGGTTTGAATAGTTTTATTGTGACTGATTAAGTAATTCCTACACCCAAGTTAGTTTGGTAGAATAATCATAGTTTACGTTTGTTTCGATTGTTTGTTAAAATTCAACTATATATGATTGAACTCAATCTTTTGGTCCAAAATTTTTTGTTTGATGATTAAGTCTTATCGATAACTTTATGGTGAGCTTTTTTTGTTGGCTCTTTTTGTATAGCCCTCATTTATATGGGTTGCAATTTTAATTAATATTATATTAATGAAACTATACTTTTGTGAACATTAGTAACTTTAATACTCATATGGTTTAGATTGCCTCCACTGGAGAAAACGTTTGGCTTCGCCCTGTTCAATATCATTTCTGCCAATTTCCATCCAAAATGAGCAAATTTCTATTTTTCGTTGGCTAAGAGAAACGGAGATGAATACTCTCTCAACTCTAACCCGTTTCTCATTTGATCTTAAAAAAAAAAAAAGATAGCAAGTTGAACAGAATTTTGCGAGTTGCTACCCAAGTCACAAGATTCGCTGGAGCACCTGATGCTCCTGCACACGAATTCATGTTTTGAGAACGAATTTTTCGTGAATTCTCACTCTATTTATCAAATTCACATATTCGATTTATGAATTTACAAATTCAATTAAGTCTCGCTCTTACTTGTTTATGTGCTTATGAATTATTATTCTAATTTTTATTTTGTAAATCTAGGTCCATGCCTAAAGATATATATTAAACCAGTATGATATTTATAATTTATGATTATCATTTTGAGACCTTATAATTAACAAATATCTGAAAATTAAAGAGTTTTTCAAGTAGTTGTGCAAGAAATTTAATTTTGATTAATTTTTATAGATGAAAGTGTGTTTGCCTGCATATAATATAATGTTTTCAAGGCGCTAGCTCATACTCTAAGATGTTTTTGAATTTTATTGCTTTTGTGCTTCCGCTCTATGTGATTTAGGTATTAATCTCTATTTCTTTCTTTCTTTTGTCTAAAGAAATTTGAGTTCAATTTATTACTTTTTACATAAAAAATAATTAATATTCACACTCTTCTAGATTATTCTAAAAAGGGTTTTGAGCTAAGAATATATTAAATTTTGGAACTCCTAGTATTTATTTTTCCTCGAAAAAGAAAAGCCACAATGTCTATCCAAAGTCTTATAAAAGTACCAACTTCTTATTCTCATTTCAAGCATCAACGCATCATCCATGTTAAGGTTGGTAGGTTGAGAATTGCCCCACGGAAACAGGGACAGGGTGATTTGCAAGACATGCCATCAACCCTTGTACTTCAAGTGCTTTTTTTTTTTTGGTTCCCCATCACCCAATTCTTAAATCCCATCTCACTTCTTCTCCAATCACAAAAAAAATGAAGCTCCAAGGCATATTTTTCACTATTTCCATTGCCCTTTGTGCAGCTCTCGCATCCAAATATTTCACAACTCCACAACAATTTCTCAAGTATCTTGTTGATTTTAGCTTTACCACATCACCCATTATTCCAACAATACTAATCTCAAATGATATTCAATCCCGTCACCATTACCAACGTCACCATAAGCGTCATTACCAACGTCACCATAACCGTCACCATGATGACAAAAATACAACAAAATCTATATGTGATGATTTTCCTCCTGATTTTCCCCCTCCAGATACTAACACGACTTCATTTATCTGCGTCGATTCTAAAGGGTGTTGTAATTTCACGAGAGTGCAATCTGCAGTTGATGCAGTAGGAGTTCTTAGCTCCAACCGAACCATAATCTGGATTAACAGTGGAATCTACTTGTAAGTTGATGATAATTTCTCCGAGTTTTCTCGTAAGAATTTCTTTGTATTTTGTTTTGTTTTTTAAAATTAAAAGTTTATAAGCTTTCACAACATTTTCATGTGTTGTCATATCAGTGA
This sequence comes from Ilex paraguariensis, assembly GCA_963454935.2. Taxonomy (NCBI): domain Eukaryota; kingdom Viridiplantae; phylum Streptophyta; class Magnoliopsida; order Aquifoliales; family Aquifoliaceae; genus Ilex; species Ilex paraguariensis. Next base: position 246,164 of record CAUOFW020004314.1, on the reverse strand, counting down.
GAAAGTCATTGTTCCAAGAACCAAACCAAACATCACATTTCAGGGACAAGGGTATACTTCAACTGCAATTGTGTGGAATGATACAGCCAACTCTTCAAATGGCACATTCAACAGCGGCTCCGTTCAAGTTTTTGCTGCAAACTTTATTGCTAAGAACATTAGTTTCATGGTACATTTGTAGATTAAATCAATTATTTTTTTTGGGTAAATTAGACTTTGACCCTCTAAACTATAGATTCGATTTCATTTTGTCTCTTGAACTATTAATTTTTTTGCATTGCCCCCCCAACTCTTTTGATTGTTCACATTGTCCCAATCACAAATATCCATTATCTTTTGGACAAAAATTGTTGACGTGTCGAGGAAAAGTTAAAATAATTACACAATTGGGGGCAAAATGATATAACTTTCTGTTAAATATGTAATGACATTGATAATTGAGACAATGCGAAATTAGTCACATAGTTGAGATTGCAATGTGAAAAATATGATAGTGAAGGGGGATAAAGTAAAAAATATTTAGGTAGGCAAGTTCCTCCCTAGTCTGTCTTTTTTTTTTCTTTCTATACTAGGTTTGTGCTTTGTAGAGCTATACTATTGGGGCTTAATTTACTGATGTAATTTATTATGACATTTGAATTAATTGTGAATCCAATTAAATATTAGAACTTTGGTGTTGATTCAATGGTTTTAATAAAGCCACATCATTAGATTAACAAATTATATCAGATTTTTAAGTTTAAATAGCATTACTTGTGCTTTGTATGGAATAGACTCTTCTAAGCGCTAATCCGTGTGTCCTTTTGGACGTGTTTTGAGCTTTATTGTACATCTTACATTTTCAAATCAATAAACTATTTACCTTCCGAAAAAAAGTGAAAAAAAGTCATAGTAGAGGGGAGTCAAACTCGAATTTGCCTTTTTCCTATCAAATATAGAGTAATTAGAGAGATTTTTTTTCTGAAAATTTTACATTCTAGAATGTAGCTCCAATTCCAAAACCTGGGGATGTTGGAGCACAAGCCGTGGCAATCAGAATAGCAGGAGACCAATCTGCATTCTGGGGTTGTGGATTCTTTGGTGCCCAGGACACTCTTCATGATGATAGGGGTCGCCATTACTTCAAGGATTGCTATATCCAAGGTTCAATCGACTTCATCTTCGGCAATGGAAGATCATTTTATGAGGTAGTACTCTTGGCTGCCTTCAATCTCAGTTTGTATGCATGATACTGGTTGAATCGATAAGACAAAAAAAATTGGAAAAAAAAATCAATAAAATTACTAAAATATGGCGTTGTGAGCTACCGACGTGTCAGCTGATATGATCGTAATAAAAAACTAAATGAGTTGGAGTAATATTATTGGACAATATCAGATGACACATCAATAACTTAATGTATTAGGTGAGACCACAAAATCCCAATCCCATTAGTTGAGAGAGAGATTGAGAGAGAGAGGAGGGGGTCAGCTCAATAGAATTTGAGACCCTAAGCGAAAACTTTAAGCGAGAGTCTTTATAAACTTATTATAAATATATATGTTATTTTATGGCTATGCCATATTTTCAATGAATAAAGAGAGTTTAAGCTACTTTATGACTATGCCATTTTTTAATGCGTTATGAACATAAAATCATATGAATGAGAGTGTGAGAGAGAGACAAATTTAGGCAGTATTTGTTTATGTAAATTTATTTGTATATGCCTTAAGGCTATTTAGGCCAACCCCAATGGTCGTTTAATTGGTAACAGAGACGAGTTATAAATTTAGATGTTCTTAATGCTGCACAAAACTGTCTCGTGTAAGATCAACAGTCGAGTGTGTGATAAGATGTAATTAATGGACAACAAATAAAGCAATCAATGACAGTAATGTAAATATTGAGTCAACACGCAAATATATGGTGATTTAGTCCGGATGACCTATTCCACTCCGGTAAATTGCAACGGTGGTGGAGGGTTTTTATTGATGAATGAAGTAAGAGAGAGAAAAATCTGGAAGAGGTGTGCTCCGAGAGAGGTACAATAGTTAGGAAGCGAAAAGTTGTGTGTGTAGGGAGGTGTAGAGAGATGTGGTGAGATGTCAAGATGTGTCCTATCAGGTGAAGAAGACTTACAATTTATAGACATAGTGAGGAGGTAACGTAAGTGTAAGGACATTAATTTTTCAGGAAGGATAATTACAAAAAATAAGTACAATTATAATAGCCTTGATTTTCAAGAGTAGATATTCCAATAATCTCTCTCCACGTGCTCTTTTCTTCTTAGACTACTTGAATACGAATTAGACTTAACCTGTCTTTTAGTTGACTTGAGCTTATTTGGTTTATTGGGTTTGGTCCGGTTGGATTTGGGTTTGTCAGTCTTGAAATTGAATTTTAGTAATTTCTTAGGCCAAGTCATGATAGAGATTCTCTCATGTACACTCTAACTCCGAAAAATCGGACTAAAAAAAAAATTAATCAAAGTATATATAAACTGCCTTAAACACCTTTCATCGTTGAACCAAAAGAAAAAATCTACTTGGGCCAGTTTACGGTAGAAGTAACAGAGTATGTGCAGTAGCAAACCGTGTAGCTCCAAAGAATGAGTTACAATAACCATTCATCAATCCTGCTTTATAATTTTGATCTTGTACAGGACTGCCAGTTGACTTCTATATCCAGCCCAGTACCAACAGGAGTGAAGACTATAAATGGAGCCATTACAGCCCACGGCCGAGCTTCCAACGACGAAAACAGTGGCTTTGCATTTGTCAACTGCACAGTAGGAGGGACAGGAAGAACATGGCTAGGTCGAGCATGGAGGCCATTCTCGAGAGTTGTTTTTGCTTTCACGTCTATGTCTGATATCATTGCCCCCGAGGGGTGGAACGACTTCAACGACCCCAGTAGAGACCAGTACGTAAACATCTCTCTAACACTTCTAAGTGCATGTTTCGTTTCACTATAAATAAAGTATGAGATTGAATAATTGGTTTCCATCTAATCTATATTATTTATTATAAAATTAATGATACTCATATATTAGTTTCTTCTAATTTTTATTTCTTATATCTATTTGACTTCTAAATTCTTTTGAACTCTTTTATTAACAATATTTTATTTTAAAAGTTTGTATTATTTTTATTCCGTATACCTATTTGACTTCTAAGTTGCTTAGATTTTTTTATTAAATCATATCTTATTTTTAAATTCTTTTAGACTTATTTATCAATAACACACTTACATACGGTTTTATATATCTATGTCTATATTTACATGAAGAAATAAAGTCCAATCTATATTCTATTATTTTACAATTCAATATATGTTATAATTGGTTTTTTAGTATACAACAATATCATATTATTACAATATAAACAATAGTATTAAAATTTAATCATTTTCTTTGATAAAAAATATAATAAATTTATAATTTAATTAAATGTGCAAATACTCAATAATAATAAATTTACAATAAAGATTCATTATAAATAAATGAGAAAATATCTATGGGGTCAGAGAGATACTCGAATAGGGTAAAATAGAATAATAATTAGGTTTAGAAATAATTAAAATTATATAATTTATTACTCAATTTAATTACTCATATAATTTAATTTTTTTATAAACAATTTATTCTTAAAATATATTCACGTGCGCACGTCATGTATTATTAGTCCATACAAATCATGTGAAAAAAAGTACTATTTTATCCTATCTTTTGTGTAAAAGGTTTGGATCAAGGTTAGGATAAGGTATAAATCTATAATTATAGCACTAAATTTATGTTTGTATTAGATAAATAGTATACAGTATTAGATTGAAATTGATAAAACAAATATTAAGGGTAAGAATTTGTATAATGTGTAACTTTTATATGAAAGTTAAAACTAATACCACCTATCACATAATATTTATTCCTATCTAATATTAGGTGTTAAATGGTAATAATGAATCGGGTTAGGATTAAAGAGAAATTAATATCGAGTTATTATAATTCAATCCAAACTTAGTATTATATCATTGTTGAATTAAATTAATCCAACCTAAACTAAACTTGCCATAGTATTCTCCATTGGATTAAAGGATGGTCTCATTGACATTTATAAACTAATTGTCTTGTTTCGAACGCAGGACTATCTTTTATGGAGAATACAAGTGCTTAGGTGCCGGATCTAATATGACAATGCGGGTGGCATATGCCCAGAGACTCAATGACACACAAGCTTCACCCTTTCTTAATGTATCATTCATTGATGGTGATCTGTGGTTGCAAACACAGACATAGCTAGATGAAAATTAATGATATATAGTAATTATATATCAAATTCATTTCAAATTGCTAATAAATTTGAAGTATTTTCATTATTATGATTCGTTTTTAATGTTGTATAATTTTTTTCGATTGAAAAGAACGGATTCAACGAACCCAAGTCTACATATAATCCAGAAAGAGTGTACCACTTTTCCATAATCTTACGAATGAGTCGTATAAATGAAAAATTTACAATAAACACATATGTCAAGGTATAATCTATACGTTGATCTGAGCCGCCTTTGTCTCAATGTATAATCTGTATCACCTGCGGAACACGAGGGAGGCCTAGGGGGCCATGGCCCCCATACTTTCTATAACCCTAGTATACCTATAGTAGAATGACTCAATTGATATAATTAAAGAGTTTAAGGGCTCACTTGATACAGAAAAAAATTAAGAGACTTAATTAATACTAGAGTCAAAATTTGAAGATCATATATGTAATTTATTCAAAAAAAAATACTATTACATGGTTATAATTCCATGTGAACAAAGACTCCTAAAACAAATAAAAATCTGATAACTAATTTTAATAACAGTTTGGGTCAAAATCTAGCATCCTTAATCCATAGACCACTCTTACGTGACTTTTATATCCTATCATCATGTTGATTAGTGTAACTATTCAATAATCTATAAAATAAAATAGAACGAAGTTTGAATTTTGGAGATAAAGAAAGGTCCAGATCGTTTTGAGACAAAACATAAACACATCCAACGGACAATGTAATCTCAATATAAAAGATAATTCAAATCATCTCAAAAATTATGATCTAATAGTCAACAAAGAGTCCTATATTTTTCTTTCTTGCCCAACACAGCCCCTATCTCACGCCTCTCCTAGCTCTCATATAAGTCCCTCTCTTTTATCTCTTAGACATTTTAAACACACTATCTCATCTCCTCTCTTTCCTTCTATCTCATACTAACTGATACAGCTCTCTCTCCCTCTATCTTATACTCTCTCTGTTATCTCACACATGTTTTAAACACACACTCTTCCATCTCTCATATAACTCTCTTTATATATATATAATAATAATAATAACAAAATACAATAACAAGGATTAATTCTAATAAATTATAAGTTCATTAGCATATGTCATCTGAAGCGGAGCCAAAAATTTTATTTAAGGTGGACACTTTAATTATGCACTCTAATTTTTTTTCTCTGAACCAATAACACTGTATAATATATTTACATTTATTATATCATATATTGATACATGAAATCCATTTAACATAAAAAGGCCAAAAAATAATATATATTATATATGTATCAAAAATTGACTAATTATCACCAATGTAAAAAGTGAAGCTAATTGTCATTTTTATAATTAAAAAATATCAATTATTCAATAACAATCTATTAAATTTATTCAATAAACGATGTTTTAAACATTATTACTAAAATATTAGTATAATAAAACTATTAAACTAAAATCTAAGAGACATAGTAAAAAAATTAAAAATTGATTGGCACATAATAAAGACTATAATCAATATTCGAATAAAAATAAAAGATAATTTTTCGTAGAAAAAACAAAATCAAATGAAGATCAATTGAAAGAACTTTCGCTTGCAAAAATTCATAATAAAATGAAGATCATCTGAAGAAAACCATATTATTATAATAAAAAAGACTAAATAATTAAAAGAAGAAAATTATAGAGTGAGTATAAGTAAAAAATATGTGTATAACTTTTAGAATATATAAATACAAATATATATATATATATCATATTTTTTAAAAAAAAATTGAGGATGGGCCCGTGTCCACCCTTGCCCCTTTGTAACTTTATCCATGTATGTCATCCTATATCTATCTATCTATCTATACATGTATGATCCTAATTGAATTTTTATTTCTTTTACATCTCTTTCTCTTTCACACACTCTCATATCTCATATAACTCTATCTTCTGAGAGTTTGACTTGGACGACTATATATATATATATATATATATATATATAACATAATACATCTAATATCAATTAATATCATAATCTCTCTCTATGTATCATATTTTCATCTCTCATAAGTTTATCACATATCTTATATAACTCTCTCTCTATACAGCTACCAACACACACATGTCAATATCGACTTCTACAAAAAAAAAAAGATATTTTTTAGGTATAATGATTAAATATATAAATTGTGTACATGTTGATATTTTTTAGGGGTGACGTTTTTATGGAAGTTTTGTCAATTTTTTTTAAAAAATAGTGTTTTCAAATTAATTTTGAATTGTGTAACTAAAGAAAATAATAAAAAAATAAAGTATTATTTGAAATATTTATATTGCATACCGGTGATAGAGGTTTTTTAGTTACTTAGTGCCTTCAGGCACGGGTTATTACTAGTAAAATAATATGTGGGCAAGTTAATCCCCCATAATTAAATAACTACTCATTCACGTCATTCAATAACTATCAATTCACAAAATTTATACGATTAACACATTTAATTAGTATTATAAAAATAAAATGTTCATTTTTATTATATTTTATCAAGTAGTGACATAATTATTATATTTATTAACTTAATTTTTAATTTATAGAAAAAATATGAGCATAGGTTTGATAAAGTGATAATTAAATTTTAGACTTAAATCTAAACATTAAATGTTTTATTTACAAGTTATATGGGTCAACACGAATACCACGTAAAACTAAATAGGTCAACTCTATTAGTTAAACGAATTGGATTAGAGTTGACAAATACTTGATACGAACAATAAATAAACACGACGCGAGATTTTATGGTGTAACTGATACACCCAATATTTTCTTCTCCACTCGTAACTTCTCTAGCTCCCTTTGAATTCCAATGGGGAAAGGAGAGCTCTCTCTGTATTCCAATAAAGAAAGGAAAGGAGATCTTTCTTGCCCTTAGTCACGCCTTTATTTTTCCAGTAATGTTATACTGACTAAATTTTGGAACCAAATTTAGAGCACAAATGACATGGCAGTTGACTTGAACTTCTTTATTTGGTGTCATGTCATTTGGGTCTTAATAAAAACTCTAAATAATATATTGTCAAATCATTTGGGCTCCAAATTTGATCCCAAAATTTGGTCAGTATAGCATCACTCTTATTTTTTTTCCAAATCTTCTATTCCTTTCTCTCACTCCCTAATAACCCCTTCGCTTTTTCATGTCCAATCTCAATCACGCCTTCAACAACCGCCGTTCTTATCTCTATCGTTGTCAACAGAGCTTGCTGGATAGTCATCGCCAACAATAGGCAACAACCAGTGGAATTTTTTTTAGGTATCTCACGCATCTCCTCTCCTCAATAATACACACATTTTTCACTGTCATCACCTTTTTTCAGGTATCTCACATATCTCCTCTCTCTCAATAATAATTTGTCTCTCGTTCTTACACACAGTCTCCATTGTCATCACCTTTTTTTTGGTATTTCACATATCTTCTCTCCCTCAATAATAATTTGTCTCCCTTCTCTCTCACTCTCACACACATTCTTCATTGTCATCACCCCAAACAAAAGCCGTGCACAAATTAAGGCCTAAAGCAAGAATTTTACATGAGTTCATTTAATATTTTAGGAAAATAATAAGTTTTTTTAATAAGTATTAGACATTTTATAGAAAGTTGCAGTATAATTTGTTTTCAAGAGCTTTGAGATCGGGTGGGATGAGGTAATAAATTGGGTGAAATTGTAAAGTCAGGATCTTATACATTATGAATAATTAAAGTGACAACAAGAAAGTTAAAGATAATGACAAAGAATCACAACAAGACAATGAGAGAAGGAGAGGAGAGAAAGAGTAAAAGAGAGGGGTAAAAATGAAGGAAAAAATAGTAAAAAAAAAATCGAAAATGATTGTAACTTTTAAAACTAGAATTCGTTATTTTTCTATATTTTTAGAAGGATTTGTTATATTTTAGGACTTTCTACGAGGTTTACGTAAACTTGTGAACTTGTTACATTTTAGATCTTTTTATAAGATTTTAGATATACTTGTGAAATATATTATGCCTTTAATTTTGTCTATTCAAATTGGCCTCATAACATGAAGTTGAACTAAAGACTAAAAATTAAATTGAGGCCATAAATTTTTGGGGTTCTAGATGACTATTTTAATGGTTGGGCCTTAGGGGCGACCATGCTATGGCTCCTTCCATACAAAAGATCGAAGTGTTTGAGCATGTCACAACAATTGTAATCTCTACTCCTCCCTTACTGCCCTAGTATTTGTCTATGAAACCGATTAAGTAAGACAAATTGATTAGTGGATGACAGCTAAGCATTAAATGTAATATATGTGTTATTTTATATTTTATGCATTTTTTAATTTGTCAAATTATGTGTAGATCGTTATAAGGTACTGCCATAGTAAAAATGTTCAATGTTACAAGGTGGTGTCACATAATTTTATTTTATTTTTAGTAATTTAGGCATATAAGATATATTAAACATTACATATGTGTTATTTAATATACATGTTATCTGTGTACAACCGTTCAATAATATAATTCATAGGAATTGTAAATATATATAGATCATCATAATTAAATTCGCATTTTTTATCAAACAAATCTACACGTCTATTTATTTTTCTTATCTCTTACTTGACCAACACTTTTTGGAATTCAATTTATTGTTTCATTAATATTTTTATGTTCTTTTTATTTGTTTTGTATGTTGTTCATAAAAATTGTGGTAGTACATGATCGACTATCAGTATACATTTATAATTCATTATTATTGAATTATTTTACTATTTTTTTTATGATCCTTAATTTGTTTATGTATACAACGTTCACCTATTATTTTATTGTATTTTATTTTTCCCGATAATAACTTTATTGAATTTTTTTTTTGATATTAATTACTTTTTACTGTAAATCCTCTATGAAAATAAATAATTTAATTAATTGGTGTTTTTATGTTTAAATGAGAACATATGTTTGATTTATTTTTATTTATTGAAGATAGATATTTATTATAATTTTTTATCTTAGTGTTAACCCTTTTTCTGTCATTTAAAATGTAAGAATTTTGGATTTTCCAGAAAGTAATATCAAATATCCACAAAATTTTTACATTGCTATCTACCCTCACTCGACCCACATGTATAATTTTAAAAAAAAATATATATATGTTAATGTGTGCACAAAAATCCTAAGATTCCTAGCGCCTCCTCCTCTTCGAGTCTCGGAGACTCTCGCCTCTTTTTTCTTCTTATTCTTCTCAGTCGATTGATCCCTAGCGCCTCATCCTCTTCGAGTCTCAAAGACTCTCGCGGCCTTCTCTTCGAAGCCACAAGCCACAAGCCACAAGCCACACGCATCCCAGGTTCTCTCTCTCTCTCTGTGAGTCTTAATTCCTTTTGTTTTTCTGAAATTGAAATCATATGATGAGGTTTTCTATAATTAGTTTTAATCATTGATCTATGTCTCATTATTGAAGCCTTTTTAATATGTAGGGCTTAAAGCCTATGCTTTTTTGAATGTACTGTTGAGCCGGCCACGGTCTTCACTACATATTGGTTCCTGTTTGACGAATTGCCAAGCCGAATGTCTCCATTGATATGGGTGCCTTGTGTTATGTCTGTAAATCAACTAACGAGTGTCTGTTAATGTGGTTGAGTTTTACCAACCCGGTTATACATATAAAGAGTGCACAGGAGTTAAAAATTGCCTAAAGAATTGCCCCTCCTCCCCAAAAAAAAAAAGAAACACCAAACCCCCCCCCCCCCCCACACACACCATACGCACGCCTATTCTGTCAAGGAGTGGGGTGTTCAAAACACCAATTCTTCAATCTAAATAAGGGTAAATTACACAGAGCCTCCTTGATCTTAGAGTCAGTTGGATATTACCTCTTTCAACGATTACGAGTTACACTTAACCCCTCCTACTTGTAAATAAAGTGCAAATCACGACAGACCTAATGATTTTTGCAAAAAAGCTAAAATACCCTTCATTTGTCTTCTAATTTTCTTTGTATTGCCATTCATTCCAAATCTCATACACACCCACACACACTATGAAATTTTTTTCTTTAATCTCTGCTACTTATTTACTAGAATAAAGGGGGGAGAAAGAGAAGAAAAAAAAAAAGAGGTTGAAGGAGGAGAAGAGAAAGAAATTAGGGTTTGAGTTACATAGCAAACGACTTTTTTTTTCCTCAAGTGCGGCTTGACTTGTTCTTTGGGGTTGTAGTACTTGGAAGCCATGACCAAGGGGGGTGGGGTGAAGAAACTCATTAGCCTTTGGAAACTTGAAAATCAAAACTTTGAAAAACTCGTTAAAACTTTAAAAGGGGGGTTGAGTTTAGCTAATTTGGAGTCAAGGAATTTAAAAATAACCTTAGATTTGAGAAAGCAAGTCGTTTGATAGGTTAAAAATGAATTTGCAGGTTTGGAGAAAAAGAGAAAGAAAGGTAAGAGAGGAAGATTAAGGATAAAATTGGTAATTTACTTTTTTAATTTAGGATAAAAAATATTTATTTCATAACACGCACTTAAGTAGCGCGTGTAATTAGTGCCCTGTTAAAATAAACTGATTCTATAACATTTGGAGTTTGTTCACAAGTTGGAGGGGGTTAAATGCAACCCGTAAAAGTATAAAGTGGTGATGTGCCAACGACCCTAAGTTCGAACGGGTCCTGTGTAATTTACCCAATAATTATTCTCTCCCAACCTATTAGATTGGGCCACTTTAATTTTTCTACTAAAATATTCATTAAATTCTCAACATAGAATACCTCAAATTTAGGAAGCTATAAAACCACAATTCCTAAGTTTATGCAGACTAGAGCCACAATTAGACTGGAGCCACGATTAATTGATCTAGGCCGTTGGAGCTTAAAGTTTTATGGCATCTTTGATATGTTCTTGGAAGAGATACTTTTGGTCACTCCTTTTTTGAGATCTTTATTGATTATTGGAACTCTGAGTTGAATTATAAATACCAACTCATGCGTATTTTGTAGTTTTAGCTTTTATTCCAATCTATGTCAAATGTGGGATAGTCACTTAATTAACTAGTTAATTAATATTTGTATTCTTACAGATTTTTACCCTATATGATTATAGTTTGGTGCTATTTGATTATGGAATGGTGCAATATTCATGTGTTGCTTTGTGTGGTATGTTTGATTTTTTGCTTACTATTTTTAATAATTTGAGCATAGAATATGTATTTTTAATTAATTTTTTGTCTCCAATTGTGATCATGCTTCAATTCACATATTAATTTATAGTATGAATTCAATCATAGATAAATTTTGTGACTGAAAAAAATTGTCGAAGTACCACTTTAATAGATGATTAGGTGAATACGTAGTCAAACACTATTGATTTTGTTTGTCTTCTTTCTTTTTTTTTGGGTTCAATGCCTTTCTTTCATTGTATCTATACAAAAGCTTATGTTCGATTGAGGCTTTACCATTTCTTTCATTCCTCATCCATGGCATCATTAGTGTGCATGTGTAATATTTTCAAAGCAATGTGAACGATTACATCAACGAGTCCCACTAAAAAAAAAGGTGATAGAGCCCACTAATTCAACAACCCGTCCTAACTTTAGAAAACTATTTGCTAAACCATATTATAGTAGTAAATTCAACGCCTATAAAAGAGCCCAAAATAGTTCTTTTATGTTTCATTTGATCCAGAATATTTATGATTTCAAGGTATTTTATTAATGAATTCTATATTACTTGAAGGTTGAATTAGAGGCACAATCAAATCAAACGACATGGAGAAGAAGAACGAAAGCGAAGAAAAGGTTACAAAGCAATATTTTTCATTTTCATATATATGTTTATTTAATTAACGAGTAGTGTAGTTATAGGGTGTTATGGTGTGAAATGAATTGCAAAGTTTGTACTTCTATCTTCAATCCAACAGGCGTGTGGGTGGTGTGATTATGACTTATAAAAAAAGAAAGAAATGTTATTTTATTAGTTATGCCAATTTTTATTTTTTATGTATATTAATTGATATGATACTCTAGGCTTTCTGATTTTGTTTGGACTTCATGTGATTTTAAAGCCTTGGAAATTGTAGGTGGGATTAGAGTTGCAACCACAGGACCTTGAAAGAAAGAAGAAGAAAGAAGAAAAGGTATGAAATTTAATTGCAATTTGTTTTTTGAAATTTATATTGATGTACCATGCAAATTCTAATTATGTGTTTCTGTATTGTGACAAAATTTCTTTGGACTTTGATGTATACGAAAAAAATATGTTATTTCATTTTAAAGTAGAAATAGATCAGTGTAACATGAATTCGCTCTAGAATGTACAAATCCAAAATTGGTAGGGTTGCCAAAAGATAAGATCCGAACCTAGGCCTTAAACCCAAAATCAAAACCTCCCCAGGTCAAAACCAACGGGCGTGTTTTGTTTTAACATAACAAAGAATAGATAAAGAATTGGGAAGATGGAAAAATCAAGAATTACACATGTAATTTTCAAAAGAGCAAAATCGATTGAAGCTACATATCTTCATTGATCAAATAGATTGTTCCGAACATACATTGCTTCTTTCTTCCTTGACTGGCAATCATCCCTTTCCCTCAATCGACAGTCATCTCTTTCAATTTCAAACCGATTCACATGGATGGGTCTCCAAATCAGATCATGAGTCATTAATAGTATGGATGAAGAGAGAATGCAAGCTATAATCCGCACGTCTCTCTTGGTTTGACTCTGAAGCGAGTGTATTTGGTGAATCTCATCTCCTCGTCCTCATCAGAGAAAGTGTTTTAGTGAAAAGTCAAAACTTTTCCCCTATTTTATATTTACTTAATCAAAAGGGCACGTTATGAGTTGGATTAAAAAATAAAAAAATACCCTTAGTTATGTTAAGCAGACGTACAATCTTCATGTCCTTATAATCCAGGGAAAGTGTTTTGATAAAAAGTCAAACTATCCCCTAGATTATTACTCAGCAGATGGGCTCTTTAGCTAGATAAAGAAGTCAATAAATAGTAAAATACCCTGGGATATATTATGCAGCAATGCAACCCCATGCCTGCAATCCTATAAATTCAGATATTAGTCACAATTGTCAAAAAAATAAATATTGATGTGTGTGTAGAGATATATGATGAAATATAATTTCTTACAATATTGAAGACAACCTACAATAGGAGTTTCAAAACGAATTGCAGTCCCAAAAAGAATACCAACTAAGTCTACCCCCACCTCATTTCGCACGGGAGAAAATATCGTACAACGTATCAAACTGACCCACGATTAAGGTAACCTTGAGATAGATACATTGTGTTGCATACTGATGCATAATACCATTTGTTAACTACTACACTTATTTACTTGTAGGACTAAGCTATCTTCATCTGGTTATATTTCACCTGAGTCAAGTTCGGCCAACGATTATTAGGTTAAATTATAATTCTCAACTTTCTTGTGGCAGGCAAGAGAGAAAGAATTGAAGAAACTTAAGGCTGCACAAAAAGTGGAAGCAGCAAAGCTTCAGGTAAGAGTAATATCATTATTTGTGGTGCATTTTGGTCTGTTAGTTTTGATCATATATGTTGCCTCCTGTATGTAGACCCTTTCAAGGACCGAAGGGCATACAAATTATTTAGCTTATCTTGTTTATGGCACTAGCAATGCTTGATTCAGTTTGCTGTATCTATTCGAGGCACAGCAAGCATCAAATGCTTCAAAAACGAGTAAAAAGAACTTAAAGGGAGATGCTGGGGAAGTAATTACCGAGGACTATGTTGACCTGGAAACGCCTCTTGGCGAGAAGAAACGGCTCTCCAATCAGATGGCAAAGGCCTACAGCCCAAGTGCAGTAGAGAAATCGTTAGTTTGGAATTTGTTTTACCTTTGTAGTATTGACTAAACTAATGGTTTTTTTATCTGTCATCACTAAGTTTATCACTACTGTTTAGGTGGTATGCATGGTGGGAGAAATCAGGTTTCTTTGTGGCAGACAATAGCAGCTCCAAACCCCCATTTGTGATCGTGAGTTTCTTTCTTGACTTTGATGGTTGTTGCTATGTTTGCAATATTTTTTTTTTTTAAATTGTCACAATTCTTTGGAAGGAAGGAAAGGGGTTAGAAAGGGAAAGAGCAGGGGGTAACATATTCTTCTATGCCCAATGGCCTTCCATTCTCTCTTTTTCCAACATTGGCAGGAAAGAGAAGGGAATTAAGGAGCTTGTATTGTTGGATTATTTGTCACCATAGATAACACCACAATAATGCTAATATAAAGTAACTCCCTTTTTCTCATTCTGTCCTTCCTTTTTGTTCAACCAAACAAATTGACGAAGATGCTTTCTACTGCCTTGGTGTCCGTTTTAACAAACAGACACTAAGATCATTGGGTCAAGTCTGCATGAATTTTGGGATTTGGTTCTTCCTAAGCTTCAATTTTGTGTAACTACAGGTTCTGCCACCTCCAAATGTGACCGGTGCCCTACATATAGGTCATGCCCTTACTGCTGCAATCCAGGTCTCATAGTTGCACATATTTTCCTTATTTTTTGCATTTGAGCTGGTGGCTTCTTATTTATGATTAATTTGTTATTGATTTTTGTTACTTGCACTTGCAGGATACAATCATTCGCTGGCGGAGAATGTCTGGATACAATACTTTGTGGGTGCCTGGAATGGACCATGCTGGGATAGCAACACAGGTTGTATTTGACATCACCTCGTTAACTTTCTAGTTCTCTCAAATTTATTATACCTTTATACGAGGAGGTGAGATAAGGTTTTTTAATGCCTTGTGTTCAATGGCAGGCCAAGTATATTTGAGGCCTAAAACGACAACTAAAAATGAGGATTTTATTTTTAATATTAATAATTTTTTATTTAACATATATACTTTTTTTAATTAAAATTACTATTATTTTCTGTTTAAGTTTCGCTACCATACCTTTTTATGTAGATAGTATCACTAATCCACCTAATCTTTCTTATGATAATCAAAAATCAATCTTAGGAAAGATTTTATCAATATTAATTTTAAAAAATTTCTTTTAATTTTAAACAATCATGGTCTACTAATTTTATTTTTTCAAGTTTAATAAAAAACCAAAAATATTTTGGTATATTTTTCATAATAGAAATAAAAAAAATTTGTAACACAAAAAAAAAAAGAAGAAAATTTATATTCGTAGAGAGTGAGGGAGAGAGACAGGGTTTTAGTTTGCTAGAGAGAGATATGAGATATATGTATGAGATTTTTTTAAGTTTTGTTTTGGATACAAGTGAGAGAGAGAGAGAGTAGTATTTTTTTAACCCTTAGTTTTTGCTTTTTTTAAAAAAAAATAATTTTGGTGTATTTTTAATATTATAGATTGGATTCATGGGCCTAAACTATTCAAATTTATTTTTGATTAGGTTTAGATTTTTATAAGGTTTTTTTTTGGGGCCTAAATCTTATGGATCTAAATTTTTTTGATTTGGACTTACTATATAAGAAGAAATTTTGGTGCCTTACTTGAACATGGGACCTAAATGCCCAGGCTTTGTTGGCCTTAGGGTCGGCCCTGCGTGTGTTGTCATGATGCTGGATGGGTAGTATTTGTTGCTATACATCGGTCTAGTTGGGCTGGTTGAGAGGTCAACCCAAGTCTAACCTAAGTTATAAAACCCTCAACCCGAGAGCCCAAACTTTACTTGAAACACCTCACCTCAAGCCCAGCCCACTTGGGCTCGGACCGAACTCGGGTTAAACTTAGGTTATTAAATCGGGTTCAATGTTTGGGTTTAATTCGGATTTCTAACTTAATATACCATAGCTTTTTATTGGGCGCACACAGACCTAATGAAAAATCAAGCCTGTTGAAGACATTGGTTTGCCTTCTTTATATACAAAAATTGGGAGACTTTTTTTTTTTTTTCAACCGATTTGGGATTCCAACTTTGGTATCTTATTTTGCTCTTTAGCCAACATCCCATATCAGTTCAACAAGGGAGTTTGCAGTCCCTCTAGTCCTGTAAAAACTTCTTGATGAGTTTACTTAAATGCATAATGTCACTCTAAAATTGTCTTTATATAATATATTCATAGTATATAATTTTAGTTTGTATTCAGGTTGATCCCAACTTTATCAGTTCGGGCTGGGTTTGGGTTGAACACTGGAACCGAAGGTGCAACCCGAAGCCAGCCTTAATTGAATTCGGGTTGAGGTTTTTCAGTCCAAACCCAACCCAAGTTTTAAAAATCTTAGGCCAACCCTAATTTTTTCTGTCTGGGTTCGGGTTAGCCCACCCAAAGTGCACCCCTAGCTTTACGTGTCATGATTACTCCTTGGCAGCAGATATTATGTAGTGGATGTGATTCACAAATAACCGCGCATCATTCTGTGCTATTAGATGTGAAATGAATGACCAACAGTTGTGCTACCCCCCCCCCCCCCCCCCCAAAAAAAAATAATAATAATAATAAAATAAAAAAAGTCAACAGTACCATATTTTTTAATGTATAATGGGGTGTAATTTGGGTTGGTCCTACATGAGAACTCTGTCCAAGGATTGCACCAAACAATGAACTGAACGTGTCACTGCCATCAGATTTGGTGTACTTGTTAAGGCTTCTAGATGTTAAAAATCATGCCCATTGGAATTTAATGGCTTAACATATATGCAACAATGCCCATGGGTCACACATTGTTGCTTCATTCACATATCTCCGATATGCTGATGACTGCAAGTCTTGTCTAAGATATGTACTTAAATGGTTATTTACAGGTCGTTGTGGAGAAGAAGATCATGCGGGAAAGGCATTTAACTAGGCATGATGTTGGTCGTGAGAGATTTGTGTCTGAAGTGAGTTTGAGCTATTAGGAAATTGTGTTAAACTTATAATTTGGAAATAAGATCAATACCATTTGCACCAACATATTCATCCTTTTTCCATTACTGTTCTGGTGACAGGTTTGGAGTTGGAAGAATGAACATGGGGGCACCATATTAAAACAACTACGCTGCCTGGGTGCTTCGCTTGATTGGTCTCGTGAGGTAAGAATTCAAGAATGTCATTGCATGTTTGAATTCACTCTAAATATAGTCAATGCTGTTGAAAATCGAGGACTTTTGCTTGTTATTTGGATTGTTCTCCTTCTCTTTGCATTTTTCCAACTTTCCTCATATTTTTCTCCACACAGTGCTTTACAATGGATGAGAAAAGATCAAAAGCTGTGACAGAGGCTTTTTGTCGCCTTCACAAAGATGGTCTTATTTATAGGTATGTATTACATTGATGGCACATAGTTGTCCTTTAGATGGTTGTCCATGCTTTTATAATTTGATTTTTCTTTATTCTTTGGCATTAGGAATGTGAGTTCTGCATTGCTTATGGATGGGATACTCCTCCATATGCTCCCCCCCCCCCCCACCACCACCCCAACCAAAAAAAAAAGGAAAGGGGTTATTAACATCTTATCTTTGTTCTTTGGACTGTCATGGATGCTATTACAAAGTGGTTTTTCGTTCCTGTTGGAACTTGGGATGGGACTTATGCACATTTTTCTTTTGACTAATGTACTGTTCTCCATTATTCTATCCTAAGCTTTTGACCTTAATCTGAATTGTAGATAGGGCAGGGCAGGTCATGCTGAAGATTTTGCATTTGCCAAATTTTGACGATGACATTAAAGGAATTCTGAGACCATTTTATTTAAGGCAAGGTGTTAATGTCGTCAAAATTAATTAATGTTCGACTTAGAGGTCTTTAGTATCTTCAAATGGCTCAAAAGCATAAGTGCTGGTCAAAATATGGTCAACTTTAGATGGTAGATGCTGAGTTATATTCCGGTTTCCTGTTTCTTACTTTCTTATGTATATTTGATATTCTCCATGTAATACGGATGAAGTCTGGAGACGATCTTGAATGACCATAAGAATTCATGTTAAATTTCCAAAGCAAATCAATGACAACAATTTTTGGGATATTGTTTTGTTCTTAATGTAATGTAGGATAAGATTAGGCTATTTTTATATTTCTATAGCAATTATCTTAGTAATTAGTATTTGATTAGAAATATGTTGTAGTAGTCTAAAATATTTAGTTTCGTGTCTTATTTTAATCATGTTTCCTGTTTTCTTTGTTTCTTTTTTTACAAAATTAGGTTTAGCATTATAAATAGCCTTGTAAGCATTTGTGCTAAAAAAATGTTGTCATTCATTCAAGAATAATATTCGTATTTTCTAGTCTTTGAGACTTTGTTTTTTTCTTGTGGATTTAAGAGTTCCGGTTTATAGAACAATATCTGGACTCTTTTTGTCCTCTAGAATGACATCTAGACCCTTATATCGTGTTACACACTTACACTGCACAATGGTGGCAGAGGAACAAAACCCTACTAATGGTGGTCGTGGGCGGATGTCTTGTGGGATGAAATGGAACAGACAATAACATCCGTTGAAAGAGATCAGTGATCAATTGGTTGGGATGAATCTTAACGCCAACAATAGGCAACTAACAATTAACAAGATGAGTGTTGAGAGATTTGTCCAAAGCAAACATGTTAATCATGACAGACTAGTGGTTGATAGGAATTGTGCTAAGGTATTCCCAAAGACAGCCTGTTAACACAGACATTGACAGGATTCATGTTGAGGGATTTGACGGAGGCTAACTTGTTAATCACAACATTTTAAGATGGCTTATCATTATTAACCCAACAGTGTCAACGAGTCTGACATGAATTATTAGTCAAGGTAGTTGCAAAGAGATATTGATTGGATGTATTTAGAATTGCTCTCGTACAACAGCAAGGGTATTCAAACTTCTGCCCCAACTAACCAGTGGGTGTAAATAGTGGTTTGGCATCAGGTCAAGCTATGGAGTGCACATCATGGACTTGAAATTGGTATGACTATCCTATTATGGAAAAGTGCTTTTGATGTGGGAAACTTGAGCATCGCTATAATGTTTGTCCAGATTGCCAACTAATGAATGTTGTAAAGAAAGTTCCTTCTCACGGTCCTATATCACTGAAGTAGGAGAATATGTTCAAATTGATGAAACGAACCAGATTGAGGTATTTGATGAATTTTGCGGTGATGTTAATTTTGATAAGGATTTATTTGATGAAATTGAAGAAGGGAAATAAATGATTGGGAACATCAAGAAATGAGTAGAAGATTATTGAAGCCGAAAGGTTCTCGAAAAACAAGTAAAAGAGAAACTACGCTAAGGTCTTCTAGGGTCTAAGTCCACTTTGCGGGCTTTATTAAAGCTAGGCACACGTTGCAAGAATTAAAATTTCGTAAGTGGACTGGATTTATGTCTTTTAAACTGACTACAACCAAAGCCTTGGCTACTTAGTTGAAAGTGTCTGGTGGAGTCACCTCCTTCAGCGAGTTGCACCCAAGGCATGGTTACTATTGAGTGAGAGTTGACGAAGAGGAAGTTGCTTGTGTGACAAGGTATGAAGCGAGTTCTAAATGATGTTGTTGGGCAGTCGCCCCTGCTGCAATCTCCATGTCGATGGACTGAATAAAGTGTTGGTCACAACACTCTCTTACTTTATCTTTGCGAATGATGTTCTAATATTATATAATGGCCATAAATGGAAAAGAAGCTAATTGTAATGTTGTAATAGCCAAAAGGTCAATTGCGATAAGAGCCGGTGTTTCTTGCTCGCAGAAATTCTAGATCATTGAAGAGGAATCCAAAAAAGTAGTTTTCCTATCAAATACTTGGATGTTCCCTTGTCTCTCAACAGAATACAGAAAGAACATTGTTTTTCTGTACTTGAGAAAATGAAAAAGAGAATCTCGTATTGGAAAAATAACTCAATCAAAAGGGACAAGTTGAAAGACAACAATCGCCATCATATCTGAATATTAGGCCTTCTAGCAGAAACATCATAAATCATAGGTTCTATCGAACGGTCACACCTGCAGAAAAGCCAGAAGAAAAGGAAAAGGCTAAGGTAAGTGATAAGTTTTAGATAAGTGAATAAAAGGCAATCTAACGATACAATAGACCTGTTCATCAACATCAAAAACAACTGAACACAATCGTTCCAAGTGATTAGGGAGATTGACAATCATAAGGTCAATCACATCCTGTTAGATCCTTGTTTGTCGGTCAGCCTTTTGCCCTTGCGGACCCTCAAAGGGAGTCAAATAAGCAGAAGTGAAGGCCAAGATGTTCCCCAAAACAACATAAAGATCTAAGCCAGCCTAGAAACAATAGAGCCGGCCAAGGACGGTAGGACAACGAACCATAGGATGTTAGAGAAGCATCTGGGTTGTAAGCATGTGAAGATTCAAAGGGACCCCACATTGATCTAATTCATTTTAGTGATCCTTGACCACTTTTAGGAACATCTGTGAAAGGGAGATAGAAACTTTAGAGGGCTTAAGGCCAAAAGGGAGATTCAAGCATAAAACGAAAGTCAGAGGGAGGTTGTTTGCTTCCAAAGCCCTAAGTAACTGGTCCCATACTATCTTGTCTTGAACTAGAACTAGAACTAGAACAGCTAACTCGAACTCGAGAATACTTCTGACTTGTTAGGTGCAGGTACGAACATAGAGAGTTTGTTAGGTCTCATCCGGTCTACAAAAATTAGGAAAGAGCGAAATTTGTGTGAAAATAGGAAATTCAGAAATTCAAAGGGATCAGGTTAGATTAAATTTGTATTGGATATGAAATGAATCCGGTCTATTCCTATCCTAAAAATTCCTTTAAACTAGATTTTTGGATCTTTTAGCCAATTCACTTTAGATATGTATGTAGTATGCTCTTTTTTTCTTTTGAGCGAGAGGAGCTTTGTTTTGAGGAAGGGAAAGTGTGATTTTATATTAAACAGAATTGGCTGGCCCACACTTTCTTTCTCGTGTACAAATCTACCTGTTGCATAGACTTGATCGGTCTCCACATTTTTGGTGGCCCTCAATGATAGACACAATTACTTTGACTACTCTATTCCTACAAAATGAGCCAATAAAGAGTAGGGAAAGAGACGAATTTGTGACTGCCAACCTTTCTAGCGCTGATACATAAAGTAGCCAGGTAATGGATTTTTTAGAAAAAAGTGTTTCCTCTTTTAGTCTATGGCACCTAAACAATCGTTACTGACGATTCCTTCTCGTATATTTATGCCCTTTTTTGTAGCACAAAATCTTCAACCATCTTTCCCTTGCTTTATAGAGACCTTGGTTTTCTGTTTTTTTTTTGTTTGGTTAGGGGGTGGTGTGAAGAAATCGTTTACACGAGTGTCTTGTTTTTCACACTTGGTTAAAACATTTTTTCAAGGGTGGGGTCATTTTCAAAAGCCGAAGGCCTAATGCCCGTCAAAGAAAACTGACAGGCCAAAAGGCCAAAATAAGCAAAAAAAAGGGGGGAAGTCATTGGATTGTGCACTTTGAGAGGATGACCTTTTTCTCCTTGTGTAGGCCATAAGATAGTCATAAGGAAATGTATAAGTCAACTGCGCATATTTGCTTGATTGGCTAGCAAAGAAAATCTGGTACACAAATCTTTTTAATGAATGAGATATCGGTAATGAAATAAAGCCAACAATATGGCGTTTATGTTGCTCTTATTCTTCTTTTGATCCTATGGAAATCGAGAAAGCTCCTTAACAAAATCTAGATTAGTAGGGGAAGTCCTCTTCATCGCTATTCTGCTATTTAAGAACTGCGCCCCACCCACCCTTTATTTGGTTAAGACTGGAAAGAAAGAGGTCCTTGCTTTATGAAACTTCAACCTTCTTGATGACTTGAGAAACAGAAATGTTTTAGACATGTTTTAGAGACGTTTTAAAAATAAAATGGAAATGAAGAAAAAAAATTAAACACTCTGAAACCCTGAAAACATAGGAATTTGTTATTAAGTTAATGATTCGTTTCGGTTCCATGAAGAAGGAAACATTTCGACCGTTTTCAACGTTTCAAAAGAAAATTTAAATCCTTGGCGCATTGTAAATTACAAGTGAGTACTGTTTTTTTAAATTACAAAGTTTCCAAGCAAGACAAAAATTACAAGTCAAATCAAAGAAGGCCAAGAATTTTACAAAGAAATTATAACATAAGCATTTAAAAAATTGTAAAGCACTCAAGTTTCAACTTTTAACATCCAATTGAAGCAACTAATTTGGAGAAAACTAGTAAATTTGTATGAAATTGAAGCAAAATGGCTGATGCATCTAGTTCAAGCAAAAAAATTGAATCTAATCTAGAAAAAAGTGGAATCAACTTGTTCAAATGGTTACATTACTTTGACTAAACTACTAACAAAAAAATTATTAAGGAAGAAACAAATAAGCAGATGTGTTGTAAACAATACAACATGAAAAGGGAGGAAAAAACAGAGGCACCTCGTCTTTTAAACCATACTACTATAATAGAATAAACAAATACAGAAAAAAAAAAAAAAAAGGTAGAGATGTTGGAAAAATAGAGTAACCAGTTCTAAATAAAAAGAAAACCAAATAAAAAAAGATGGGCTCAGTTGCAACAATCGAGTTAGAAGAGGAAAAAAGATAATTCAAAAGTTGGAGAGGAGAGGAGAGGTAGTTCAGTGTGTTGAAGAAACAAAAAGTTTTGGGTTAGGGTTAGTGTTAAGTATTTGTATATCAAGAGCTTAAGATCAGGTAGGTAGTATATCATAGAAACTATCCAATTAACATGTTTGTGGTCTAACATAAATCACATAAAGAAACAAAAAAAAGGTGTTTGTTTTTTGTGCTTTGTGCTTAAGCCTCAGTCACGCATTTTTTGTGCTTTAATTGAGCTTTGGAGGAGCCTTGCCTAGAACCATAATTTTAAAACCCGGCTCGGACATCAACCCGGTGAAGGGACCGGGTCAATGGGTCACTGGTTCAACCGTTGGGTTACTGGTCGGACCGGTAATATAATAAAAAATTAAACAATAATTATAAATAAGCTAAAAAATCACAATAATTATAAAAATAACATCAAACATATAAAGTTAAGTAAAGCAAAATTATCAAACATGTATCCTATTTCAATGTATTCAATTTTCAATACAACTTGTAAAGTTAAGTAGAGAAAAATACCTCTATTGAAGTTCAAAGCTTCAAGTCTAAATCCAAATCTTCGACAATGTATCAATCTAAGCATAATCCATGTAATTTGATTTTGCACTCTTCAAAGTTCAAACTTTATACTCAAACTGTAGTAAGCAAGCTGCAAGACACATGAAAACAAAACAAAACACATGAGCTATGGTCATAATGATTAATAAAAATCCCAAATGAAAAGTACAACCCAATTATATATAATGATTAATAAAAATCCCAAACAAGCCACAAGTTCAATATCACAATTCATAATGTTCTTAAATCAATAAACAATCCACAAGTTCATAATCTTAAACAAACATAAAACACACAAATGAAAAGTACAATACCACAATGGCATAATCCATAAGTTACAAGTACAAAATCCCAAATATGAAATAACAATGTTCACAAAAGTAAAAGTTCGTCATAAAAATAGTGTAATAGACATATCTATTCATTCTCATTTTTTCAACGAGCGCTCCTACTCCATGAACTCCAATCCTTGCCAAACTCAGGAGGATTCTCAACTCCAAGACAATTGAAATTTTCAGCATTACTTGTAGTTGCATTGTCAACACCTCCCTCATTACACTCCTCATTTTGAGGGTCCACAAGATCATCATCGTTATCATCCAATTCAAAAACCAAAGTTTTAGCTACATTATATCCAAACAAACATTATTTATTGACTAATCAAAAACTAATTTGAAATAAATAATTGTGATGGAATAAATTACCATTATTCGGGTTTGTTTGGATATTGCACGCAACTAGTTCACGACGAAAAGTTTCTAATTCATCCATTGTTAAAGTTGGAGGCTCATCCTCTAAAATCCATGAGGCATTATTTGTGAAATCTTCAAAGTCAATAGGATCATAATTTCTACCCCTCAAGTAATTCTTACACGCCATCATTTACAAGGTGAAAATACACGTAAATAAACTGACCATAATTGTAGTTAAATGCTAATAAAAATTATGTACCTTGGTTGCAATCATTAATTGTAGTGAACATAAACAAGGTTATTAACCCTTTGATGCTCCAACCTATTTCTTTTCTTAGAATGGATGTGTTCAAATATACTCCAATTTCATTTGCAACCGGAAGAACTGCATGTTTGGCTTAAGACACGAATGACTAATTTTTGTAAGTTTGGCGCGCTACTTCCATAGCACAACCACCACTCATCTGTATTTAATAATGTAATGCATTACAGTCAAATGTTAACAACAAAAGTGAAGTATATAACTTGAATTAGAATACTAAATATTTTAAATACCGGGAAGCATTCTCTCTCGATCGCTTATTGCAGTTACTCTCCCAAAGTCTGCATTTCTGAATAATTTCATCTCATTTGTCAATTTACTACTCAAACTGGGATTTTCATAAGCATATCGCTCAATTACATCCAAGAGCCCTGAAATTGTTTGTCGATGATTTTCCATCTCATCCGACTTATATTGATTACTTGGGTTCAACCAATAACCAGCAGCATGAAGATTTTTATGAAGTTGACGATTCCAACAACTATCAATGATTTTCAAGTAAACATCTACTCTTTTTCTCTTTCTCTGAAATCTTTTCAACAACTCCTCACTAGCTTTATGTATAGCCATATACAAGTAGCCCATTGAACGCCTATCATCATTATCAACAAGGCGTAGCACGCGCACAAGAGGTTCTGTGAGTTGGACAATAATAGCACATTCTTTCCAAAAACTAGAATCCAACACACTGTCAACGAATTTTCTTCCTTTGCTATCCTTCGCATATGCTGACATAGTCCATTCCCTTGATACCACCATAGCTCGGAAGGCATCCTTTTGAGCTAAAATACTTTGCAATGCAATGAAATTGGTTGTAAACCGTGTAGGAGCAGGACGAAATATTTTCCTTCCACCAGTGTGTTTCCTCATCAAATGTAATGGAAAGCAATGATTATATACATATTTTGTAATCTTTAAAGCCTGGGAGACAACATGGTTTACCTCATCCAACTTGCCAATGTATTGTAGCATCAAATTCAAACAATGAGTTGCACATGGTGACCAAGATATTGTGCGAAACTCCTGCTCCAATAACCTCCCAGCAATAACATAATTGGCAGCGTTGTCGGTCACTATGTGTGCCACATTTTCTACACCAACTTGTAACACAACTTCCTTAAATAACTTATATAGCATATATGTTGTCTTAGAAGCATCAGAAGCATTAACAGACTTTAAAAACACCGTTCCTCTAGGACAATAAACCAAGAAATTAATCAATGTTCTCCTACATTGATCTGTCCACCCATCAGCCATGATAGTACAACCAGTCTCTTTCCAGGTGGTTTGAAAACTATAGACAAAATTTTTCACTTCTTCAACATTCTTGTTCAACAAATAACCACGCAAGGCACAAAGGTTAGGGCCCTTATAACCACAACCAAAACCAGTAATTGTATCTATCATAGACTGATAATACATGGAATTCACGGTATTAAAGGGAATGCAAGCATCCATTATTCATTTAGAAACTGCAAGATCACACCTCTCTTTTGCCTCCTTACTTTGCAAAACACTTTTGATAGTAGGTTGAGAACCGGGGGTACCTTGGTACAAAGTAAGAGCCAATTGTTTTACCTTTTCTTGCTACATCCTTGTTATGTATTGATTTACCATGACCTCCACCAATGGAAATGCTTTTTGCTTTATAAGAGGATGGAATTTCTTGAACATCATCATTTTCTTACATATATTCCTGCTCTTCATAATTTCGAAACTCTGGTCCATATGGATTCATTTCACCATAATGTTGTTGTGTCTTTCTTTTCTTGGTCACAGTACTCTCCAGAACCAATCTTATCTCATAACTAACATTGGGAGGGCATCTAGTACATTGTTCTACTTCTTCTTTAATCCCCGCCAAATGTTGCTTGAATCTATTGATACCACCTCCCTTAATTACCTTGTGGCAATACATACAAATCAAATTCTTTCCTCTTTTTGTAGACACAGAGTCTTCCCAACAATGTGCCCATGCTGGGTCAGTCTTTCCTCTTACTGTAACTTTTGTAGAAGAAGAATTTGGTGTAGCGCTAGTTGGTGTAGATTGAGATTCAATTGGTGTTCCAGATGAAGACATTCTAAATCTCTGATATGACATCAAAAACCAAAAAGCTACAACTCACAAGTAATTAAACCCCACAACACAACACACTAACTTTAAACTTTAAATTATAAACTAATAGTCTAAGATACACAAAAAATAGATCAGATTTGATACCAATATGAATTTGAGTAGTGTGATACCAATAATAGCATAAACCAAGTAATTTAAGACCAAATTGCAAGTGTATATCTATGGCAACTATCAAAAAAAGAAAAGAAAAGAAAAGAAAACATTGAGCAAAATTTGATCTTAGATCAAGTAAACACATCTCAAACTACTGCTCATCTGTCCTTGGAGGCATGCCTATTTCACTTGTTTAAAATGGTTGTCTCTGATTCTCGTATGTGTCATTTAGGTTTATTGCCATTGGTGTTGCTAGATTTGGCCGATGCTCATAGTTATATCCCTTGATCTTCTCATATCAAAATTAGTGTGCTACTTTTTTTATTGGGTTAAATACTTATAATTAGTTTTAGGTCATGATTTGCGAAAGAGAGCAATGGAAAACAGGACAAGTTACATTTATTGATGTTAATTTTGAAATTGCATGAATCTTTGTCTTGTAAACCCTATGTGAAACACTAGGGGATAACATATCTCTAATAAAATACGAATTGAAGAAAATTAAGACCAAATTCAAGCACTTTGTGATAATCAAACACACAATCAGATTCACAAAACAAATATTCAAAGAGTATAAAAACGGCACGCAAAGAAGTCAAAGGACTTACAGTTAATGGAGTCACTGGACTGGAGAGAGAGATAGAGAGAGGGGGGGAACTGGATGCTGATCGCTGCTGATGGTGGTCAGTCGCTGCATTGGAGGAGGCGAGGTCGTGGTCAGTCGCTGCTGATCGCTGCTCTGGAGGAGGCGAGGTGGTGGAGGTGAGGTGGTGGTCAGTCGCTATTGCTCTAGAGTCTGGAGGCAAGGTGGTGGTCAGTCGGTTGGTGATGGAAGCGAGGTGTTGTGCGACTCTGGACTCTAGAGTCTGGAAGTGGAGTGGATCGATTTAGATTAGGGCAACAAAGTAACAAACAAAAGAAAGGAGAAAAAAAAACAAAAGGCCAAAAAGGGATCTCAGATAGTCAGATTTATAGAATGAACTTAAACCGTCCGGTTTTGATAAATTCGTTCGATTCTCACGGGTTCACCGGTTCAATGGGTTTATGCCGGGTTCTGTACACAAACAGTTTTTTAATAGAACTGGCCCGGTTAGGGGACCGGTTCACCGGGTTGACTCGCCGGGCTGAGCCGGGTTTTAAAACAATGCCTAGAATCTCCTATAGTGTTGATGGTGGGCCCTGATGCGCCTTGAGCCTAGCGCGAGCCTAGGCATGCTTTTTACAACACTGGTTTCAATCAATAAAGATGACAAGGATCTCAAGTTCAATGAACCGGTTTTTTGTGCAACAATGCCTCTCGACCCAAATACTATGTTTGAGTCACTTGGGTTCAACAATTAATAATGGCTCACTTGTAATGAACAATAACAATGCGACTGTCAAAGAAGCTAGAGGTTGAACTTGGCCTTGCCATGGTTTAAGTACATGGGCTTATGATGTAGAGATTATGGTTTGCTTGCATTATGCCCATGGTGATAAGGAAGTATTGCGCATTTGCCTTACCTGTCAAAGGTCCTTTAATAAAGTAGCAGAAAATTTTAGATATTTGTATCTTATGGAGGTTAACATCGAAGCTGAAATAGAGGGAATATTTAAGTTATGTGATGGTACTGTTGTTGAATGTTGTGGACATCTTCAGCTGGGCACTATTACTTTGTCGTTTATATCTTCTTCACTACAGCTTGCAGATTCTTTCACTAAGTCTCACACTTCAACTCGTTTTCAATTCTTATTTGACAAACTCTCGATGCTCTCCTATCTTACATCATGAGTTTGAGAAAGGGAAGGGGTGAGAGTGTATATCAGTTTTTATAATAGGGGTATATTTGTCTTTTGGTTAGTCTAGGTTTTTTTTAATTTACTTGGGCTATATATATTCTTGTAATCTAGTTTATTAACTTAAGAGAAATTGTTGTTTGCACCCAATAAAACGTTCACTATGTTCAGCCGACCCCTCTCAACACTAAGCATGACCAGCAATGGGTGATGGCCTTAATACTAGTTCTTGAAGTTAGCTGTTTGACTTTGTTAGAGGAACATTTAAGCTGACTCTAGCGTATTCATATTTTTATTGATGTAGCTGGTTCGTCTTAATGTTTCCTTATATACTATACTCTCAACGTGTTTGACAGCTTATCATCCTGCAATGCGACACATAACCTGCTTGGAGATTTTTATCCTTTTTCCTCATATTTCAGGGATCTGCGGCTAGTGAATTGGGATTGTTTCTTGAGAACAGCAATTTCGGATATTGAGGTAAGCTATGACCATCTGTCTATCAAATGGCATGGTTAGGACTTTTATTTTACATTTCTGGGAATTGCTTGGTGTTTGTAGGTGGAATATGTGGAAATCAAAGGCAAGACCATTCCTTGTGGCTGCTGCAGTAGCACTAAGTCTACAAATGAGAATCATAAGGAGTCTACAAGTGAGAATCATAAGTGTGAAGAAAAAGTAGAGGGAGAATTTTTAAAGGTTCCTGGATATGAAAATGAAGTGGAGTTTGGTGTTTTGACATCATTTGCTTACCCTCTGGAAGGAGGTCTTGGAGACATTGTTGTGGCCACGACTAGAGTTGAAACAATGCTTGGTGATACTGCTATTGCCATACATCCTGACGACCAAAGATACAGCCATCTTCATGGGAAATTTGCCATACATCCATTCAATGGAAGGAAACTTCCCATAATTTGTGATGCAATACTTGTTGATCCGAAATTTGGGACTGGTGCTGTCAAGGTGCAAATTTTCCTGCATGACTAAGAATTTAATCTACTTAGTTAACCCTTTTATTGTTAATATTAATGAATCTAGCCTCCATTCTCTTGCAGATAACTCCAGCGCATGATCCAAATGATTTTGAAGTTGGAAAGCGACATAATCTTGATTTTATCAACATTTTCACAGATGATGGAAGAATAAATAGCAATGGCGGTATGGTGTTTGCAGGCATGCCACGTTTCAAAGCCCGCGAGGCAGTGACCGTAGCTTTACAGGAAAAGGTATTCACAGTATATAAAAAAATCAGTCTGCCTTTTTCTTTAGATGAAAGAAATACAAAATTAAATCATTAACTTTTTATTTTCCTCGCATACAGGGACTCCATAAAGGTGTTAAAGCACATGAGATGCGCCTTGGCATTTGTTCAAGAACCAAGGATGTGGTGGAGCCTATGATAAAGCCTCAGTGGTATGTCAACTGCAGTAGTATGGCTGCAGAAGCTTTCGATGCTGTCATGAATGATGAAAGTAAGAAAATTGAGATCATTCCAAAACAATACATTGCTGAGTGGAAGAGGTATGTGATCTTAACTTGCTCAATACGCACTGTTAATGTTTCATTGTAGGGAATGATGGAAACAAAATATCATGAGCCATGTCTCTTAGGGTATAGCATATTTAACATATCAACTGAAACATCTGGTACTTAATTGCTTGTCTTAAAATATCACAGATGGCTTGAGAACATTCGTGATTGGTGTGTCTCAAGGCAGCTTTGGTGGGGCCACCAAATTCCTGCGTGGTATGTGACTCTAGAGGATGATGAACTGAAGGAACTTGGTGCCTACAAAGACCATTGGGTGGTTGCTAGAAATGAGGAGGCGGCTTTGCTAGAAGCTAGCAAAATATTTGATGGGAAGAAGCTTCGGCTGACTCAGGATCCTGATGTTTTGGACACCTGGTTTTCATCTGGTATTTTTCCGCTGTCTGTGCTGGGGTGGCCAGATGATTCTGAAGATTTGAAGGCTTTTTATCCAACTTCAGTACTCGAAACTGGGCACGACATTCTCTTCTTTTGGGTTGCACGCATGGTTATGTTAGGAATCAAGCTGGGAGGTGTTGTGCCTTTTAGAAAGGTGAGTAGATTGTATCCTACGATATAATAGAGCCTTTTGGTGGTGGCTAATTGAATGGTGTTCTGCATCATGGCTTCTCTAGTTTTGTCGTTTGGTGAAATTCTGTGAACAGTGAACCTCATTATGATAGATTAAATGTTCAAATTTAGCACATTGTTTTTATATATGGCAACACCTCAAACTGGTAGTCAGATAGCCCCCAAAGATATTGTAAGGTCTTGAATGGAAGCTAAAAAAAAAGGCACCATAGGTTAGGTGTGAGATAAGTGCAGCAGTTGTTATAGATGTATTAGCAAACAGTTTTGAAATACAAGTAGTTTGTCTATTAAAATGATTGAAGCATCAACAATTTTGAAGTATTAGTACTTTATCTGTTAAAAAGAGATTGAAATAAATTTAAGGATGCATTTTGAACTGTGTTCAGGTTTATTTGCACCCCATGATTCGTGATGCACATGGGCATAAGATGTCTAAGTCGTCGGGAAACGTAATTGATCCTCTTGAAGTAATAAGTGGAATAACCCTGGAGGGACTTCACAAGAGACTGGAGGACGGTAACTTGGATATCAGTCAATTGAAGGACGCCAAGGAGGGGCAGGCGAAAGATTTCCCTAATGGTATTCCTGAATGTGGCGCAGATGCTCTGCGTTTTGCCCTTCTCTCTTACACGGCCCAGGTTCATGATTTTCTCGACTTGTTTTTTCCCGATTTCATTCTGCTCCCTTTGGCTGTTCAGTAACTCTCTGTCATTTTGTTCTTCCAGTCTGACAAAATTAATTTGGATATTCAAAGGGTTGTTGGTTATCGTCAATGGTGTAACAAATTGTGGAATGCTATCAGATTTGCCATGAGCAAGCTTGGAGATGACTACACCCCTCCGTTGAATATAGTTCCAGATATCATGCCATTCAGCTGCCAGTGGATACTGTCAGTACTGAACAAAGCCATAACCAAAACCGTGTCATCTCTTGAGTCATATGAGTTTTCAGCTGCAACTGAAGCAGTATATGCATGGTGGCGGTATCAACTGTGTGATGTTTTTATTGAAGTAATAAAGCCTTACTTTACTAGTAATGATCCATCATTTGTGCATGCGAGAAGATTTGCACAAGACACCTTGTGGGTATGTCTGGATAATGGGTTACGGTTACTTCATCCATTTATGCCATATGTCACTGAAGAATTGTGGCAGCGGCTTCCTGCTAGGAAGGAGTATGCAACGAAAGAATCTATCATGATATGCGAATATCCATCAGTTGTGGAGGTAAGATCTAGTTTTATATTTGTGAGTCTAAGGAACAATTTAGTAAAAAAAAAAAAAACTCCTGGGGTTGGATGCACCATTCAATTCTTTGAGATAAGATTCCCTTTAAGCATAGTTATTAGAATCAGACTGGTTTAACTGGCTACCGGTCTGGTTCAATTAAATGACTGTTTTTGTATCCAAACCGGACCAAACTGCTCGAAATCCCTGGTTTTAATAAACCGGTTGAACAAGATGGTTCAATCAAAATACTGATTTACTGTACTTTTCTTAGTGATGCCAGCTTCTGAAAGATTATGATTTGAAAAAATCTTTCCTTCCAAGGCCAGTTCTTTTTGTGTTTTTTGGGGGGTGATGGTTCCTCATGTGTTGGCTTATGCTGTGTTTTATAGGCACCCTTATTATGGTTGATACCAATGCTTAGAACTATGTTTGTTAATTCTGAGTCATTTGGAGGTTTAAGTATTTGTATAATAGTTCAACTGCAAAGTAGTTAACATTTCTTGTTTGAAATGAGTTACTGGATGGTGAGTCCTGTCCAACGTCATTTAGGTTTTGTCTTGTTTATTGGCTGTCTGAATATTAATGTTTGGCAAAACATCATTTGCACTTCCTTTCAACCTTTTTTGTTATACTTTTTGCAGTTTTGGACTAATGAAAGAGTAGAACGTGAGATGGACTTGGTTGATTCTGCTGTGAAATCATTGAGGTCATTCAGGGACTTGTTGCCTGCCAAGGAAAAAAATGAAAGGTACATAATTGTTGAAATAATGTAAGCATATGCCCACACATGCATATACTATTTGAAATAAACGTACAATTTGAATGCAGTGTGATAGCACAACTTCAAATTGCACCTATCATTTTTATTTCCACAATTATTTGCATGTTCTTAAACTCTATGAATAAGAAGGAATTTGTCATTTCACAAATTTGGTATAAATGAAACTTAATGAGAGGAGATGTTTGACACATGTATCTAGTAGATTCTGTAGAAATGACATTTGATCTCCTTTGCACAGACACAATTTGTGGAGGAAACAAAACAACAGATTAATAACTTCTTGTTATGTTACCCTGGTTAACCTAGAAATATTTTGGCTACTATTAGTTCTTGTGGTGGCAGTGATTACCGAAAATGGATGGAAACAGATATTATTAGGGCTGCTAGTTATGAAATTAACAAACACTTGAGGAAAAGAAAGGGGAAGAAGAAGAGAGAAGGAAAGGGGGGGGGGGCACTTGGCGAGGCTCCTTGAGTTCAGGTTGCATCACACATAATGCAATCTTACTTGTCTGAGAGTAGACGCCATTGTTGGAAAGTTTTGTAGATTTTGTTAGGCTGTTGAACTGCTTTGTAACTTAGCTTTAGAACTGAAATTTGAAAATTAAGAACTTTCCATTTGGGCTGTTGGGATGATTTTAGATTTGCTGAGGAGTAAGGGGTCACAAACAAAAAGCCAAGTAGCATTAACTTTAACCCAAATACCATAAACTTGCCCAAATGATATCCTTGGACCACTATTACAACTCCAGTCTATCAAGTATGAATGAAATATGACTCAGTTCGGTAATGCAATCATAAGTGTCATGAGGCTTGAAGTATCAGTCCTGTTGGTCATGGTAGCGCTAACTAGTCTTATTTCATCCTTTTTTAACTAGTTGTACAAATCCTTATATATCATAATTTTTATGCTTACTGCTCACCGCATGTTTATGTTAACATTTGCATTTTCAAGTATTATGGAAATCTGATGAATTATGCAAAAAAGTGACATTTATGCATAACGATAAGTAAACAAAAGGACTGTTCCATAGTCCATTCTCCTCGTCATGTGAGTGCTAATTTCAATTCAGGCTGTCTGTGACTTAAAGGTGCAGCTGTATGACTTAAGGAGATTTTGTGATTACATTGGTTTATGCAGTGCCATGAAGATTCCATTTGAATTGCTCGATGCTCAAAAGTTTATTAGCTAAATTATCATGGCAAAATGATTTGACAGAAATATTTGTCTGTAGGCAAACAGCTTTGGCGCGTTGCCAAACAAATGAAATTTCAGAGATTATTAAAAGCCGTGAACTGGAGATTTCAACCCTCGGTGCATTATCATCTTTGAAGGTATGTGCTTAGATATTTTGCTAATAAGTTTTAATCATGAGAGAGAGGTTTTTGGTTGATGTCTTCTTTTGGTACATGTTAATTGTGTCTCCACAAGTGTTCCTCTTTTC
Organism: Ilex paraguariensis; assembly: GCA_963454935.2. Taxonomy (NCBI): domain Eukaryota; kingdom Viridiplantae; phylum Streptophyta; class Magnoliopsida; order Aquifoliales; family Aquifoliaceae; genus Ilex; species Ilex paraguariensis. Next base: position 212,226 of record CAUOFW020004314.1, on the reverse strand, counting down.
TTACCCTCTTTTTGGGGTTTGGCCGGGCTGAGGCTCGAATATATGCATCTCATTTCTAACACTTCAAAATTTTTTTTGATAAGCACATACCTGACAAGGGTCTAACTATTAAGAAGAATATTACTTTTGAAAACCATTTTTACAATTAATGTTTATGTGCACTCAAGATAATTGATGTAGGACAACTTTGTAAAATCAAAATATGGACTGTTTAAGGGCTGTGAACAGTTTTCATGAACAGTATTGTGAATAGTAACTTTGACTACGAATCACTCCCAAGGTTCATTAGACATCACACCTAGGGTTAGAATTGTATCACACAACTCAAGAAGTATGTAATTGTTAAAATTTATGAATATTTCTCTCTATATTTTATTAAAAGTAATACTAACTATATCTAGAGTTTAAGTACTCCTAATTCCAAAAGATTAGGATTTCAAAGTCTCTAGGACTCTAAAAACTATAGGTCCCTACAAATTAGAAAACTAAAATTAATTAGAACTAGGACTTCAAATTCTAGAATATTCAACACTAGAATTTGACCAAAAAATATGACTTGTTCCAGAAATTTTGCAAAATTACAAAAATACCCACGTCTTAAAAAAATATAAAAAAAATCACATAAAACACTAATACTATCAAACTAACTCAAAGCAACTAAAAATAAGACTCTAAATACAATAATGCAAAGTTCCATATGGATCTTTGTCTTGATGGAAAGCTAATTCCATTATGTTTTATATCTTCGAATTTGCGTTTTCTTGAGCATCTTATGGATTGCATTAATAATTCTTTGCATCCACCTTGTTGTTAAGTCCTTCACATATCGGTATTTTGTTTTTTTTCCAATCTTTAAGAGCACTTGAAAACCTAAAATTTGATCTTACGTTGCTCAAAATCCAACCAATCTAAAATTATACTGCTACAGCTTTTCCAGTTTGTTCACCTCATGAAACTGAATTACAAATTCACAAGATAGTGTCAAAATGCTTGTATAATAGCCGTTTGTCAACACTCGAGAGAAGAGACAATCAATCGAGACTTGTAGTGAATTGGAAACTTTTCTGTTGATTATCATAATGTCTTACTGTAGAATATTGAAAATTTTATATAGCCTTGTGGCCATTAATCTGTTAGAAAATGTGTTTTTGGTAATTCTATTTACAGCTGCTCAAGCAGAAGTTCTGGTTGTGGAACCATGTGGAATACTTTCCTTCTAGCTTTGCTGTAATGAGAGCTTACTTATTCAGCTTTGATATACTCTAATTTTTTTGTTCTTGCTCTTGTTCAGCTATAATTCTTCTCATCTTTGAAAATAAAATCTACTAGGTTCTATCTAAGGATGATGCTGCCCCTGCTGGATGTAAAGTATCGGTGGTCAATGAAGACCTGTCGGTATTTCTTAAGCTTCGTGGAACGCTCAATGCAGAAGCAGAACGCGAAAAGCTCATGAAAAAGATGGAGGAGATACAAAAGTAAGTAATTTTTGTCATTGAACCTCGTTCAGACCTATCTACAAGTTTCTTACTCAAACGATGTCACTGAATAGTGTTGGCTACTTAACTTCTAAAACAAAAAAAAAAGGGAATAGTGTTGGCTACAATTACTTTTTGATGAGTGAGAGTTCATGGATTCCAATCTTGCCTTTGTTGTTTATTATGACTTGTCCACGAGTAGGCGGCCATGGATTCCAACATTGCCAAAGGCAAGGATGGAATAAAAAGGTGTGTGCATACGATTTACCCATGGAAGAAAATGACATTGAACGGAAATATTAGATCAGTATCAAAGCTCTGTATTATTTGAGGAAGGTTCACTTTTTCCTCTGCACGACCCATCTAACCCTGTTGGTTGAGAACCTGAAAGGGGAAAATAACGTATGATTCTGATTCTTTCTAGTTACATGGCTCAATGTCTGAATTTGGCACAAGCTCTAAAAGCGGAGAAGGATGGATTGTAGAAGTTAAGATAACTGGGCAAACCCATTGCATGATTGGACACGTAAACTAAACTTAAACCCCCCAAAAAAAAAAAAAGCCAATTTTCTCTGTACTGGAGATTGACAACCCTATGAATCGTCATCCAAGTTTCAGTCAGAGTAGTTAACTCTTGAGTATACATTATGTGAAATCATATGGGGTAATTAATTTGTCATTATAGACCAAAAAAGTGATTGCTAAAACCTTTAAGAGTTACCAACAGGTGATGGAATTAGCTGAAGTCATTAGGTGTGAGTTTTTTTGCTGTGATTGTTAGGGTTAGGGACTTTTTTTCCCTTTTTCTCATAATTTGAATTGATCTGATAACTGGTTTTTAAGTGAGCTTGAACTTGTGAGATACATTCAGACAGGAGAGAGAAACTTGTGACACATATCGGTGTTATTGGAGGGGAAATATAAACGATGAAATGATGTTTTCTCCCTACTTTTTATTTTGTAGACAATGCGACGGGCTCTCAAAGATGATGAATGCTTCTGGTTACAAGGAAAAGGTTCCACAAAAGATTCACAAAGACAATGTTGATAAGCTTGCCACACTGATGCAAGAACTTGTGTCTTTTGAACAGGCTAGACAGATTTTGGAACAGCAATTTTCTTAAAAATGTCTCTGTAATTTTTGGGTTTTCATAATTAATGATTGTTGATTTGCAATGAATTAAATCCTCAAATTACTTCAACATTGCTCATTTTTTAAACACATTCTTCTTCATTAATTATGTACAACGACAACAGATGATTGGCAATGCAAAAAATGGCTGGGAAATCTTTTTCGGATCTTATCCCCTCCCCGATTTGAAGAGTATCATTTAGCCTATTTATATGGGTTAAAAACTCAGCCGACAGGAGTCATTGGCAGAATGTCATAAATGCCCTTGAGCTCCATGTAAGCCCCAGCTACAGACTACACTGCCTTGAACTGCACCCTGTGAGGCCATCTGCCTTCTGATCCTGATCTTAAAAGGAGGACAGAAGACAGCACTTGGGATGCAGGGCGAGAAGTTTGAGGGCACAAGGGTAAATTTATACAACAAATATGTTGTGATATCAACCCAAATATTTTCTCCAAGTGTTGGGTGTTTCGTGGATCCCACAAGATTTAAAGGTGGCCGCCATAGTAGGACTGGCAATATATAGGGAGAGTTTGTTTCTTAATCCCTTAAATTCTTTAGTATTTGAAATATAACATATAGGCTCTCTAAGGTTTGTATGCATGTAACACTTGAATCTTTATCGTCAATGTTAATTAGTATATCGGTTAATAAATTACATTTAGATTCTCTAAAATTTATAAGTATGTAATACTTAGAGCTCTTAAATTTAAAATATTATATTTAGACCCCTTATTAGTTATAAAACTAATGAAATATATTACACGACCAAATTATCGCAATTAAAGATAGAAGATATTGTGTCAATTACAATTTAATCCCTTGTTTGATTTTTTTTAATTTTCTTTCAATAGATAGTATAATTGTATACTAATTATAATTTTTTTAAGAAAAAATTAGATTTTTTTTAAGAAAAAATTAGATTTTTTTATTTTATTTTAATAAATAATATAATAGAACATGAATTTTTGTTATAAAATTTAAAATATTTGATATTATATCTTTGATTGAAGTATTTTTAGTCTAAGTATAATATTTTAAACTTGAAGGGTTTAAATATTACATGTCTACAAATTTCAAGTGTATAGGTATAATTTATTAATGGATATACGAACATTGAAGGTGGAAATTTAAATGTTACGTGTGTACAAACTTTAGAGGATCTATAAATAATATTTTAAATATTAGAGAATCTAAATAATTAAGTGTCAAATCTCAGGGAGTCTAAGTATAATTCTCTCCGATATATTTTATCCAAACCAACGAAAGTGGATAGGGTCATTGGGTTGGATGGGTTAAAATAATAATAGGGATGTTTAAATTTTCGATTATCTGCAAATTGTGACGATACCCTACCTTACCCAACTTTATTGATCAACTACATGAAAGAATCAGGTAGGCCAACAGAAGTTTTTTATTATTTCATAAAAAATCAAGTAAAAATGCGGAATACCAATAAAATTATTGTATTATATGTGTGTGTGTGTGTGTGTTAATTCATAAAAAATGAAATTCAAAAATTTAGAAACTCTAATGTTTATTGACGCCTATGGCTTTTTTATATATGATGTATTGATGTTTTATGACTTTCTTGTTGGGTTTTATTGTAATTGTTTATGTATTATCAAATTTGTTGTGTTTCTTTAGTGTTATTGGCTTATTGTACTAGTTAATTGGTACATATTACTTAATTAAATTGTTAAAATTATCCAAAAATTAATAATTAAAAAATATATTTTCATTCGATTTTCTACCTAATTGTTTTAGATGGAATTCGGGTAAAAATAGTATATTTGATCAGTTAGGGTAGGCTAAGAAATTTTTTTTCGCAAAGTATCAGATAAAAATATAAAGTATCATAATTTCTACCCAAGGCCGGCCCAATGTAGGGGGAAATGAAGTAGTGGCTTTAGGCCCACCAATAATAAAAGCCCCAAAATTTAAAAAGTCTACAAATATAGCCAAGTCAATTTTAACCCATTAAAAAAGCCCCGCGAAGGCCTAAACCAAAAAAAAAACTCTAGACTAATTTTGAGCCCAAAAATATGTTTTCTACCTAATTTAGTAATCTTATCTTGTGACATGATGGATCATAACTATGGAATTAATAGTGGGTCTCAACTAATAGTAGGGTCCACTGTCTATCTAATAACAAAAAATGATAATGTTGCTAAATAAAGTCATTAAATAAAGTTTATGTAATATTATCTTTTTTTATCATAATCTTAAAAAACCTAATCAAACATATATTCTATGAGAAATCCCTAATTCATAGAAAAATAATTTTATAAGAGTATCAATAATGAGACAACATAATTTGTCAAATAATCTTTGAATTTGAATGTTTTGGAATTTTTTATTTAATTAAAAAATTAAATCAAATATTTATACTATCAATAAAAAAAATATGTTAAAAAACTTCAATATGAATACTAAACAATTAATATGCATCCGGGAAAAAAATTAAATATTAAAAAATTTACATTATTATTAAAAAAAAATTAAAAAATCATAATTAAATTTATCACTTTAAACCTCAAAACATATCGAGCCACCCTTGTTTCTACCTATGGGGTTGGGTAAACACACCTAAACAAAAACAAGTAAACCTATACTATCCAAACTCAACATCCAAACACCCTCATGGAGTCACGGGTTGGGTTTTGCGTAGCGGTTTGATGCTTTTGATATCTCACTAATAATGCACGACGTGTATTGCACATAAATAAATTTAAATATATTATTTTTTTTTATATAAAATGTGAATTAAATAATAAATTAGGTGTTGAATAATTAATTCATATATTAATTATTTTTAAATTTAATTATTTAGACATTTGCAAGTATAATTATATTATAGAATTATTAATTTTATTTTATTAAATAAATTGATTAGATTACTTATAATATTATTATATTATTGCATGCCAAAAAATAAAATATAGTATATATTGGACCGTAGAATTTAACCTAGGAACTATATATGTATAATAATTTAACATATATATGATTTTACTTTTTTATGTAGATATAAATATAGATAGTTGTATGTTAATGTATTACTAATAAATGAGTTCAAAAGAATTTAAAAATTCTTATAAAAGAGGTTAAAATATAAATTAGATAAAAGTATATAGGTGGATATAATTGACTTTATCATAATAATTATATATAAAATAGGAAATCAAAAATTTTTAACAAATACTAACATTTATAAATCGTATATATACAAGTATAAATATATTTTTTCTTGGGTAAGTAAATATTATAATTGTTGGGTATAGTTGATTATACATGAAACTTTGAAATTTAAAGTAAACCACTTTGTCATGTTAAAAATAAATTTATAATTCTAGAATTATTTAGAAAGTACCACAAGTCATCGGTCAAAAAAGGCATGGTGGTTCCTAGAAGATTTCACAGAAAACAATTATAGGCTGGTGCAAGTTGGTGGCAATTAACTGGAATCTTCAAGGATTGCGACAAGAAGATTGTAGAAGGGTTATCAAAGAGATGATGAAAACATCTATAAAAAGGAGAATCGAACTTGATTAACGATGAGCGAATTCATTCTAATAAGTTATCTGAGATGTCGAAGAAATATTGTAGAAATTGATAAAAAAAAAAAAAGTAAAATTATATCAAAAGAAGAACATGAAACAAATACAAAATGAAGAAAAGAGAGTAATATAATAAGAGAGAATAACAATGAATGGAAAACAAAATAATGCAATGAAGAAAAGATGTAGCAGATGCATAAATAGCATATCAGGTGGAATTACTTTGTACCTATTCATCCTCCGGTAACCTGTACGCTTTCTTTCTAACACTTTCAATGATTTGAGATCATACCACAAGAACTTACACTTCCCAGTCAATTGACAATAACCCTCTCTGTCAAGAAGAGCGTCAAGAAAATTTTATTTTATAAAAAAGTTGTGCCCTAATTTAGAGCTTTAAGCGTATTGTTTAAAACAAGTTCGTGCAACCATTTGCCATCATGTTGAATAATTGAGCAGCCTTGCAAAAACAATTAATATTAAATTGTTACAGTATTGTAAACATAGTTATAAACAAGGATTTTTCTCATTCTCTCCTTTTTTGTTAATTTTCAATCATATTTGAGCCAATTAACTATTTTGGTCTTAAACAAAAAAATATTTTTTTATTTAATTTTAGTTTTTTTTTCGAGAATTAAAGTTTTCTACTACTAACTCTGAGATTTAAACCTTTTATTCATATAATTAAACCCTCTAAAATGCTCTAGGACAAAAATGCAATTCCTACCACCTTCCTCTTTCCCACACCCACCCCCAACAAAAAAATAAAAATAAAATAAAATCCTTTTCATAAAAAAATAAAATACAAAATCTGTGGAGAAAATGTGAACAGCATTATGTTTTTTTCCCCAACAAGTAAATAGAATTATGTTGGACTCCAGAATTCCCGCAAAAAAAAATGACTAAAATCCATTTTGGTTTTTTTTTTTTTTTTCATTTCTCCTTTATAGTGATCGTTTTTTATTTATTTATTTATTATTATTAAGTTATCCACTGTATATATAACAAGCTGTCCCGCCCCATCTAATGGGCGAAATTTACAAATTATCGTTTTTCTTCTTATCTTTTCCATCTTTCGTCACATTAGTGGGGTATTGGAAAAAGTACAATAAATTAGATGTTGATACAAATAATTGTTTTTAACAAGACTAAAAATACTGTGTAGTCAATTAGTTGATACAGAGTAGTAGTTATAGGTGGGAGTATTAATCGAGTCAAGTTTTGCGAGTTTGAATTTGAGTTTATCGAGTTCGTTCTTTTTAAACGAATTTAAAAAATTCAACTTCGCCTTGTTTAGAACTCAAATTGAGCCCGAGTAGGTCGACTATTTACATATAAATGAGTCAAATTTTGTGAGTTTGAATCAAGTCTGTTAAATTTTTTTTTTTAACAAACTTAAAAAAAAATATTTAAACTCGTTCGTTTAGAACATGACTCGAGTTCGAGCCAAACACGAATAATTTGTCTTAATTAACACCCTAGTTATGAGAATGTGGTAAATTGTGATTAATTAGGGGTAATCCGTGTCAGAAGACACGATATAATGTGAATAATTTTAAAAGAGATATTGATAACCGTTAAATAAATCTATTTATTATCATCGAATGAACTTATTGAAGCGTCGGAATTAAATAGCTTCCGTCGCCAGCTGACCAGTTTGGTCCATTGAGCGCTTAGAACGTGTCTAACGCCCAAAAGCGGCGTCACCGCGCACAACCCGATGGAAAGCGAGTTAAGCCATTCTCCACTAGTCTTGTAATGAATCGAATTCTCATTATAATATAATTTAAATTTGAATTTAATTATTCGAATATAAATTAATTATTTTAATCAATAATTTGATTTTTTATATTTTGTTTAACAAATATTTGATGTGATTACGATCCAATCTGTATCACATGATGCAAAATTATACACATTTATGATATTAAGTAAATTATTTGCTCAATTGAATTAATATTTAGATGTATTAGGTTAAAATTAAGTTGACTTGATCTACTTGAAAATTTTATTTTTAATGAACTTAAATATGAATAATAAAAACTAAAATTTGTTGAGTACTATGATTATATTTTGATAAGAACTTTATTTGAATTCGAATTTAATTTGGATTTGATGTTGACCAAATTCAATTTCACTTATCATAATATGATACTTAGGGGTGTTTAACCGACCTTATGGACAGAAGTGCCAACTTTTCGTCGTCTGAACCGAATACACTAAGAAGTAGAAAATTAAGGCGAATCAAACTGAACCGTTTTACATGAACAATCGAATCAAAAACAGATTTTGTATGTCGATTGACTTTCAATTCGGTTATTGGGTGGGCTTGAATCTCATTATTAGACCTCCAATTTGTTTCGGCCCAAGCCCAATTGATTAATAGACTTAAATTGCATTCAAAATCGTTTGTTTGCATCATTTTTAGGCCCAAATTCTATTTTATATTTTATGTTTCATTTATGTCTTTTTTGGAGGTTTGTCAATAGTTGTGGACTTTTAGGTCAATAAAGGCAGGTATATATTTTTACCTTTAATGACATAAATAATTATATTACAAAATGGATAGTAACAATAACACCAACAATCATTATCACAATAACACGATTATAATAACAACAATAGCCATATGGTTGAGGTGTAAAGGACGATGACTGGAGATGGAGGTGTTATGGAAGGTGGCATGACTAGAGCAAAGTGGTGGTGGTTGGAGTATAGACAACAACATGATCACAATAACAATAACACGATTCAACCATAGTCACATGATTACATTAACGACCATAGTCACATGGTCATAATAACAATCATAAAATCGCTATCAAAATTCTATAGAAAATCGGACAGTCACACGATCAAAGTAACACCCATAATAACAATGACAAAAAATAGTGAATTTCATTGTCACTATCCAAATTTCAATGTTCAAATTTGAAATAGATTAATTTGTTCAACACCAAATTTTTTTTATCAAAAGTTGACTATCATTATTAAAACATTTGCTATGTTTGAATAACTTGAGTTTGAAATAAAATTTAAGTTATTAAATTTCTAATTTATTTCATTAAACATCATTTGAGTATAAACATCATAGTGAACTATTTGGATCCAGTTCATGAAAATGTGCACCAGAGGGGATACATTATTCTATTCATTCAGGAAAACAAAAAACAAATATAAACTTTCTCAGCTCTATCTTCAAGTATATTACAAGCCTAATTTTTGAGACAACGGGTAGTTGGTGAAAATTTAAGAGAGATGTTGATGATCGTTAGAAGAGTTTATTTGAGACCAACAGATGAATTTATCAAAAATTATTATATTTTATATTATAAATGTCTACTAGAACATCGTCCTCTTGCAACAGTAGGGAAGATGTGAGGAAGAAAGTTTATGCCATCATAGATAAATTTGTTAATCGTGGTCTTAGCTCACTTGTTGTTTGCTCAATAGGTAACTCTATATTGTGATCCATTCGCTGATAAAATCGTTTTAGATCCATTCGCAACTTTCCTTCGCACTATCATGGTCAACATCGTTGAAGCAAGAGATAGTTACCAACAACGATGAGGATTGTCGGCCGTGGCGTTGGAGGCTATTGTCGTCTATAGCGGTATCCATCAATTGGTTGTTGACTTGAGTTAATCGTCAAGTGATCTAAGAGCAACTCCAGCAGAATAGAGAAATGAGGTTTGTTAGTTATTTTAGATAGTCAATCCATAAATTTTTGTTCCAACGGACTATCTATCTTACTCGATATTACCCATTCTGCAATATTTACTCGTTGGATTTGGCGACCAATGGTGGCTGGCTATTCCTCAACAGAAGGCATCGTCTTCATCACCAAGCTCAGTTCACATAATGCTCTCTCAACAGAAGGTCTCGTTTTCATCACTAAGCTCAACATCGTCTTCATCATAGAAGTTCCATCGTCTACTAGGCTTTTTCTCACAGAAACTTCATCGTCTCAACTTGGAAACTCTTCACAGTCTATGGTTCTCAGATTCTTAATCACGAACTGAGGTTGGATTGAGAAGATCAAGAACTGAAGTAGTAAAACCTCCAAAAAATCTAACAAAATCTCTCAAAAATCTAGTAAAATTCCTCAAAAATCTAGTAAAACCCTCTAAAAATTTAGCAAAACCCTACAAAAAATCTAGTAATGTGGAGCACTTCTAGGTTTTGAAATTGCTTGAGTTTTTCATTGAAAGCTTTGTTGCTCACTTGTGGACAACCAAACACAAAAACGGAGATTGAAATGAGTGTTAAAATATAATTTTTAATTATATTATTAAAAATTAATTGAAGTAGTTAGTTATAATAGATAGCGTGGTTGTAATAAATTTGTAAAAGTAATTAATTAAAATAGATAATACAATATTTAAATATATTTTACGTAGTTATTTTGGATAGTGCCATTAGAGTTGCTCTAACATTGTGGATATTTAATCTAATTTAAAAGGGTAAATTTGTCATTAATTTTTTTTGTCATGACATATAAATCTTTCATACCCTGATTCTAAAGAATTATTAAAATTCGAATTCAAGACGTTTAAATGTACATTGGACTGACTATCGAACCGTTATTTGGGCAATCTAATTAATAAATCGGACTAATTTAAGGTCCGATTTACGATCCACCCAATTGGTCCGATCCGATTATATTTGATAATGGAATAGACTCATTTTGAATTCCTCAACCTAAAAAAAACAGAAGAACAATTTAAATTGATGATATTTTCATCCAATTTCGTCGAATAACAACGAGTTCATCCCAAAAGATTTAATCCCGCCAAGGTTAAAAAGAGCAATGATACATAGAATTAAAAGAATAATGCTACATGGACTTAAAAAATAAATTTGATAATCTCAATCATTAATTTTATTGTGAGTTCTAATATTTATTAAAATTCACCACCTAGAGATTGTCAAATTTAATTTTTATCTGCTCAAAGTTAAAAATCTCCCAAAACTTCGACACCAATCCCCACATCCTCTGCTCTCTCTCTGCCTCCCTCGCCCCAACTGATGCCATGGAGCAATTACAGCGACCCACCACTGACCAACACCCGGCCGAGGAACCCACTGTTTAGGTTCCTTCTCTTAGTCCCCCCCCCCCCCCCCCCCCCCATCTCTCTCTCTGTGTCTTCATCTCTTTCCCTTTTTCTGCCTCACCTCTGTTCTCACAACACACGCGCAACCCACAACACACACGCGACAAAACACACATAACACAACTGGGCTTTGTAATTTTTTAGATTTTTTGTGTATTCTGTTTGAGTATTGGGTGAGAAAATGGGCTTCTTTCTCGAATTTGATGTTTAGCGGTGAATTAGGTAATTGATTTGGCTTTTAGCTTGTGGTGGATGTGGTTGTGTACTTGTGTGCGTGTCTGTGTGAGTTCGTAGAGGGAGTAATGATGGTTTTTGGTGTTTGGATGGGTGTTCTGGTGTTGTGAGGGGCGGTGTTGCATGGGGTTCAGTGGTGATAGCCTAGGATGCTGAGTAGGGTTTGGTTGTTGTGGCCTGGGCACTGTATGGGTTTTGAGCCTTTGGTTTTCTTTGATTTTTTTGTTTCTGGGTCCAAAGGCAGAAATTTATTCAAATTTTGTTCGATTCTGTTAATTTAATTATATATGTCTATGAATATTTGCATGACTTATTTGTTTTTTTTAACAGGTTTACAATTTACAATTTGCGATAATCTATGATTATTGATTCCAATTTTCTGTGTGAAACAGATGGAATAGTTGGAATTTATTTGCCTTTAAATCAGTGAAAGATCATCAAAGACAGGTATTTTTTTAAGTTTGGTGAGATTGATCAGCTTGATAAAAAGGTCTCTACCAGCATTGTGTTACCATTGCCAAAGCTAATTTTTTGGATACCTTCTTTACTATGTAGACTGTGGAAGTGCATAGTTTGGTTTAATTGTTTTTTGATTGACTGATATTGAAATTGTCTGGGTAGATGAATTTATTGAAATTGGTGCTTAATTTTGAAGTTTTTGATGCCAGTATGTTGAAAGGTATAGTTTGGGTTTTGTGCTTATTGCATCATCAAGCAAGTGTTAAATTAGTGGAATTTCTTACATGGACCTAACGAAATGCATTAGGATTGGAGATGAAATTTGTCAAAGTTTTTAGTGCAGTTTCATTGGAATTAAATGTTTTTTGAAAACTGAAATTGAAATGGTGAAGTTGTGTATTGCATAATAGGTTAATTGTTTGTACACTGAATGATTGATTGTCAAGAAAGAGGAATCGTTAGTCATTTGATTAACTGTTTTACTTAATGGAATCTTTAGTGATACAAAATTGAGGTGAGCATCGAAATTAGATGAAACATTGATGAGATAATTATCTTTCGCTGTAGGAGAGGTAGATGTAGATATTACTATTAGTAATTTATTGGGACTTTTTTGGGTATTTTTTTTTATTTCATGGTACCTTCAAACCCGTACATTTAATGTACAAACTCTTTTGCAGTTATATTGAGCTTTTTTCATACATGGCTTCACAGATGTTTGATGGCAAATACGCTGTTTTGATATTTTTCTTGCTCTAACATTTTTTGTTTTTTTTATTCAGCCAATGAGACAGCCATGGAAGTTTCTAATAGTTTGATTAGTAAGATCCACAGTTCCTTTTCTGGTGGCTTACATTTTGCAACACCAATATTTTCCTTGAGGACCAATGAAGTAGACCTGGTATGCTAACTTCTCGGTGTAGTTGACCATTAGAATTAGTCCGTTGTCTTAAGCTGATATATTTCAACATATTAATCATTTTTTCTAACACTTTTTGGCTTCAGGTGCGAGGTGTGTTACAAATTTTACAAGGGTTATCCAGTTCTTTGTTCTATTGGGACAATATTGGACAGAGGTTCTGTCCCATAAGTAGGATTTATGTAACTCATCTTTCCCAGACAAGTCTTCATCTCGTTCTGGATCAATTTCTGTATGCTGCAACATGTTTACAACTCGTAGAGATTGTTTGCAATAAAGTGGAGACTTCTGCAAGATCACCTCCACCTACTTTGAGAGCATTTGTGTGCTCTATTTCTGCTTGGCTTAGCGTATGTTCTTATCCATACTGTTAAATCAACTTGTTTTTTTTGATCCCACCATAAGTTTTGTGGTATGCTGTGTAGTCTCTAATCAAACTAACTTGTTTTTGGACCAGAGGTTACGGAATATTGCTATGAAAGAGGAGACAAAGATAAGCAACTCCAACGGTCGAACTGCTCCAACCCTTTTGGGACTGGGGAGTTCCTTGTCAAGGTTTGTAAAGCTCGGTTGAAATATTTTTGTTGGATATCTGCAGGTGGGTGGGGGGAATATTGGCAATGCTGTCAAAAATGAGCACCATGTCATGTTTTTTTAATATTTCTTGCAGATAATCACATTTCTCTCTCTCTCTCTCTCTCTCTCTCTCTTCCTTCTTAGTCGCTCATGGAAATGTACTACTTTCCAGTATCCATCTTAGGAGCCTTCATTATTGGAGTGAAGATGCTTTGGTCCTTTTTAATTTGCACAACACAATTTCATTCTTCCTTCTTTAACAAAGACATTCTTTTCGCCTTTTCTTACCCCCTTGATTTTTTTCCGTTCATTTTCATTTCTCTTTTGTTTTCAGTGCCAGCTACTCTGACACTTTTGCATATCAGACATCCTTTAACTGCACAATATTTCATTTTGTTTTCGTATTGCACATCTTGTATTCCACCATGAACATGACACGAATCAACATCTTTGGTGAGCCGGTCTCCCCTGGATTTTGTGTGACGTCTATGTCCAAAGCATGTTTTGGGATTTGATCTTGTCTTTGATTGGTTTCTCCCGCCATGACAACCTCTTGTGATATATGTTTCTCTTTAGTATTTCCTCAGGAGCTGAATTTTTATTGCAAATAGTGTATGGAGCCATACCTCAAGTCTATTTTGAACTTGATCCTCCGGTCCTGGCTGCTGACATTGCCACACATATTCTTGATTATCTTTATAAGAAGCTCAACGAAGTTTGTCTTGTGCAAGGTGGCGAGGTTGTAAAACTTTCTTAGCCACAACTCAATTTGTTTTTTGTGTTGTCTTGTGATTTGATCTTAAGACTCAATGTGCTTTTCAGGAGGATGCATATAGGATGCTACTTTATATATTTGTTGGGAGTTTATTGCCATATATAAAGGGTTTTGATTCCTGGCTTTTTGAAGGAACACTTGATGATCCTTTTGAGGAGGTAATTTTTTTAAAAGAAAAACTTTGTAGTTTGTACTATATTTAAAAGCTCGATTCCGGTCATCTCTTAAGCCTAAAGATACCTCAGAATAAACTTTTTATTATGGATGACTGAGACCATCCAGTGTAGAAACATTACCCATGAAGTTCCCTGGTGCTGTAAGTATGGTGGTTTCTCTTTATTTGTTGAATGTCATAAGTCACTTCTTTTTGGCATTATTTAGTCCACCTATACATTATATATGGAAATATTTATATTTTTGAAAATTCTTTTTGTAGTGTCGATTGAGTGATCTCTCTCTCTCTCTCTCCACCTCGTTTTGAAGAAACAATTGTCCTCTTTAAAGCCTTATTGTTTTCTCTTTATGCTCCTTGTAGATGTTCTTTTATGGTAACAAAGCAATTGGAATAGATGAGGCTGAGTTCTGGGAGAAGAGCTATCTTTTGAGACGAACGCAGTATCAGAAGTTGGATGTCGCTTACACCACTGATCTTCAACCTTTAACAGATGATAAGAAGGATGTAACAGGAAGAGAGTCCATTTCCGTTTCAATTTCTGCAAAAAGAAAAGATCGGAATGAGAGAGACCTTCAAGTTTGTCCTTTGTTTATTAAGGACATAGCTAAGTCAATTATTTCTGCTGGAAAATCTTTGCAGCTGAGTCGACGTGCTCCCTCAGCATGCTTAGCGGTATTTGGTGATAATCAAGAGATTGGGCAGAGCATAGCTGCGATTACTTTGTCAGAGATCTTTTGTGTCTCAGTAGTAGCTCTTGTTGGCCATGGTGATCACATCTCCAAATGCTTTTGGGAAGATGAAAGAATTGTTTCCTTGTTTCACTCTTCTGTGGGAAAACAAAAACCACAAGTAACTGGAGAGAGCTTGCCAGGCGTAGCATGCTCTGAGAAGATTTGGTATAAGTTATTAGCTGATACATTTTCTAGGAACAGAGAGATTGATTTAACATCTATGCCTAAGGATGCCAGCAATTTTACTGATGCTAAGGGAGAGAATGTTGCTACTGTTGTTACAACTGAAGTGCCCCTTGTTAGATCATTCTGCCCAGAAAATCCATCTATGACTGTTTGCCAAAGATCACTTTGTGAGAATAAGGATGCTTGGAGCACATTGAACTTGTCCAGAAACTTTTATCTGCCCCCTTTAAATGACGAGGGCTTGAGAAGGGCTATTTTCAGTGGAGATAGTGGACCGTTTCTGGTAGATAAAGGAACGAATTATACTTTTGGTTTTCAGTTTGGTGAATATGAATATGCTCGCTCACAGGAGGACACAAAGATGTTAGAAGGGTTATTCCCATTTCCAACTCTCCTTCCATCGTTTCAGGTACTCCTATAATGAAGTTTGAATGGCAGGATAATGGCTATAGGTTAACCAGGATTTCATAAATTCTGAAACTTTGTGATCATGGGACAGGAGGACCATCATATGTCAGAGTTTTTACCATTTCAGAAGAACAGCACCCTTCCTTCAAGAATTCTTAGCTGGATTCAAAGTGTTGAGCTGAAAGCTACTCTACTTCCTGTGGTTATTCTACAGGAATGCCTTATTGTCTACATCAAGAAGCAGGCATAGAGCTCATTAAATTCCTCAACAGAATTATTTATTTGTTTATTAATAATCTTCTATACTACTGAAATTCACAATTAAATGTTTTATATTGACACTGCAGGTTGATAAAATTGGTGGAAATATATTGTCAAAGTTACTTTATGACTGGAGATTGATGGATGAGCTGGGAGTGTTGCGTGCTATTTTCCTGTTAGGTTCAGGTATCTTGAGCATTCCAGCTATGCTGAACTTTTAAATCTTGCATGGTGTCTCTGATAGGTTTGCAATGTTACTGTATCCAGGTGATTTACTGCAGCACTTCTTGACTGTGGTTTTTAATAAGTTGGACAAGGGAGAATCCTGGGATGATGATTTTGAGTTGAACATGATATTACAGGTGCAATTGATCTACGCAACTCAATGCCTTATCTCTAATCTGTGGCAGGCTATATATTCTTTGTGGTTTTGGTTTATCCATTCTATTTAGGCCCATATCCTGTGCCCTTGTATTGTGTTGCTGTGTTGAGAATTAGTGTTCGTGAGAGTTTAATTGTCACACTGGGGGAAGGACGGTTTCTCAAATTATCTTTCTAAGGTAGGGGTGAGCAATCTGTAATTAACGATACATAGATGAAATACAACTGGTGCTCTGCAATCCAATTGGTGATCATTTTCTTTTCAAAACAAGCAAGTTGATTTGCTACCAAATGTTGGAATTTGTGTTTAGAGCAACTTTGTTTATTAAATACTATTTATTTTTCCTTCTCTTTGTTTCCTCACTGTGTCCATTTCTTCCTTTTATTGAGAAGTACCCCCACCTTGTTTCCATTCTATTTTGATCTCATCTCGTCTGATCTTGTGCACTTGAATATTACTTTAATTTTAAGTTGTCAGCCATAATTGATATATTCTAAAGATTTGTGGAGAATAAATATAAGTGTAGCTGGCATGTCTAGAGATGTGACGTTCAACAAGGCTGAGATGCTCCTCCATATCTGATATGTTCATATGTTCCCCTATGAAGGTTGAGTTATCTTGCTGGGTTTTTGCACAGGATATAGACAACACAAAAAAAAAAAAGAAACATAATCAACAATATGGATGAGGTTAAAGGTACAATTAAATTGTGTAAAGTCATTGAAAATATTGGTTCCTTTGACTACCAATCAGGTTGGTTGACATTCATGGGACATCCAGATGTCCTTTTTTCTTGAGCTGGGGATCATAATACTTGGCATCCATGTAAGACACTTGTTACCGCAAGAGACTGAAAATTCAATTGGATCTCTCGTTGGCTCTTATGTTCAATTTATTCCTATTATCTTTACATAGAAAATGTGTCAACTGCCAACACTTTGGTATGCATAATATTATTAGCTGCATATGCTCATGGCGCTCCTTGTTTTCTTTTTTTTTTTTTGGGGGGGGGGGGGGGAAATTACATGCGGACCTCCTAACATTTGGTTTGTATTGCACAGAGTGATTTGAGAAATAACAGTGAAACCCCTTGACATATGATAGCTATAACATCTAGACTTCCTCCTTGTGACAGACGTTGGTAAGACTGATGGTCAAAGCTGATGTCATGAAAAGATCCCTATAAGATCACGAGTGCCCTGAAATAGTATGTTAGAGATGTTATTGATAATAATAATTATTAATTATTCAATTTATTTAATTAATTACAATTTTACTATTAATCACATAATTTACTAATTGATTATTCCTTCATACTTAATTCTATAATCATCCAACCTATTCTAGTAAAGAAATACACAAATATATACAATTGAATTAAAATAATCAAATTTATTAACAATGACCACGATAATCGCCATCATGACAACCAACCATTGTTGCATAAAGCGAACCAGTCTCTAGAGGGAGGTGAAGCAAGCGTTTTATCAAAGCAAAGCGAATAGTATAAAAACAAGCAAAGACATAAAAACAGAAAATACAACCCCAAAGCACCAAAAAAAAAAAAGCAGTGATCCAAACTAAATAAAACAGTAGAGACATAAAAACAACAAAATAAAAACACACAAAACAACAAAATTAATAAATATAAACATAGTTTCAAACTATAATGCATACTAGAATAAAAACAGAGACATACAAGTTCCGGCCAAAAAATCAGAGTTCTAGCAAAGTTTTTGAAGTCATAAGAAGAAACAGCAACAACATGCAAATTCGGAATGGAATCAAATTTAGAGTTGAATTGATGACTCAGTAAATTGTTTGTCACAAAAGAAAAAGAAGAAGAAAAGAACATACCTGTTGAAGTTGCAAGGTAATGATCTTTGTTCTTCAGTGCAAATTCAGGTTTGATTAAGGTTTAGTTGTTAGACGTATATAGGGACAAGAGGCAATTAGGTGTTATGAGCATATCAAAATTTTAATCCAATTGATCAATCTAACAGCCCATAATAGACAAATGAAACAACTTAAAAAACTTCAATAAAATGCTTGTCTCGTCACTTTGCTCTTAAGCGACAAAGCGATCGCCTTGGTCGCCTTATTGAAGCTCGCTTCGTCTGGGCTTTGCCAGGCGAGCTGGGTTCGTTTCGCCCAGGCGTGAGTTTCATAACAGTGCCATTGATTGCTGCCACCACATTGGCAACCACCACCAAGACAACTAGAAATCTACATTAGGACATCCAGAAATTGAAGTGGTGAGAAGGAGAACAAATGTAAACTGAAAAATGGGTTAGCCATTGGCTTCAAGCAAACCAAACTCAGCCCAGTACATAATAGTAGGCTTTCCACCACAGGTGACTCCACAACTTCCACCCTCCATGACCATCATTACCGCCACCAAATGCACAAGCCCACTTCTACACCACCATGCCTACAAACAATTTGTAAAATACCAAATGTCTATTTCAAATCACCCAAACTTTGAAAGCCCATAAAATCTAGTGTGGAAATTGCCAAAAGTTTCAAGCCTCCCAAAACTTTCAAGCCTGCAAAAACTTGCATGCGTTCCAAAGGTAAAGATCACTAACCTGGACAGAGAGCGCACATGTTTTGTTGGAGAAGAGTGGACATTTTTTGGTGGTTTGTGTGGTGGTTGTGGATTTGTGTGGTGGAGTTTGGTGGTCTGTGGGTTTGTGTGGTGCGTGAAGAAAGTGATAAAGAGTTGTACGAGTGACCCCAATTTTCTTGTCGGTGCTATTTTATCTTGCTGTCTATGACAACTTTGTTGAAGATAAAACTATGAGCATGATACCTATAATAAGGCTCCTCTTTTTAGTATATTACACGACTACTTGGTGGCCACAATGGATACTGTTATAGTATGTAACCCTAAACCAATTGACAATGGGTGGAGTGACTACTCAAATATATAAACCAACCTTGGGTGTACTTTATTTTCCAAATTGGGATACAAATTTTCTTTACACCCTCTCTCAGATGGAACTTGGGCTCATACATGGGGAAAACAAACAAGCATGAATGTCGAAAAATTTAACTAGTTGAGAGACTTGATTCACTACCACGTAAGGCCTGACTCTAATACTATGTTAGAGTATCTAGCTAAAAATCAATTGGCAATGGTTGGAGTAGCTCCTCAAGTATATAAAGCAACACTGGGTGTACTTAATTTTCCGATTTGGGATAGAAGCTCTCTTCATATATACAACCAGCTCCTTCTAGATAGTTAAACTCCTTGTACAATGGTTCTTCCTACTTCTAAACCTTTTTGTTACACAACCAAAACTTGCTCCATATGTGGTGAAAGGGGGAGGGATTTGGCAGGTAAGGGGGAGGAATTTGGCAGGGAAGGGGGAGGGATATTGAGTATGGGCCTAGGTAAAAATTTGGGTGTGGTTTTATTTATTTAATTTTCACTGGTTAGAGTTGAGGGTAAAATATTTTGTAAAATAGTTTTTTTATGGAATAGTATCATCATCTTATAATTGTGGTCTCATTATCATATCTTTAATCACAGGGATGTCCATGTAATAAAACAATGTTAGGGGTCCACGTATAATTTATCCTTTTTCTGCCTCTCTTGAGCTTTTTTTTTTCATCTCCTATCTTTAGCTTTATATCTTGATGAAAATTACGCTTTTTTTTACTCAGGAATCAATTAGGAACTCTGCTGACAGCATACTGCTAAGTGCACCAGATTCGCTGGTTGTCTCTATCAGCAAAAATAATAGTTTATGTGGTGATGAGCAACATGATGCATCTATCCTTGTCTCAACGCCTCGGAAAAGTCGTGCGCAGATCTTTGGAATTGATGGGCTTGAGTCACTGAAGTTCACATACAAGGTGTACTTAATTGTTTTGCATGATTTGTTCTCTATTTTAGTTAACAGTGCAGCTGGTATGCGTAGTTCTTTTTTCCACCCCTTCTTTCTCCCTTATATATGTGCTTTTCCATTTTCTCCACCGATCTTTTTATCTTATCTTGTCTATTACATGTCATAGGTCTCTTGGCCACTCGAACTTATTGCTAATACAGAAGCAATTAAGAAGTATAACCAGGTAGCTCTTTTCACTTCTATTGTATCCTAGGTGCCATCAGTTATTCTTAACCAATTTCTGTGTTCCATGCAGGTGATGAGTTTCTTATTGAAGGTCAAGCGTGCAAAATTTGTTCTGGATAAAGCTCGGAGGTGGATGTGGAAGGTGGTTCATCCTGCTGTTTTTTCTGCTGTGTCTTTGTAGTGTATGATATAGTAATATATCTTGGAAAGCTCTAAGTTTTAGAGTCGGTCTATATAGTGTCATTGTTATTACTAAGTGTGAGTGTTCTGATTTGTTATGATTTTTTTATGATACTTTATTCTTGTTTCTGCACCTCTTTCAGGATAGAGGCATTGCAACAATCAGTCGCAAGCACCACTGGTTAGTGGAGCAAAAAATACTCCATTTTGTGGATGCTTTTCACCAATATGTGATGGACAGAGTAAATATTTCCTGACTTACAATACATGTTTTCCATTTTTTCCGTAAAAGATTAAGAGAAATGTGCTAAAATTATTTCTTTAAGAATTTTTTGTGTTGAATTAATTTGTGCCTATCTTGCATCTGTGGGATCACATCCTGTACACCACATATGGCGAGTCTCTTTTTTGTTGATTAATCATGCTATCTACCTGTTTCTTCCATAGTTTCCTTTGCTGTTGTTTCATGTCAATCTATTTCTCCATATTGGCCATCTCATGCAGCTCAACCTTTTACTTAATGTGTCAACGTTCTTGTCGTAAAAGCTGTTTGGGAAATTTGAAAAAAGGATCTGACTTGGCTTACTCAGTGTTCTTAGTGTTTTTGGAGGGGGCGGGGGGCTTTCCACCTGGGGTACCTGCAGTCTGATTTCATCTAGGTTTTGGGCACATTTGTAGGCAAACAAGTGAATAGATATGCCTCCAAAAGAGGCATACTGAACAGTACAAGATTCAGGAGCAGTTCTTTTCCTGCCTTTCCAGAGTCCAGACCCTTATTGCTTATTCTTTAAGCCTCCATGGCTTGATGTCATAATTAATACTAGGTAACACATGGCTTGCTCTTCATTGAAGATTCTTTGAAGGAAAATTGCCAATGATTTCTACCTTTCTCTATAAAAAACCATTAAAAGCATCTCTAATAGGCTCTTTACTCTCACTCAATTCTCTATTTTAAAGTGTCAGTTATAAAAAATCAAGCTCTAATTGGTTCTCTATTTAGACTAGTTAAAATAGAGAACTTACATTTAGAGAGTCTAACTCACTCTCTATTCTAGTTTTATTGAATAAAAGATGACACATGTCCATTTCTTATTAAATGCTATTAGCTGTAAGACTATTTTTCTACTAGAATAAAGAGCATATTGGAGTTGTCTAAAATATTTGACTTTCTATTTTAAAATTTTATCAAAGATGCTCTCTATTTCAAAAAAGATACTCCCTAAAATAGAGAGTACTATTGGAGATGCTCTAAGTGGTATCACATTTCTATTAGGACAGTCAAGTCCTACTTTTGATAATGTATTCCCATTAGGGGCTACTCTCCATAAATGCTATTTGTCGTTCCAATTCTACCATTTTCCATAATTGGGAAATTGCTAGAGCTAAGGAATAGGATATGGGTTTGTATCAACTTTCATGTAACTCTAATTTATGTAATCAACATGGGTCGGTTGCCATCATTTTGATACAAGGATAGTTTACTTCAATTTATATAAACATTAATTAGGTTGACATTATATAAGGCTTCACGAAATTAGCCAATTATAAGTTACTGAACACAACCTCGTAGTCTTTTGGTCAGTTCTAAATAGTGTTCTTCTGTTGTTCCAAGCTACTATAGATTTCAAATGGTAGGATAATAAGTGTGGTGAATGGTGGCTGGACACTTTTCATCTCTGACCAGGATTTGATAAGCAGGTATATCACAGTGCATGGTGTGAACTTTGTGAAGGTATGGCAGCAGCTGGATCATTGGATGAAGTCATTGAAGTGCATGAGGCCTACTTATTATCAATCCAGCGACAATGCTTTGTTGTTCCGGACAAGCTGGTTTGTAACTCTCCCGTTTTCTTTGCTTTTTTGATAACATTTAAAGTTTTTTTTGAAGTTGGTGATTCTTGTGACAAACAAGATTATGATTACTGTATGATGGGACTCTTTTGCCTGCAGTGGGCATTAATTGCTAGCCGGATCAACAGTATCCTTGGATTAGCTCTGGACTTCTATTCCATACAGCAGACACTAAGCAGTGGTGGAGCTGTTTCCGCCATCAAGGCTAGATGTGAAATGGAAGTGGATCGGATAGAGAAGCAGTTCGATGATTGCATAGCCTTCCTCCTGAGAGTAGTCTTCTATCCACCCATGTGTTGACTATCTTTGTGCATCTTCTGCCAAAATTACATGACTCATGCATATGCTGTATATAGAATGCATACATGCATTGGTGCAACAATATTAAAAACTGATGTGCATTCCTGCAGACTGTGTACATGCATGAGTGTGATGATATGCAACACTAGGTGTGCATTCCAATTTAACTACACAATGAATACACTTGTCATACTCGCACACTTGCATCTTTTTTCACGAGATCTGGACATGAACATTTTAGTATCTCTTTCTTGTCTGCCTGTGCAGGTCCTATCTTTTAAGCTCAATGTGGGGCAGTTCCCTCATTTAGCAGATTTGGTCACTAGAATCAACTACAATTACTACTACATGTCTGACAATGGAAACTTGAAAACTGTCCCTGGATCTGAGACCGTTACTTCTAAGTTGGGGAAGGCCTTTCCGGTCAGAGCAGACTGAATGAGATTGGTTGTTTATCATTCCATGTTGTGAAATGTGGTGAATACATGTGAGTTTAGGTTTGTGGTTTGTATGGCATCCGAACAAGCAAACTACACATTCTATGAACAAGTTGCGTTCATCACAAGGGAGGCAATTGGTGGAGGCAGCATCCTTGCTATTCGGGAATGTGTCAACTGTATATTCCTACTTGTCTATTGTTGATGCTAAATTAAGCATAAAAATCAATCTTTTGTATGATTTTATTTTGTATTTATTATCTCTGGGTTGAGGGTGCCAAATCATATGATTGATTTGTATTTCTTCCTACATTTTGGTTCCTCTCCCAGAGTATAGTAATTTGATGATTGTTTTGCTTATAGCCAAGATTGGTGGTTGCTATGGAACCATTTGTGGTTATGCAAGCTGATTGTTTCAATCTTAGTTTGTCTGATTTTTTGTCTGGTTGGGTTTTCAATTGTCCCTTCGGGGACATTTGATAAAATTGAAACGATACAAAGAAGATTAGTATGGACTTTGCACAAAGTTGACGCACAAATCGAGAAATGGGTTTTTTGGACAAACAAGAGGAATGCTACTTCAGAAGGTCCGAGGATGTGAGAGACCTGTCATCTTTCTCACACAACAAGAACATAGACGTGCCATATCTCTTGCAATAACAACAATGCCAAACCTGCAATTTGAAGCATGGTATGAGGTGTCAGGATTAAGGTCTTATCAAAATTGGATCAACTTATATTCCATCTATTTATATTTTGACTATGTTGTGTTTAGTATGTTTATGTTGGTCTATAATATTTGGCTTTTTCTTTTTTGATAGGGCGAGTTTGCAGATCATATCTAGAATTGTCAATGTCATGCTTAATCAGGATCACATATGAACCCTTCGAGAGTGGCCATCACTATTTGTTGGAAAAAGAATAGGATTAACAATGATCAAACTTTAAGAAATTAGGGGCCTGTTTGGTTTGCGTTTCAAAAAATAGTATCCGAAAATAGTTTTTGAAAAGAGTTTTAAGAAAGTGGTATTGATATTTTTTGAGATAAAAAACTTGTTTGGTTAGATGATTTCAAAAATAATTTTACAATACAGAAAATAGTAAAATCTATTTGGACAGCCTAAATATATATTTAAATAGTAATTTAAACATTAATAAAAAAATATAAAAAATTTATTTTTAGATTTACACAAAAATAAATAAATATATATATAAAGATCCAAAATTGTTCTCCTTATTTCCAAAATTTTCAAAGAAAATTCTGAAAATAAGTTATACTTGTTTTCTGTTTCTTTGACTCAAATCTTATTTTTTTTCCAAAATTTAGAGAACAAAAATGCTAAACAAACAGATTTTGGATGTTTTTGAAATTTTGAGAACAAAAAACTGTTTTTGAGATGATAACTAAACACGACCTAGATTTTTAGTGGAAAGATTCAGATTGCACAATAGTTATACGAGATATAAATTTAGATGTTTTGAATTTAAATTTTGACAATATTTTAAGATTAGATTTTGAGAGATTTATTTTTCATGAATATTGTAGTTCCGATAATTGAAATGTACAAAAATTAATCTAAACACTCTTGGACTAAAAAAAATAAATCCATAGGCAAGCAAATGAACACCAGACATTTTCTCTGATCTGGCCGGCAAAGGGAAAGGGACTGCCGACGTGGGTGGAACAGTGAACTTAGGCCAACCAAGATCTCAGACCATGTTGTCATGTTTGTATACGGCGCATTCCATGTTCTCTGGCTTTGGACCATTTGTTAGTTATTATTAGCACATGGATACACACCCATTCACACATGATCTATGTTCTTCTCATCCCTGGCAGTTTCTCTAACACCTGTAACCATCTCGACTTCCTTAGGATGACTTAACTATCTGCTCTTATTTCGATAGAGTTCATTCTCCAAGGGCATGTTTGGTATATTTTTTAGGAGATGTTTGGATTGACTTGTTTAAATTTGAATTTAATCAAAAGATAAAATTCAACATTCAATGCTATCTATATTCATGTTTAATATACGCAGGGATATATGATTATTATGATAATATATTTATATATAAACAACTATTTCATCCCTTAACCAATTTACTTATATATATAAAATATATAAGATATACGAGAATATAAATATCATTTATATATTAAACTCTTTAACCCCCGTATGAAACCTACCCCCTTTAGGTTTCATGAGTGGGTTTCATGAAACCACTAATTGCTCCCCCAACTAAAGCAAGAAAACAGTTTCCTTGCCCTACAACGTGTCCAACACTCACAGCCACAGGCGCCATCACCCTCTACGACCACCTCTTAAACCATTCTCTATTAGTCTCGTTAATGAATCGACTTCTAATTATAATATAATTATAATATTAATTTAATTATTTAAATAAAAATTAATATTTTGTTCGATTATTCAATTCGCAATTCAAGCTTTTTACATTATGTTTAATGAATATCTTATATGATTATGATCGGATCAGTATCATATGAATACAAAATTATACACATTTATGATACTAGCAATGTACGAAGAGAAACAAATTTAAATAATATTTATAGGCATAAATTATGTATCATTAAATTAAATAATAAACTAGATATTGAATAATTAATTTATATTTTAATTATTACTTTATTCTATAAGTTTTTGAGTATTTAATCTGTTATTTATTTAAGAATTTTTTTTTATTTTGTTAAATAAATTGATTAGATCGTTTATAATATTATTATATTATTACATATCAAAAAAAAAAAAAAAAGATTTAAGGTGTAAAAATAATCTACTTGATCCAAGTATTTTAAACAAAAAAATTTAAATTCTTATTCAAAGGACCAGCACTAAGTGATGATAAGTACTTTATTCAAATTCGAATTCAATGTACCACACTATGAGCTGTTTGGTGAATAGTCTAACTCCTCCCACTCTCTCGTGGGGTCCACAGCCCCCCCCCCCCCCCCCCAACACACAAAACCCCTATAAATTCACACCGCCTTCGTCGTCTCTCTCACAAAAATCTCGGCTCCCAAAGTTTCTCTGTGAAACCACTCATTCAGATACTCTCTGTAACTTCGTGGTAGTACCGTTCACCAATGGCCCAAGTTAGCATCCTCAAGGCCTTTGTGTTCGTTGCCTTGGTCATTGCCGCAGTCACTGTCACGGCGCAGGGTAGCGTGATGGCGCCGGATCCATCACCGGACTCTGGAGCTGCATATTCTCTGCCTATTTCCGGCGTTCTGATTGGCACCTCTGTCCTCTTCTCTGCTCTCGCTCTCTCGAGGCAGTGAAATTCTCATAAGGAAAAAAAAAAAAAAACACAGGCTTTGTTTGGATACAGAGATGGCTTTGCTATGGATTGGATTGTGAGAATTTTGTGGTTGTCATTGGAATGATTCGTTTTTACTCTATACAATCTGAGAGAATAAAATATTTAGTTATTTATTGATTTTTTTTTTCCCATTATTGATATGAAATTTGATTTGCTCTTTTTTATTTATTTATTTATAAGTATCGTGCACAAAACAGCCATTGTTAACAACTACATGGTAATGTTTGTACATGATTTACGTTTGAATATTGAGTTCAACTGGAAAAAATTAAAAACAATTCACTAATCTAAACATCTATTTTGATTTGAAATACAATTTGGAATCTCTATCATTGCTCAATTCTATTTTACCCAAATAGTTAGTCCGACTTGCAAAATATTAGGGTTAACTTTGGAAAGATTCAAAATATCAATGTAATTGATGGATTGAAATTTAAGAGTTATATTAATTATCATGTATGAAGGATTCGGAGATTTTTTTTTTTTTTAATGAACACACATAAAGAGAAATATTTATATTTTAACCAACATCATATAGTCGTAAGAATCCAAAAAGATTTTTGCATTGATTCTTATCAACTCCATTGTTTTTATGTTCCCCTTTTAGAGAGTTTTATTGTGTCATTTTTGGACTTCTCTCAACTCCTTTGTGAAAGTTTTCTTGTAACTAAATATTTGAGCAATTTTTTGCAACTTTAATGAGAAAAACTGGCGTAAAACTAATAGAAACGCTATTTTTGTTATTTAGATTGATATATGGGCAAATAGGGCACCTGAATTCATAATGCCTCTCTTTCTCTCTGATATCTGAAGAAGAGAAAAACTAGTTAATTCATACACTTTCATTTACATGGCAATTAGCAAAGACATAAAGGTGCACAAAGATCATCGTTTACCAAATTTCGAGTTTGTCTTTCAAGTAATATACAACCCAGGAATGAAATAAAATGGCATTTAATAGGCTATCGGTGGATTTTAAGCCCTTTGTTTTTTTTTTTTGGTTATATTAATAGTACATTACATCTTCATCAAGGGAAAATTTATAAAAACATGAAAATCTATTTCGCCTTACCCATTTATATTATGTATAAAAGAACCAATTTATAAAAGAGAGTGCTTGATAAATTTTGTATGGGCGGTGAGAGTGGGAATAGAGGAGGTGGTGAAGAGATAACATTAATTTCATACATTACACGAAGAGATCGCTGGTGACATTATATTTGGTCGTGTTCATAATGATGAAATTTTAAGCACAAAAAATGAAATTTTTTTTTTTACAAAAAGAGTTAAATTTCCTTTGCTATTTTGTGTGCGTGTCTATTAGGAGAGAAAATATTTAATGGAATAGTGATATCATGTCATCATTAACATATAATGTCATCGATCAATTATGAATGACTATGTACGACTAGTGAATCCCACTAAATTTTATAACTACAAAAAACTTCCCTATTCAATAACTACAATATAAGATTAACGTAGTTCATTTGTTCTATTGGTTTATTTATTATTGATCAACAATACCACGTGATGACATAATGTAACCATTACATTAAATATTTGTTGGGTGGGTGAATGGTTGGAGTGTAACGGTTACACCATGTCAATAATACTGATATTGTCTAATTATCCAATAAAAAACTACAAAATGGATAAAATGATGTCGTGCAGTTGGGCATCGTAACCCGACTTACAATTCATTTCTCATCGCCAATTTTGCTTTTAAAAAATGACTCACTCGATGGTCTCGATTTTGTGGCATGACACAAACAAGCCGCCACACCTACTTATTTAAAATTCGAGAATAAGTTGAGGGCGTTGCGCCCTCGATGCCTCTATAAAATTCGCACCCCAAACTCTAACTATCCTGAGAAAAATTTTAAAGGAAACCAATTACAAGATGGTTCAATTAGTCTTTTGCCTCTATACTCAAGTGAGACGAATGATTTGTATGTCAATATTATTGCAGGTCTTTGATGACGTGATATAATAATTACACCTAATTTTTATTTTTTATTTTTTTGGGGGTTAGGGTTGTGGCCGGTTGGAGTCGTTGGACATCATAGTGTGAGCAAATGATGGAAGCCAGGTGTTGTTAACATTTTCAAAGAAAAAATTCTTGCAAGAATTTGAAACCACATGCAAGCAAATGAACACCAGACATTTTTCTATGACCTGGCTTCTTCACAATCTTCCATTTCCATGGCAAGGGGAAAGGGACTGCCGACATGAGTCAAACAAGTGTATTGTAAGTAAGGCCAACCAGGATCCCACACAATGTGTCTGGTTTGTATACGGCGCCGCCCATATTCTCTGGCTTTGGACCACTTATTATTAGTATTAGCACGTGAATTCAGACAATTCACGCATGGCCTATGTTGTTTCTTATCCCTGGCGGTTTGTCTCACAACTCTAACTCCTATTTCTTTAATTGATTATTTACTTTTTTTTAAAAAAGCTATCATATGAAAAATTACGACTCAAACAGATTAGGATTTTAGAAAAAAAACCTATGATATCAAAAATATGAATCAAACACGTCAAAATATCACTCAATGGGATTGATAAGAATCGATGCAAAAAACTTGAGATGGATTCTAATTGATTATTTATTGTTTAGAAAAAAATTGATATCAAAAATTACGAATGAATCGGATGGCATTACGGGTCAAAATACCACTAAGTGGGATTGATAAGAATCGATGAAAAAAATTTGAGATTGATCCTAATTGGTTATTTATTGTTTAGAAAAAATTATGGTATCAAAAATTACGAATGAATCAGATAGAATTAAGGCTCAAATGGGTCAAAAAATACCACTCACTGAGGTAGATAAGAATCGATGCGAAAAACTTGAGGCTGATCAGATGTCTAGTTTCAATAAAATTTCCACCCAGTTTGGTTTTGATTTAGCAATGTCTATTGGACATTTTCAAAGAGTCCACTGGTTTCCTTTTTTGATTGATGTATTCTAACATGATTAATCTTGAACAGTTTGCATTCAATTACATACTCTGCCATTTACAAGCAGAGCAGTTGTAATGAGACTTCCCTATCATTTATACATTCAAATTGAATCTACAATACAGGATTGGAAAAAACTGCAGAAAACAGTTTTCAAGAGGCAGATCCATTGGATTCTTGAACGTCCAACTCGTGCTCTGCGACCATGATACAGGAATCAGCTTCCAAAGACGGTGAGGCAGCACTCTTGCCCTTCGATGAGTCCTTCGGTGAATTTAACATATCGGTTGTGCATTGAACGTCTGGTGTTATGCCAACCTGATCTATGTCATGAAGTGCTGGCGACAGATACTTGGCGACTGTGACAAACAGAGCTGATCCATCATGCAATTCTGTGACGCTCTGGATTTGTAAGAAAATTTAAAGATGTCAAGAGACTTGAAACAAATATGAGCAAAAGAGCCTCAAAAGACAGGTTGTTTAGCTTCCAACCAAAACATCAGAACCATCAACCAAAAAAAGTGTACAAGGACATACGAGTATGCAAAAGGAATGAATCAGAATGTTCACAAGAATAAAAAGGTATTTAGGAGCACCGATAAAAAGGGGGAAAGATATCCAGACTTTGAAATGATGCTAAAGTGATAGAGGATGAAGTTGTTAAACTAAAAGCATGATTACAGTGCCTTTGAGGAAGAAATGAAAAAAGACATTTTGGCATGGAAGTCTTTTCCATTACCAATGGGTAGTGTAGTGCACTTATGCAGGAGCATTATGCATTGGTATGACTTTTTGTTTTGTTTTTCGCAATACCAGTGGAGCCAATAAAGTCCTGAAATAGTAAGGTAATGGAAAAACTTTCTTGCTTAGCAGTGACAAATAATATACCTGTATTTTCCCTTTCCCAAAGGTTCTGTGCCCTACAAGGATAGCTCGGCCACTGTCATGTAGTGCCCCTGCCAAAATCTCACTCGCACTTGCACTTCCCTCATTGACCTGTTTCAGAAGGGGGAAAACTGTGTGAAAATCTGCAGGCGCTGATACAAATGATCAGTAATTACATATCCCTCAACTTAAAGAGTTTATTCAAGCCAAAGAAACTAAGACATGGATTGCAGCCAGAAGAATGATAATTCAAATGTGTGTAACTTACCAGCACAACAAGTGGATCATGCGTTACAGCATGCCCACTCGCCATGTTGATGGGTGACATATTCCCTTCCCTGTCTATGGTGTTCACAAGAGTTTCATTTCCATCAAGCCATATACGGGCAACATCGAGTCCTGCTTTTACTAAGCCCCCCTGCAAAGTTGTAACAGAAAGAAAAGTCATTAAAATAAAACCAGAAGAAGCCAACAAATTTGGGAAAAAGAAAACAATTATTGATCTGCCCAAATAAAATTAAGGACTTACAGGATTGTTCCGAAGATCCAGTATGTATGAGTGCACATCCTGATTCTCCATCTCAAGAATTGTATTTTCCATATCAGTGGCAGCAGTCTGTTATACAAGAACATGAGGGCCTTCATCCAGGATGAATTTTATGCTAGTTCCTTCCATCATTTATGGCAAACACATATTGAAAATGCATCCAAGTGAGATCAAAAGAACACTTTACACAATAACTACCTGAGAGAAGGCTGATAACTTTACGTATCCAGTCTTTGAGAGATGACCGTCAGGAGTTTTGTGAGGAATGATGGCACTGGATATAGGGGAAAGCCTTATAACTTCACGAGGTAGTTTAACCTTCAAGAAATTGGGCATTTTGCCAAATGGATTCATTAAAATACACTATGAAGTCCTAAATATAGAGACGAGAGCGAGTCGGAATACATTTTCTAGAACCGTGAGAGTATGTGAACTTTCAAAATGGTTCTTTCTTTGATTTTAGAATGAAGCCAACTACATTCTTAACTGAGTATATAGAAATGAAAATCCGCATATATTGAATGTATACCTCTCTGAAACTAGACCCACTTCCCATATCTTCACCCTGGAGAACAAGACAGAAAAGCAGAACACTGAGAAACTTGGAACTTTAAGAGATCATTAGATTCCCCAGTAGGATATAATGAATCCATGTCAATTTCAAGTCTAATGCAGGTTCACAACCACCATCAACAAGCCTTCCACTTGTAGTTCTTGCATAATTGTTACTGTTACAAACTTGGAGGTGAATAATCTTTGAATTGTAAACGATACTTCAATGATTATATTAAACAGAGAATAAGATTTATTACATAATTTGGGATGTCGGTGACAGATGTGTGTAATAGTTAATTTTAGGACAGGGTATTTGGTATCTAAAACCAATATGATCCTGTGTAGATTTGTACATATATATCAATGCGACTACTTACAAATGTATCATGGTAGTTGCCTTATGCTATTAAATTTATATGCATTGAAGTGCTCACATAACACAGTTGCGATGCTTATTTTGTCATTTTCTGGCATTTGTTGGCAGGGGAATCTATGCTCACTATTGTATCCTAGAGAGATCGTTAACTGGCATTGTACACATGACTTCAAAATGATCACATTGTACATGAAATATCTAACCGAGCATGAGACAAATATATTGCCCAAAATGAGAAAGATAGAATGTTTACATTGTGGATTGTTACTGTAACAGTTGTTCCAGCAGGTCCTCTCAGCTTCTGTGCTGCCTCTTCACTGGCAATACCATCCAGCTTTTCTCCTGAAGTCAAAAAAAAAAAATTACTTTCTACCATACCACAGAAACAGAAGTGAATAGAAATCTAAAACCCATGCCTTCCCTTCAGAAAACTAAGAAAACTTCAAGAATTGAGGATCATAACTACACACATACATGCACATCTTTATTGAGAGAATAGATCCAAGCATTTTGAACAGCAAGTACTGGAGGTAGTGCACACCATAATTTCTAGCTACCAGCCCAAATGGTGAGCCTCGTAAATTTGTTCCTAATTTGCTTTCTTTGTAAAAAAATAGTTAAGTGGGAAGAGGGTTAGCCTTCCTCTGCATCCCATGAAACCTTATTGAAATCCAACTCCTAGAGAAGGACTCAGACAGGAATCAGATATGTCATGTATTTTGGTCAGGATTATGGAAAAAGTCGACCAGTTTCAGGAAATATGACTTCCATAGCCCTTCATCACATTGCAGAATTGCAACATGTTATGGATTAAAAAGAGATTACTTTTTAAAATTTGACTTTCACAAAACACGAAAGTTATGCAAATGTTTTTTACTCTATTGGTATTAATAAATTATTCATAGATCTTCTGTAAGGTGTCAATATTATTGCTTATCGCACATTAAGTGCTAAATTCGTTACACATTATAATTTAAACAAAAAACTTACACATTATCTACTTTACCTGGGGGTAAAACTTTGCATTTACAGCCTAAGAAGGGGATTACAACCCATTAATTTGATTGGTGTCAACCAAGGAGATTCAATGTAATAACTAAACTGATGGCATAAGATATAACTTATATCATCTAAGTTTTCAGTCATAACACTTCCGCAGCTTAGGTTTTTTGCTGTTCTGAATCTGGATATGAGACAAGAAGCATCCCCTCATTAATACTCAAAGGGTATCTAGCAACATTCCAAAAGTTCAAATAAATTAAAGAGACAGGATGAATTTGTTGGACCAATTTAAGACTAGATGGAAGACTAGGATTTTTTGTTCAAAAGGAAAGTGAGATTGACAGTTTTATTAGGATTGTTTTACTATTTTTCATTAGATTATTGAAGTAGGCAATTTTTTTTTTGAGTAGGAGTGTTCCATTAATTTTGTGCAGTGAGAGTTTGATTAGAAAGCTATTATAGAATTTTAGTACGAGAATAATTTTTGTTTTGATAGGAGACTTGGTCTATAGATATTGATGTAATCCCTACTATTTTATGAGAGAATGATAATAGTAAAAGTGTTGCTCTATAGTAAAAGTGTTGCTCTGTGGAGAACTTATGTGTTTCTTGACCTAATCCTTGAGAGGGTTTGGTATCTCGTATCCTTTCTTCTCATCCTCTTCCCGTTTTGCATCAAGGCCTCTGCTACAATATAAGACTCTCAAAGTAAACATAGAAATCTTGTACAAACTTTTGAAACAATTAAATAAATTTGCTCAATCTATTTGCTTCGCATAAGATTTTTCAATCACAAAATAATTAGGATGTAGATTCTACAGCTCCAATTTTGGTTCTTGAACTGATAAGATCATAAGTTTAATCATTAACATACCATTAATTTCAACCAACTCATCTCCTTCATGTATGCCAGCACGAGCAGCTGGGCTACCTTCTACACAAGACAAAATAACCTGAAAGGCAGAGACATAGAATTCGATGCATGAACATGTATTCTGTAAGACAAAGAATATTGCGATCATGGAATTAAATTCATTGTGGTACATGAGTATATGGTGATTGGTACCATCCATCAATAATCTAGAGAAGCATAGTCTTCTTGATGTATAGTTGACACCTTTTGTTTGTGGAAGGGTTAGATGACTATATTGGAGCAAGCAAAAGAACTAAACTAGTGACAAATTGACAATTGTAGTAAGTTGCCATCATTTATATTACACAGCTCAAATTAGACAAGTGCTAATGCTTGCTTCAGCATGGCTAATACTAGTTGAGATTCAAAAGATAGCCATAAAACCATATGTGTAATTTTTATTTATTTCAAGTTCATAGTACTTAGACTTGCAGATCTGATTAAGATAAGAGGAAAATCATCTTCACTGCCACCATATGTTATCAGGATGGACCTATGATCCCCATTTCCATCCATCCCTCTCTTTCTTTTTCATAAGTTTCTGCATAGAACATTCGATTTAAGATGTGGGAATCCAATTCGGTATTTCCATATGCAGGAGTCATTGCCACCCACAAATGCAGATGGTTATGCTTTTTCCGCTTTCCATAGGCTTCTTATTTTGACAAGTTGGCAAATAATACAGATGCCTAACTTAAAAGGATTCAGCTGACCACATCATTGCACAACAAAGCTGAAAGCTTAAAAAGAATTGATACAAGGACACAACAGATAGATATTGTAGCAGAGAACAGTTCAGAATATTAGAAGGGCGTCTGAACATTTCAGGCAACAGTTGACTATTAAGCACCTTTTCCTATTGGTTTGCAGCAATTGGGGCATGTGTTCTGCACAATCTAGGCAATTTAAGCGAAACAGTGTTAAGATGCAAAATCAAGTGGGAATTCACATAGACACGTACACATTTTATGAGAACCAATAGTCATAAAAAATTATTTGACGAGTGTTACCAACCAGGTGCCCAGTTTTAGGTTCAACATTAATGAAGACACCAACTCCTTGCAAATTGCCATTGCTTCCAATCCTAAAAGTTTGGTATTCCTGCACTTAAGTTTATCGAATTATTTCAAATGTGAATATCTGCTTAGAAAAGACAATAGGAAAGAACACTAGGTAATTCGAATAACAAGTTCAAACCTCAAGATATTAGGCATAAGGACTCAACTAGAAAAGTGTAAGGAGTAAAAACTAAGGGAATAAGAAAACATTAGTTTTGACAATGGTAACAACAAGAAGTTCTACTTTTGATTTACTTGAAAAACGACATAAATTCCTACAAGTCCTCGTAACTTTTCATTTTAATTTTAAGGTTAAGATACGACTGCTATCCTCAATTCCTATAAAAGCTAAAAACATCATTCCCATAGAAGAAA
This sequence comes from Ilex paraguariensis, assembly GCA_963454935.2. NCBI lineage: Eukaryota > Viridiplantae > Streptophyta > Magnoliopsida > Aquifoliales > Aquifoliaceae > Ilex > Ilex paraguariensis. Next base: position 176,974 of record CAUOFW020004314.1, on the reverse strand, counting down.
TGATGTAACTCAAATATAAGACCTTAGGACTGATGATACGAGTAAAAGGATCTCCAAGAGTTGAAAGCATTCCCCTAATCTTGTTATACGCTGCATCTTCTGATCTGAGTGGAAACATTTCCACCATTGTTTGTTGCAGCTTCAAATCCCAATCTGCAAAGAGAAGTTATTTGTCGTATTAACCAATCAATTTTGATTGCTTAGGAACTGGATCAACAAAAGTAATAACCCAATTATGTGATTAAGTCTTGTAGCTTTTCGTCTCATAGAAACTCAGACATAGCATAGCAAATCACAGCCTGATAGTCATTTTTGGTTTCTTATACCAAGGTTCTAGGCAACTAAAGACAGGAAAAAAGCCCTGACCCAAAAAAAAAAAGACAGGAAAAAAAGGTAAACACTGGTTTCTGATTTGGTACCTTGATGATTGAACGTTGGATCAATGAATGTCTCTCTAATCAATCCCCAAGCCTCCACAAGGGTTCTTTGAACTGTATTAACCTAACACAACAAACTCTATACCCATAAGCAACTGATATTAGAATTGTGCTTCAAATTACATTTGAACTTCCAACACAAAACAACCCATTAAAAGAAATTTATCAGACACATATGAACAACAACATAAAGTACAATCACTGACCTCCCTAGTGTGAGATACAGGGAACGCCACAGTCAGAGACTCTGCAAAAGCAGGAGAATCGCTACAAACCGAAACAGCAGCAGCAAAACCAAGCAACCCTCTTCCAACCCATCTGATCAAATTCTGATTTACTTGAACAAAATCTCCATTTGACGTTGTTTTAGCTAAAGCTTGAGGTATTATTACTCTATATTTCTGGTATTTACGACCATTTGAGCACGAAAATCGACGCGAATAGGCCAAAAGAGAAGTGGGATTTGGCAGTGGTTTGGAGAATGGGGAGAGGTGAGGTGGGTTGAGATCAAATTTGGGGCAGAGAGCTTCCATTGTTTTGGGAGGCAGAATTTTCAGTTTTTTTTGGGAGAGAGATTGGTTTTGTAGAAGTTGGAGGGCGGCAATTGAATGGGACCGTTTTGTCTGTGGATTCCAGTGGGATCTACTTGAATCTTTTACTATGTGGTTGGTGGAGTTGTTACGTGACGGTTGTGAGTATCTTAGTATCACAAGCCATCCAGCCTCAAAGATTGTTCCAAGTGGACCAACCAATGAAGTTTTTTTTTTTGGATTTTATGCTATATATTAGTTTTTAAACTAGTGGTCAACCTTCAGATTGAAAGTTATCAGTTTTCCAGAACTTAACAGAAAAATCAAAAGGGTCTAATTCAATGCTGTATTGATTGTCATTTGTAAACTGGTAAACAGAAAGCAATTTTTTTTGAAGACTAGGAGCGACCAGAGCATTGTAAATATGAAGGTGGAAGTCGGTGTAAGAAGATTAGAGTGATAAATAAACAGTAACATGCCATTACCTACTTGAATGCGATCAAGACGACCATCGTAAGGGTGAGAATTCATAAGAGTGCCTGGCGAGGGAGTTATGTGATTAGGTGCACTGGTATCAGGAAACCAATTGGGATCATAACCATCTGGTATAGGAGGAGAAGGTAGAGTGTATGAGTGATAATTGGCAGCAAAGGCCAATTGATGATTTGGGCATTTACGATCAATGCGATTAAACTCATAACAAAATTGGCATTGGATAGGGGATGCTCTAAAGGCTTGTTTGGATATATTTTGAGGTGGAGTTTAGATTAACTTTTTTAAATTCTTATAAACTCAAACTCTTCTTTGTAAGAGATGAGTTCGTATACATATTTGGTACGCAACACATACACATATATGACTCATGGATATATCATAATTATTAATAACTATTTGTCTTATAAATAACTATTTTATCCTTAATCAATCTAATTTATACCCATGTTAAAGTGTATAATTATTTTTTAGATCTTTAATCCCTTACACATATTCCCAAACCCATCCTTCCTCTAGGTTTGACGATACCCATGATCATGAATTTAATATTTGGGTCAACTAAGGATCGGGTTTGAAAACTCGAAACTGAATTTTCTAAACGAATATGAGATTTGTGAGAGTTTTGAACTATTTTTTTCAAACTCATCTTCCCAAGCCACCCCATACCCCATTACCAAATAGCCCCAAGAGAAAATGATTGTTGTGGCATTGGACATGCACTAAGAAAAGAAGAACCATCCTTTTCATGATTGGAAAGATTGCCGATGAGGAGAAAATGAGTTTTGTCAAGAAACGGATTGATATGAGTCATGAGAATCAGATCGTCCATGTCCACGAGTTGAAGAAGTATCATGAGAAGGTGATGAATGCTGAACATAGCGAAAGTTGTTATTGTTGTAATGATTGTGGTAACCACGACCACGATCACGATCACGACCACCATCACCACGAGAAGAGGCCAGAATCATTAGTCATGGTGGAAAGAGGGCAAATAGATGACCCATCAACGTGATCATAAACATCATGTCCTTTTAAAACTGGAAGAAAAAGTTCCTTCTACAGAAGATAATTAGTGAAGTCAAGTGTCATAGTTTTTGATATTTGATACAGTGAGTGCAGGATGTGGAGATGAAGTTGGAGAGAAGCACAATGGGTTTTGGGCTTGAATAGACCATTGAAATGGGAGGGAAGCAAAGTACAGAGGATATAAAGAATCAAGATTGCTAAGCACTAAAGAGATGAGTTGAACTGTAGTGTAGCTCTGATACCATGTAGAAATGTGTAAATCTCACACACAGGAGCACTTATGTATTGAGGTTTATATATAAAGAATATTACACGGGTAATTACAATAATAACATGTAAACAAGATATACATCAATAACTAATTAGTATAATCTAGCAAATATAATTATTCTTTCTTACTTTATTTTTCTTGTTCTATATTTGGGATTCTTCTCCCCTTAGGGTTGGGCGAGGCAATTAGGGGTGCAATTCGGACAGGTTGAACGGGTTAGATGGTCAACTCTAACTTAACCCTAAGTATATAATCTTCAATCCTAACCTTAACCCTAACCCTATCTCAGGTCGAGAAACTCAACCCGAACACTGCCCGATTTTAATTTAGGCGGGCTCGAGTTGAATTCGAATTAATAATTTCGGACTGATTTTGAGTTACTTTACAGGTTCAATTTGAGTTGAATTTGGGTAGAACCCAAAATATGCTTGTTGTTTTAAACCTAATACATATATTACATAATATTCATATAAATTAACAATCAATAACTTTAACCAAGTTTTTAACATAAAAACCATAATCAGAACATAAAAATCATTGCCACCAGTCCACTACGACAGAGACAGAGAGGGGGAATAATGATAAATTCATAAAACATCATCCATATGTTTCATTCATAACAGTGCACGATTATATATATATAGAGAATCACAAGATGTAAATATAAACGTGACAAAATAATGTTTTGTCTTATAAAAACTTGTTTAACAAAATATAAATACAAATTACAGAAATAAAATACTTACAATACTAGCACTAAGTGGGCTAGTACTGAAAGAGAATAGATGAGAATCTCTTCATTTGCATCATTATGAGAGATCTCGGAATACAGGGTTTTACTAGTGAAGGTAGGAGAGAATTGTGTCTTTAGTATGTAATATGGGTTTCAAAAAACCTCTGCCTTGAACTGAAGTGAAGCAACCATTTTATAGACGTAGAGATTACTTAGGGAATCTCTTGTTATGATTTCTTCTTTTGCTTTAACCAAAGGTAAAGACTATTCTCTTCAACTTTCGGTGGAAAAGCAAGGGTGAATTACTTTAACTCTGGGTGACTTTTGACTAAAGAACACTAGGTGGATCCTGATGTCTGAAACATGGTGCAGAGTGCTAGGTGGGTCCCTGCTCCGGACAAAAGAAATCTACTTTCGGTGAAAAAAGCAGATTTGATAGGAATAATGGGTGCTTTACTTAATGGAAAAAATCGAGGGAATAATTGATAACTTAACATTATACGCAATAGACAGCTTTTCTTTCTTTAATAGAAAGTAGTGATTAAAGCTATCACGCATAAGAAAAAGAATCATGGAGAGGCCAGGTCAGGGGTGAGGTCATCACAATCAGCATATGGATCTTGGGCATCTGGATCCATGTTGGCATATGGGTTGACTGAGCCTATGGAGGATGCTGGTAAAGACGAACCACTACAGGCTGCTTGTTGAAGAAGCTTCTTAGCAATAGTAATGAGCTCAGAAGACTTCGATTTAGGCTGCTTGAAGGAGCCTGGAACTTTAGTAGAGTCCTTAGAGGAGGACTTTTTTTGCTTGGTTTTGACTTTTGAAGGCTTTTCAGATGCCTGAGGCTGCTCTTGAGTGGAAATCCTGAGGGCTGGCAAAGCCTTTGTTGGTGGTAGAGTTATTGCTGGAAGGATTGCAGCAACAGTTGATACTGTAACTGGTGCTGGGATCTTTACAGGAAACTCCTATTTTACTTGGGTAATAATGCGATAATGCTGGAACCTTGGCCACCATTTAACACTAGATTGCCTGCAAACAAAGTTAGAACAAATTTTTCAAGACCATTTATAAATCCAGGGAATCTTATATTTACTGAAGAATATTAACAGACTCGTGAAATGAGTTCTGTCATAAAACCTAGGTTTAAAAATAGATGCAAAATAAGTGACTTGATCTTGTAGGTCCAGGGTAGAATTTCAGATATGGGGCCATGAAGAAACCACCACTGTGCAAACCAGGCAGGAATCTGACTTTTGAAATTCTTATCGAATTGAATGAACCAGAAGTAAGTTAATGACTCATCCTGATAGAGGAGAAGTTTATTTCATGATTCAATGTAATCATAGTAATTAAACTTCTTTTCATATCCCTCGAGATCTTTAAGCAAAAAAGGATAAGATTCTCATTCTTTGAGAGAGATGAACTTTAAAATATATAATGAATGATATATTACTTTACTTGGGTCGTTCCTATCAAATATGAGTTTGATATGAATAGACTGGGTAAAGAATAATATATCTTGATAAAAAGTAAATGTTTTCTCTGGATCAGATGGGATAAAGTTTCATCCTGGTTCCAGATAAATATTTACTATATCTTTTGGGTTGCTTAGGTGAGCATGAATATGTTCAATAGCAAACACTGTAATGGGTTCACCTTTTTTGACATAGTCAACTTTTGGGCCTCTGTGGGCTATGAAAGTTGGTTTGGGTTTAGAAACTGGGTATGAAACAACTAGTTAACTTGGGGCAACTAATTGTGGGCTTGAAGAATTGGTTAGTTCTTTTTGGGCCATTTGAAGAAAAGTGGATGGGGCTACCAATGTAGACTGGACCACTGGTCTTACTGGGTTAGGTTTACCAAGAGATTGGTAACGATTAACAATTTGGATTGGGCTTGACAAGACTACTGGGCTTGGTAAGGTTAACTGGGCTTTGATTTTTGCAGTATCTCTCCCGGCTTTGGAAGAGGTACTAGCCTTACTAATTTTCCTGTCCGCCATGAGGTTCCTACAAAAATTCATGGGGTTAGAAAATCAGGTATGCAGTTATTACTGCCTTTAATATATTCGATGTCAAAATCAAAAATACTTAAAATAGATTGTCATCTGACAAAAATCTGTTTACTAACAATGTTTTGTACATCATTTTTCAAAACATATTTTACAGATTTGCAATCAACTCTTACTAAAAAATTTTGATTTAGAATATCATCCTGGAATTTAGAGATATACAGGACAATAGATAAAATCTTTTTTTTAATAGTACTATAATTCCTTTGTGCATTATTCCAGATACCAGAGTGGAAACGAACAATTTGCTCTGAGGAGTCTGGAGTGAGCTTTTGAAGGAGGATACCACCGTAGCCAATGTCGGAGGCATTAGTTTGGATGATTTTGAAATAATCAACCGAAGGAATACCAAGGCAAGACAAAGTTTTGATGAACTGCTTGACTTGTTGAACAATGGATGTATGAACAAAAGTCCAAGGAGGAGGATTTCCTTTGAGCCTGTCATACAGAGGTTTAACAGTTTTCTTAAGATCTTGATAAAAGTCAGAAACATAATTTAGGGAACCTAAGAACCTTTGTAACTGGTTTTTATCCAGAATCTCATCAGGGAACTTATCTACAAATTGGATAGAACGACTGATGGGAATAATAGTTGAGTGTTGTATGTTGTAACCAAGGAACCTTACTGAAGTTTGAAACACCTGAATTTTACTAACTGAGATGACTAGACCATTGCGCCTAACTATCTCAATGAAAGCATGAAGATGCTTTCAATGTTCTTCTATTGACTTGGAGAAGATGAGTATATCATCTATATAGACAATAGAAAAATGACTAATACCATTAAAAATTTCATTCATGATATTTTGAAATTCATTAGGTGCATTTTTTAATCCAAAAGGCATTACATTTCATTTGTAATGACCAAAAGGAGTTGTAAATGCAGTCTTATATCTATCTTCTGGAGATATAAGGATTTGCCAGTAACCACTTTTCAAATCAAATTTAGAAAAGATTACTGAATTACTAAGTCTTTTAATTAAATCCTGTTTATTTGGAATTGGGTACCTGATCCATTCTAAAACAGCATTTAATGGTTTATAATTGATCACTAGTCTTGGTACGCCTCTTTCTAATTCTGCATTTTTGATGACATAGAAAACTGGACATGACTAAGGAGATTTCGATTTCTAAATAATGCCATTGTTAAGTAACTGGCAAATCTCTTTCTTGTAGATCTCCATTACTTCATGGCTCATTTGGATTGGTCTGGATTTAGTAGGAATATTTGTCTCACTAAATCCTTTTATGTATGGAAGTTTTACCATATGTTTCTTCCTATGCCAAAAAGCTGTAGGAAGGTTAGAACATACTTCTTCTTCCAATTTTAACCTAAATTGCTCAATCTTTTTAATTAAGATTAGATTTATTAATTGTTCTTGAACTCTTTTATGGTTAATTTCATCTTGGAGAAATTTTACCTGTTGAGCTTTTTGATTGATTGCATTAAGATGCTGAGAGACTAAGTGATCTCTTAGTTGTCTTAATGTCTTAGTTTCTGGTTTTCTAATAAAATTGAAAGTTACTGATTGACCAAATGGCCTAGTGGTTACACCCTTAGTATCTGTTGTAAATGGATACAACAAGTATACAAATGGTAATCCAAGAATGACTTCAATAGTCATATTTTGTACTAGGACAAAAGATGTTTTAAAATATACATTGTCTTGACAAATATGAACATTTGACAACTTGTATTTAACTTTCATTTTACTTCTATTTGTTGAACTAAGTTTCTCAAGTGTCTTTTGATAATACTTAGTTGGTATTATTCTTTCTTGAATACAGTTAACATATGCACCTGTATCAATAAGGACAACAGTTTCAAGTTTAAAATCATTAATGATGATTTGTACTTGAGAATACTATTTTTGAAAACTAATCTTGTTAACCAGATTAATTCTATAACTATCATTAGTTTGTGAACACCCATCATGAGATGACAGCTTCGTTACACCTGAATTTTCCAATAAAGAAGTGGAGGTTACAGATATCCGCTGTAATTGTGTTCCATCTTGAGATTCTGTCTTGGATTGTTCATTAACTAATGACTGTTTTTCAGGATTAAAATCCTTTGTAGCGCTAAAGTTATCTGTGTGTAAAAAACTTAAAGCTTCTGCAAATTTCTTGTCTTGAGCTTTTAGTTCTTTAATTTCAGATTTAATTTTATTAACTTCAGCTTGAAGATCTTGTAAAGTGAGTTCTTTCTTTTTCTCTTTACTAAATATTTCCATAGCTGTGTTGAAGCTAATAAGTTGCTTACTACTGGAAGCATTCTTATCATCTTTTTTTACTAAAAGATCTTTGAATTTTTTAACATACTTAATTTTTAACTCAAGATCCTCTATTTTACTGATTAACTCAATAAGAATGTTTTCTTCTTCATTCTCTTTGGTTATTACATTAATTGTCTTACAGAGACAACTATCTTTGCAACCTATTTTAATGTTAGGTTCACTAGGATTATCAGATGCTGAGAGGTACTCAGATTCAGTTTCAGAACTACTATGGGAGTCTGAACTTTCTTTACTATGATTATTTAGCCTAAAGATTTTAAAAATTTCTTCTTCTTCTTGTGGGGCTAAGTTTAATCTTTTAACTTATTTTTTTAACTGGACAATTAGGACTAATATGACCTGTTTTACCACAGTTAAAACATTTAACATCTTTATCTTTTTTAAACTTAGATGTGCTAGCTTGTTTCCCAGATTTTTTCTTATAAGTTTTCATAAAATTTAGGTTTGCTAAAAGTCTTTTTATTCCTAGAATAGTGACTTTTGCTTCGAGAATAAGATTTATGGGATTTGTGTTTTCTGGCAACAGATGGTGCTACTGAAGGGAGACCATATTGTTCACAGAAATTTTTCATTTCATATTTAGCTTTTTTCTTATCATTGGCAAGTTGCTTACTGAGCTTCATGTCAATACACATCTAAAGTCCTTCCTTTTGGATGGTACTAACAAGATTGTCATATGTAAGGGAATCATATTCAATAATCCCTGTGTCTTTACTAAGTGCATCCCTAATCTTATGGGCAAAGAGATATGGGAGGCCATTAACAAATTTTTCTTTCCAGAAAGATTTATTGCAATCCGGACGAACTATGACTCTAGAGATGAATACATCTTTGTACCATCTAAAGTCACTGAGTGTGGGACACCTTAGATTACTAAGCTGATCATGGATTCTAGCTTCAATATTACTAAGTGTACCAACAAAATATTTAATAATGGTATAAATGAGAGTATTGATACCATCAGATCTACCTTTACCAAGGGTTTGATCAAACATTGGTATACCATCATCATCTTTGACAACAACATATTTAATTTCATCTTTGGTTTCTTGTGTGAGATAATTGTCCCACCAACTACGTAATATACCAGTAAAACCTGAAGTGATAATGTTAACTATCTCAGGTTCGTCTTGGTCAAGATTTGTTACATAACTGTTAATAGCCATAGACATGTGATTAATTTTATTCAGAATTTCTTGGTCACTTAAATCATCTATGTTCTATTCATAGAGTTTGTTAGCTTGAACAGAAAACTGATTACTAATATTTTTTTCTTCAAATTGAAGATCAGGAGGTATTGGTCTGGTGTACCAATTTTTACTGATACTGGTTGGATAAACATTTGAAAAAGTCAATTTGTTAATCTGAGTGTTACCAAATCGCTCTTCTAATTTACTTATTTCAGAATCAGATGAACTTACTGAGTTTACTTCTTCTGAATTACTAGAAGTTTGGTTAATGACAGTTACTTGGGAAATGCTTTCTTTCTTTTGAGAAGCTGGTTCTTTCTGCTTCATTTTAGAAATAAGTTTTTCAATTTTCTCAATATTTTGACTTTCTTTTATGCATAGTTTACCACGATCCTCAGGTAGATGAATTAGAGATTTTTCTAATTTATTACCTGGTTTGATCTTATCAATTTTATTTAACAGTTTGCCTATAGTGATTAGGCTTTGGTTAGTAAAATTATTTTGTTCAACAATTTTCTTTTCAGACTCTTCTGAGGAGAGTTTGAAAGGAGAGGCTACAACAGGTTTACCATGGTTAATGACAATGGTTTCTGCTGGAGGGTGACTAGACGATACAATGGTTTTTTCTGTTTTCAATTTGTATTGTGTAACAACATTTACTTCTTTGTGGAAATCATCAAGATAATCAAAAAATAAGATTTCAGCTTCTAGCTTATATATTAGTTTAACCCACTGTTTTCTTATTTCAATTTGTTAGTTATTACTGAATCTTTTAAAGTACTTTTGTCTTTTAGATTCATTTTTTACTGATTGAAAGTCTATCTTAAGATTATTCATACCAGGCATGAATAAGGTACTAGATTCCTTTCTAATCATGAATAACTGATGGTTATTACTTTGAAGGTCACTAGCAGTAGGAGAAGGGGTGAAATCATTTTCTTCATCATCTTCTTCCTTTTTCTGCTGTGAAGTATAACACGGCTTACTTATTTGTGAAGAGGAATTATCTATTCCTTTTAACTTGAATAGTCTTTGAATTTATTTATCTATTTCTTGATCTCTTTTAGAAAGTCTATAACTAGATTCAGATTTTATTCCTTCACAAATTTGAACATGTTTATTTATAAATCTGCTTGATCTAATGGACCTTGCAGAATAAAGGAGATTCTTACTGAACCATCCTCTAACTGGTGGATGCTCTCTAAGTCAGTGGTTGTGTTTTCACTGTCCTTATCATGATTTTCATTTTTGTACTATCCAAGATTCTAGGAGCGTTACATCCTTCTAGAGGATTTGCTTAGGTGCTTGGATATTTGTCTGACTAGAACTGACTTGAATCAATTTAGTACTACCTAAAGGACTTTTCTGTAATGCATGCACATTCAGGTTTGTGGTAATGCATTTATAATAAATCCTGTAGAGAAGTACTATAGATTCTGTTTCTTTTACCAATGTAGTGATGCTTTCTGTTAGCTTTATACCTAAGGTTAAAGCTAAGGGAGTATTTTTGCATCCTAAACTTAAGGTAAAGTCAGGGAAACAGTTGAAATAAACTGGTCCTTTATGGAGACCTGTTTCCATGATTCCAATGATACTGGGTTCATATTTAAGAAACCTAGCATCTCTTAATGTTAACAAGGCTGCTGAATTCTTTCCTTGTTGAGTTAATGGTTTAATAGCTACTTGCACTAAACCAAGGTGAATAAAGTTAAATCCTTTATCCCTATGTTTCTTAAGGGTTTTGGGACTCAACAGTTGGCAACTCTGTTCATTCTTAAAGAGAGGATAAACTTGTTCAATAGTTTTTACTTGTAATTCTTTATTAAAGGCTTTAAGGAGCCAACTAGTTTTGTAGATGTCTCGATGAGATACCTTTGGGATATTCCAATCAGTCCAATCTACTCTTGTTTCTCCAAACTCATGTTATTCTTCATTTACTATATTAGGTATAGTACCTAATGAAGATCTAGATGAGCAAGCCATAGAGTTAGATCAAAATAATCTATTCATGGTTAAATCTAATTTTTTAATTTTGACTCCATTGTACATACCCCCTAACATGCTGATTCCCTCAGAACCTATCTGTTTTCCCCTTAAACTGCCTACACAAGGACTTACAATCTGGGAATGGTCGATTATTCTCTCTCGGGAGACAAAGGATGGGTGACAAAGGTAAACCAAACTTAAACAATAATTTACTAAATTAAAATGGAAGAGATTTAACACAAGTAAGACGATTTAAATATAACTGCATGGGTAACTATCCAGGTCATCAAAGGTGCAGATGTTAACTGTATTCAAGAAAGAATAATACCAACTAAGTATTATCAAAAGACACTTGAGAAACTTAGTTCAACAAATAGAAGTAAAATGAAAGTTAAATACAAGTTGTCAAATGTTCATATTTGTCAAGACAATGTATATTTTAAAACATCTTTTGTCCTAGTACAAAATATGACTATTGAAGTCATTCTTGGATTACCATTTGTATACTTGTTGTATCCATTTACAACAGATACTAAGGGTGTAACCACTAGGCCATTTGGTCAATCAGTAACTTTCAATTTTATTAGTAAACCAGAAACTAAGACATTAAGACAACTAAGAGATCATTTAGTCTCTCAGCATCTTAATGCAATCAATCAAAAAGCTCAACAGGTAAAATTTCTCCAAGATGAAATTAACCATAAAAGAGTTCAAGAACAATTAACAAATCCAATCTTAATTAAAAAGATTGAGCAATTTAGGTTAAAATTGGAAGAAGAAGTATGTTCTAACCTTCCTATAGCTTTTTGGCATAGGAAGAAACATATGGTAAAACTTCCATACATAAAAGGATTTAGTGAGACAAATATTCCTACTAAATTCAGACTAATCCAAATGAGTCATGAAGTAATGGAGATCTACAAGAAAGAGATTGCCCAGTTACTTAACAATGGCATCATTCAGAAATCCAAATCTCCTTGGTCATGTCCAGTTTTCTATGTCATCAAAAATACAGAATTAGAAAGAGGCGTATCAAGACTAGTGATCAATTATAAACCATTAAATGCTGTTTTGGAATGGATCAGGTACCCAATTCTAAATAAACATGATTTAATTAAAAGACTTAGTAATTCAGTAATCTTTTCTAAATTTGACTTAAAAAGTGATTAGTGACAAATCCTTATATCTCTAGAAGATAGATATAAGACTGCATTTACAACTCCTTTTGGTCATTACGAATAAAATGTAATGCCTTTTGGATTAAAAAATGCACCTAGTGAATTTTAAAATATCATGAATAAAATTTTTAATGATATTAGTCATTTTTCTATTGTCTATATAGATGATATACTCATCTTCTCCAGGTCAATAGAAGAACATTGGAAGCATCTTCATGCTTTCATTGAGATAGTTAGACACAATGGTCTAGTCATCTCAGCTAGTAAAATTAAGTTGTTTCAAACCTCAGTAAGGTTCCTTGGTTACAACATACAACACTCAACCATTATTCCCATCAGTTGTTCTATCCAATTTGCAGATAAGTTCCCTGATGATATTCTGGATAAAAACCAGTTACAAAGGTTCTTAGATTTCCTAAATTATGTTTCTGACTTTTATCAGAATCTTAGGAAAACTGTTAAACCTCTGTATGACAGGCTCAAAGGAAATCCTCTTCCTTGGACTTCTGTTCATACATCCATTGTTCAACAAGTCAAACAGTTCATCAAAATTTTGCCTTGCTTTGGTATTCCTTCGGTTGATTCTTTTAAAATCATCCAAACTGATGCCTCCGACATTGGCTATGGTGGTATCCTCCTTCAAAAGCTCACTCTAGACTCCCCAGAGTAAATTGTTCGTTTCCACTCTGGTATCTGGAATAATGCACAAAGGAATTATAGTACTATTAAAAAAGAGATTTTATCTATTGTCCTATGTATCTCTACATTCCAAGATGATATTCTAAATCAAAATTTTTTTAGTAAGAGTTGATTGCAAATCTACAAAATATGTTTTGAAAAATGATGTACAAAACATTGCTAGTAAGCAGATTTTTGCCAGATGACAGTCTATTTAAGTATTTTCGATTTTGACATTGAATATATTAAAGACAGTAATAACTGCATACCTGATTTCCTAACCCATGAATTTTTGCAGGAACCTCATGGCGAACAGGAAAATTAGTAAGGCTAGTACCTCTTTCAAAGCCGGGAGAGATATTGCAAAAACCAAAGCCCAGTTAACCTTGCCAAGCCCAGTAGTCTTGTCAAGCCCAATCCAAACTGCTAATCGTCACCAATCTCTTGGTAAACCTAACTCAGTAAGACCAGTGCCCCAGTCTACCTTGGTAGCCCCATCCATTTTTCTTCAAATGGCCCAAAAAGAACCAGCCAATTCTTCATGCCCACAATTAATTGCCCCAAGTCAATTAGTTGTTCCATACCCAGTTTCTAAACCCAAGCCAACTTTTATAACCCATAGAGGCCCAAAAGTTGACTATTTCAAAAAAGGTGAACCCATTACAGTGTTTGCTATTGAACCTATTCATGCTTACCTAAGCAACCCAAAAGATATAGTAAATATTTATCTGGAACCAGGATGAAACTTTATCCCATCTGATCCAGAGAAAATATTTACTTTTTATCAGGATATATTATTTTTTACCCAGTCTATTCATATCAAACTCATATTTGATAGGAACGACCCAAGTAAAGTAATATATCATTCATTATATATTTTAAAGTTCATCTCTCTCAAAGAATGAAGATCTTATTCTTTTTTGCTCAAAGATCTCGAGGGATATGAAAAGAAGTTTAATTACTATGATTACATTGAATCATGAAATAAACTTCTCCTCTATCAGGATGAGTCATTAACTCACTCCTGGTTCATTCAATTCGATAAGAATTTCAAAAGCCAGATTCCTGATTGATTTGCACAGTGGTGGTTTCTTCATGGCCCCATATCTGAAATTCTACCCCTGGACCTACAAGATCAGGTCACTGATTTTGCATCTATTTTTAAACCTAGTTTTTATGACAGAACTCATTTCACGAGTCTGTTAATATTCTTCAGTAAATATAAGATTCCCTGAATTTATAAATGGTCTTGAAAAATTTGTTCTAACTTTGTTTGCAGGCAATCTAGTGTTAAATGGTGGCCAAGGTTCCAGCATGATCGCATTATTGCCCAAGTAAAACAGGAGTTTCCTGTAAAGATCCCAGCACCAGTTACAATATCAACTGTTGCTGCAATCATTCCAGCAATAACTCCACCACCAACAAAGACTATGTCAGCCCTTAGGATTTTCACTCCAGAGCACCCTTAGGCATCTGAAAAACCTTCAAAAGCCAAAACCAAGCATAAAAAGTCCTCCTCTAAGGACTCTACTAAAGTTCCAGGCTCCTCTAAGCAGCCTAAACCGAAGTCTTCTGAGCTCATTACTATTGCTAAGAAGCTTCTTCAACAAGCAGCCTGTAGTGGTTCGTCTTTACCAGCATCATCCATAGGCTCAGTCAACCCATATGCCAACATGGATCCAGATGCCCAAGATCCATATGCTGATTGTGATGACCTCACCCCTGACCTGGCCTCTCCATGATTCTTTTTCTTATGCGTGATAGCTTTAATCACTACTTTCTGTTAAAGAAAGAAAAGCTGTCTATTGCGTATAATGTTAAGATATCAATTATTCCCTCGGTTTTTTCCATTAAGTAAAGCACCCACTATTCTTATCAAATCTGCTTTTTTCACCGAAAGTAGATTTCTTTTGTCCGGAGCAGGGACCCACCTAGCACTCTGCACCATGTTTCAGACATCAGGACCCACCTAGTGTCCTTTAGTCAAAAGTCACCCAGAGTTAAAGTAATTCACCCTTGCTTTTCCACCGAAAGTTGAAGGGAATAGTCTTTACCTTTGGTTAAAGCAAAAGAAGAAATCATAACAAGAGATTCCCTAAGTAATCTCTACGTCTATAAAATGGTTGCTTCACTCCAGTTCAAGGCAGAGGTTTCTTGAAACCCATATTACATACCAGAGACACAATTCTCTCCTACCTTCATTAGTAAAACCTTGTATTCCGAGATCTCTCATAATGATGCAAATGAAGAGATTCTCATCTATTCTCTTTCAGTACTAGCCCACTTAGTGCTAGTATTGTAAGTATTTTATTTCTGTAATTTGTATTTATATTTTGTTAAACAAGTTTTTATAAGACAAAACATTATTTTGTCACGTTTATATTTACATCTTGTGATTCTCTTAAACTCACATGAATTTCGCACTTGTTGTATATATATATATATTATTTTTTTTTAATTTGTCGGGTTCGGATTGAACCCATGAACTCAACGCCTTAACCTGAGCTCAACCCAAATTGAATTCGGGTTGGAGTTTTTGACTCAAGCCCAACCCAAATATTAAAAACCCTTATTCAAGTCCTAATTTTTTTGGGTTGGATTCGAGTCAAAATTGGATTGCCCAACCCAAGTTGCATCCCAAGAGGCAATAAATGTTTTTTTCACCAAAGTGCAGTAGAAAAAATTCAATGTGATAGTGATATCAAGTGGCATTATCACGTGATATCACCAATAAATAATGTGTAAACAAGTAAGGAAATGAACCCCACACAAATGAATAACTACCCGTCTATATAAGTCAATAATTATTCACTTTTCTTCTATGTAAATAAATAATTATTCAATTGGGTTTTACTTTGCCAATTTATTATTTTATTATGGGTTAATAATATCATGTGACAATACTAATATGATATCATATTTTGAGTCGAGTTGAGTCAAAGCAAATCGTATTTTTTTTACCCCAACCTAATCTTGATTCAGAGTTGATTTTTACATGACTAACTTTTGGGCTTAGGCATGTTCCTATGAGCTGTTCATTACCACCTGCACCTCATCTCGATACAGTTGAACGTGTAACTCGCCTATTATTTCATTCAATTACATTTATTCTTGTAATCCATAACTTAACTTAACGCAGCAGCGAGGGACAATTTGCCCATACAACTAGCGGGGAGGATGACTTTATTGGCAAAGATCATCTGACAAAAACGCCGCAAGTGCAAAGTGGGGCCCTCATTTCATGTAACACAAATGAAAGTAGTGGTTATTCACGTTCACTTACTCAAGTTAGGGATGCAACGAAAATACAGAAAGCATATATCCGTAATGGGAGGAAACCAAAGCTGCTTGACCCGATCCAACATATTTTGAGCCGTGCTGAGCCGAAGCAGACTGTGTTTTTTACCACAGCCTAATCTTGATCCGGAGTTAATTTTACAAAGCTAAACTTTTGGGCTCAGGCCTGTTCCAGGAGCTAGAGCCTCAGTGGATTGGGCGAACCATACGGCTTATAGATACGGCTCCCCGGTCTATGAGAAACCCTGGACATATGCCTCCTGGGTTGTCCCTGAGTTGATAGCCTTGTGGTTATGGACCTATACCCTAATTTAATCTTGGATCTCCTAATGGGCCGTGGTTCTACAACAGCACCAATTAGAACGTAGACAATTAGTTATGTTAATGGCCCATTTAGAATATATTGGGCCTTCTAACATTTTGGTCCTTTGTACTCTGTCTCTCTCCCTCCCACACACAAACACACACAGAGTCCAACAGAGAAACAACTATAAAGCCTTGTAGTTATGGACTAAAACCGTAGTTTAATCTTGGATCTCCTACTGGGCCATGGTTTCTAAAACAACAACAATTAGACTATATTAACAGACGGGCCATTGAGAACATTTTGGGCCTTCTAACATTTTGGGTCCGTTGAGCTCTCTCTCTCTCTCTCTCACACACACACACAGACACACACACACTTGCACACAGACATACACACACACACAGAGTCTAACAGATTAATGTGTTTCTCCACAATCCATGTGCAATGCAGAAGCTTGTCAACGTAACTGACTTCAAGAAGAGGTGATATTGACAAGTTGAAAAAAAAACTACAAGTAAAACATGCATCAATGCACGAATGGCTGGCCATTTAAGGCAAGAAATTGACCACTGTCTGCTTCCACAGGACAATAATGTCCATCACTTAGAAATGAGGGCAATGACAGTGGTACTAAAAAAAATTTATTTTCCTGCATCAAAAAATAATGTGAAAATAAAGAGGCCGGGTCTAACATAAAATTACTTTATTTGTAGCTTAGAAATCATAAGTTCGAGTCGTGAAAACAGTCTCTCTGTATTTGTACAAATAAGACTGCGTACATCTAACTCTCCTCAGACTTCGCAATTAACAAGAGTCTTGTACACGAAAATGTATTAATTGTAAAAATAATAAAACGGTGTAAAGTAATAAAAACAGATATCATGCTTTCGTTGGACAAAAAATAATTTTTTCGTGCGATAAATTATAACCCAACAAAGAAAGAGAGTTCAATCCAAATGTCCAGCTATGTTGGATTGTGATTGAAAGAAGGGTCATTTTCTCATTTATTTCTTCTTCATTTCCATTGAGAATGTCTGGTAATTTGTTGGTAATTAATAAGTTTCCCAGCATGTCATGTAGGCAACATAAATCTGTGAAAGAGATTCATTAGAACTAAAGCTGTCTGTCTCTGTAGTCATCTTTCCTTTACTAAGAAAAAAGCAAGGGGTTTGATTGCATTTATTGTGAAAGTTAAATTTGAGAAAGGGTACTGGAAAGAAAGAGATAAAGACACCTTCACTTAAAGCAAAAGTGTTTCATTTCATCCACTGATTGTGGAGTAAAAAATTATGGCATGCAGCTACCCTACTTAAAAATTTCATAAAACATCCCACTAAATGGAGATATTTAGTCATATGGGTTTAGCATTAACGGGTTTGGATCATAAGAGGTTTAACCGAAAGGGTGTACAATAAGTGAGTATGACATGAAACATCCAATTATACAAGACAATACATAGGTTGCGTAAGAATTGATTAAATTTTGACCAACAACGCTTATATAACTTGGAAATATGATAAAGTTCATTGATAATAATGCTTCCCTTATTTTTTTTTTTTTTTGTTCAATAGTTAAGAATGTTCTGATCAGTTCAATCTCCGGTCCGGTTAAAGGTACATAATTCACACCGAGACTAAAGTATTCATAAGCGATAAGTCCCTCGTATCCTAATCCCAAAAAATTTTTAAAATTCAAACTTAAAATTTCTGAGTTTAAAACTTACTTTTGTTATACCTAAAAGTTATATATTGTATATTTGTGTTGTCTTTTTGTTGATTAAGGAGTGTACGCCACTTTTTCATCAAGGATGGAGCTGCTTAATTTTCAATAACTCAGATACCAAAGAATAGGATATACAAACTTTATTGGGAAGAGGAGTTACTATTCAGTACACACAATCATATCAGATCCACTGAATGTTGGCATTGAAAAGCTATCCGAAACTACACAAACAGGAATTGACAGAAAGGACTGATTTGAAGTTAGGTTTACGACAATCCTTAAATGATAAGTATGGGCAGGGTTGAGATAGATATTAGCTCCCCCACTTCTTAATTATGTCTGCGTCATGCAGCATAAACCAAGAGAAAGATCTGCCAAAGTAGTAACAATCAGACAAGTTACTTTGAAGCATGGCTGCCCCTTCAACTTTTATGGGCTATAAGGATATGATAGGTCGTGAATAATTTTAATTAGTTAAAATTTTACCATTAAAAGTTATATAGTTATAGTTTTTTATAAGAAATCATAATATTTTATGATCGATTATAAATTTTTAAATTATAATTTAAACCCAAAAAAAATTATTATTTAACTTAAAATTTTGTAATTGTTGATACAATATCTCTTTCGATACCCTAATGTTGTAGGTGATTGAGCTGCTTTTGTTTATATTGGAAATTGTTGGGCCCATATAGTTGGCTCTGGCTCTTTTTTTTTGTTTAATGTTAGTTTACGTACATTTTAATTAATTTTTTCATTGATTTAGTTAAAAATAGATCATCCACGTTGAAACTCGAGACAAAAATTTTCATGAAGGATAAATGCCTTATGTTCTGGTGCCAAAAAAATTACCAAAATTCGATTTCAAAACGTTTGAATTTACACATCACCCTGTTATGACTTATCTTTGTTTTTTGAAAAATATAATTTACTGACCTACCAAAAAAAATTGTATCTACTGATTTCCATAGCTCAAAAAAAAAAAAAACTGGAGTTGGTAATGAGAAAAACTATGCTGTACTCTTTTGGACTTGAGGTCGAATTGGAAACGCATGTTAGAAAAGAAATGAGCAACATTTTGCTGCTTTCTTTCTATTTCATTTTGCATGGGTATTTGGTGTTGAATTTACTGATTTTTCCTGGCATTTTTGGTAATGGGTTGTCCAAATGTTGTGGACATGGGACAAACCCAAACAACAACTATTTAATTGTTTGTTAACAAAAAAACTATTAGAATCGGACTCATATACAAATTGAATTCAAACCTGACTCTAAAGCTCAAGCCTATATTCAAAATAACTTGTTTCGAACTTTATATAAAAAGTTACTTATTTTTCGGTGAGAAGCCAATTTGGGATGGCTTTTGCCACCACTCCATGTTAGTTCCAACAAAAGCACCATAGGTAAAGTTGATAAAGCCTCTCAAGAGGACATACTCAATGAAACCTTCTCAACTTTGTGACTGGATTAACCCTCAAGTTAATTTTTCATCTACTTTCGTTCCCACGTTAAAAAAAATTGTTTTCATAACTTAAACTCATGATATTCATTATTGTATCAAAGCCTGCCACCCTTTGATAGAATATGTAATTTGCCTCATATTTGTACATATAAATGCACAATCTGTCTTGACATGAATACCATAATTTTAGAGTAGATGACTTGTTTTTGATCAGATCGGGGAGAAAATTAGTCGAAATGTGTGTAAACTGGTCCAAACATCTCTGATTGTTGAAAAAAAAAAACCCTGTCCCATTAGGACACCATAGCCAATGGAAATGCATACATGAACAGATCCAAGACAAACTGATGTTTGAAGAAAATGGTTGTACCCTCTGTAAACTTTGTTATATAAGTTATTTAGCATATATAATTGCTCAAAAGAAGTGAAATTCTTTACAATGCCCACCTCTGATGAAGGGTTAAGGTCACTTGACAAGGATGAAAATATGTCATCAACACTTAGTGAAGCCTCTTTTTCTCTCCTGTGAATCTGCCTCATCTCAGCTTAGACCCACTTATCAATGATCATCTATATATTTGCTCCACAAATAGAGGATATTTGGGCAAGTTTAGGGTATATGCCCCTTATATAGGTATAGAATTTAGACTTGATCAGCTGATGTAGGACCTCTATTATTTGTTAGTCTGGGCCTTTAGTCTTTATTCTTTTTGTCTGTTGAGTGGAGACTCTCGTAGGGGTGCCTTAAAAATCCACATTTAAAGGGAGTGTAGGGTGCTTATTGTCTATTTTTCCTACCCAACCCAACAACAGAAAAGAGATATAACAATATAATTAAAAAAATTGTGGATGACCCATCCTTAGCTTTGAAATTGGGTGTTTTAAACTCAAATAATGTTATAGGTACTTAATTTAGGGACATAATCAGGTACTTAATTCAATACAACTATTGTATTAGTCATAAGTTCCAATATTGTCGAGTCTCACTAATCACGTAGCGGTTCATTAATCCTCCTTCCTCTCATGGATAAATTAAATCCATGGCAAAATATCAACAAAGAAAAAGTAGTTTCCTTAATTTACCAGGAACTTTTTTTTTTTTGAGTTCAACGATCAGGGGTGTCTGCATTAGTTTATATACATTTCGATTAATTACCTTTTCGGTCTGGTCAAAGGTAGACCATTTACATCGAGAGTAGGTATTCATGAGAAATAAATTCTTCACGGTCTGGTCTCAAAGAGTTGTCAAGATTCAAACTCAAAACTTCTGAATTTACAGTTCGTCCCTTTAATCACTTCAACTTCACCTTGAGTTACTTTACAAGTAACTTTTGACATACTTTTTTGTTTTACCTTTTTTTTTCATGCTATTCATACGTATGTCTTGTTCTTTCATATACTTGTTTCTCATGATATTAATACAAAGGAGAAGGATCCTTCTAGGAAGCTGGTGAAAGTGCTCTTTTTGAAAGAAAAAGTTCACCCTTTAGTTTGTCCCCATTTTGTTTTTAGCAAAGATATAATGATTCTGAGATATCTATCTTCTTATAGCGACCCTAGAGACCATATTGTCACATGCATGGTCCACAAAAGCATTCGATCCATACCATATAATTGGCAACTTAATCCTAGATTAATTAGATTACTGTCACCATCAATTTTTTTTTGAAAAAAAAATTAGTGAATCTAAAGTTTAAAATCATACATTGACCCCTCAACTATACATTGCTTCACATAGCCCCCCTTCAACTATCATGTTTATTCTTATAAAAAACTATCATGTTTATCACATTATAACTCTAACAATTCTATTGTTTTTGTTTTGCCCCAATTACCAATGTTCCTTACAATTCTGATAAAGAGTTGTGAACCTCAAGGGATAACTCGAGTAGTAACAGAGACGAACAGCAAACTCAGACGTTTCGAGTTCGAATTTTGACAATCTTTTGAAGTTATGCCACGAGAGATTTATCCCTTATGAATACCCTAGTCCTGGAGTATATGATATGTTTTTGACCGGATCGGAGAGAGGATTAGTTGAGGTGCGCATAAGTTGGCTCAAATATCCTGACCGTTGAACCAAAAAAGGAAAAAAGAAAAAATAGAGTTGTTGTGTAAATCTGCCCTCGACCTAGATAGTTTTCTTTGACTTTTGTTTAGAATTTGATGGTATGTGATCATTTTCCATCCAAAATATTGCAAATATTTGATTTTGGGATAATATGAAATAAGTTTGAGCAGCCAATGTGAGAAACTTATAATAGGGGGTGAAGTGCAATTGAGACCATATATTAAGGATGCAATGCATAATTTTTTTTAAATTTTGTTTATAGTCTGTACAAAATTATAAACCATGACATTTTAAAGTTGTTGAGGGGTTACAAGTTCAAAAATCATTGCTAGCAACAAAAAAAAGGTCGGAAGTGTCATATACTATGAAGGCAATACCTTATAATCTTCGGCGAATTAATTAGTACTAAGTAACTTGGAAGAAAAAAAAATTATTTATTAATTTTTTGTAACTTTCTTCATTTTAAGAATTAGAATATGTTGAAAAAGGGATTCAAAAAGCCAACTTATGCTCTTCAAAAAAAAAAAAGAATGGAAATAGGAAAGAAGAAAACTTGTTATACCATCGTTCAACTCCCCAAGTTTGAGTTGTCATCATCATCTTTTAAAAGCTAGCAATCAAGTAGTCTATGGATTGGGAGATATCAGATTCGAATGAGAGGACAATGGTCGAGATTAAGGTACTGTGTGTTCTGGTAAGTACTTCAATCTAATGGATTTTATCACTCCCCAAATATTTATGTGATTAAATTACAGTTTGACCCTTTTAACTATGCTACTTATCTCACCTTTTCTCCTTAATTGTTGAATTTCTCGCATTATACCTCTTCAACTTTAGGGATTGGTTTCACATTGACTTGAAATTAATGCCACGTATGTTTCAGAGGAAAAATGGTGATGCAACACGTATAACAGACGATTATATGGCAGATTAAAACCTTAAAAGTAATGTTGATTAGGCACCAATTAGAGTTGATTTTGAGTGACAGTGTCGAAAAATTTTGTAAGACCCTATTCTGAAAAATTCTCGACGATCTAAACAAGATTGAAGTCTTTTGCCTTCAACCCAGATGTTTTCTAGCCAAAAAACTACGTTTATGATACTTTTTAAGTACTTTTTTATTTTTATCTTCGCTGTTTGAGATATCTTGGGAATACCTTGTGAGATACTACGGAAGTCCTCCAATATGAAACTTTGTTGGTGGTTTTGGGGGGGGGGGGGGGGGGGGGTGTTGGAGCACTTTGTTGTAGGCTTGCATGAAAAGTTCCTAAAATAGTAAAATTAGATCTGAAAAAAAGTGAAGTTTGAAGATTAGCAAAACTTTAGTGTAACTTTAAGAAGTGGGAGAAAAAGGCAGTTGTGTCAAATCGATATATGCTTAATTTTAACCTTTTTAATCATGAATACCTTAAAAGTATGTCAAAGGGAAAAAAGAAAAACAAAACTATGTAGCTTTTGAGTATTGCATCTAATACCCAACTAAATAAATCCTTTGAATTATAATTCTCTTTACACATTACATTTTTTCTTTCGTTAAGTAAGAAAATTTCATTTCCTGAGAAAAACACGTATGCAAGTATACCCCCATAGATGCACGATATAATCACCAAGGAAAGAAATTTCATTAACGTTCTAATTCCTCAAATATGAGCAGGTCCGTCTACGAGTTTATGTCGTTGCGAATTTGAGTTATGCTATTCAGATCAAAAAATTTAACATAATTTGTTCATTTGATGATGTAATTTCATTATAATCATTAGATGAAGGGTAAATTTTATTATTTAATAACACCCACAATCAATACAAATATCATACTGAATCGGGTTAACAAATAAAGTCATTATTAGATTTAAATAACACTACTCGGGATTGAGAAATGCTTTGGATCTTTCTAATATATACATTGAGAGGGTATTGATATGGGGATGCTTTAATGACTTTTGTTGGATGCGGGTATTATTTAGCTTTAATCTGGTGTTTATCCTTGGCTAGTAGACCTTGATTATGTACGTATGCTTCTTTTGGAATCATAGATAAACAATCTTTTCAATTTGATAAGCCTGAACGTCAAACATAACTTTTCTCCTGACCAAATTGTGCAGAGAGAAAAGCCTAGATATGTCTCTCTCTCTCTCTCTCACACACACACACATATATGCTCTCTTGCTTCACTATGAAGTTTTTGTGTCTATATATTCCTATAAGAAAGATACCCAATACCTACAACTTGGAGAATCTCCAAACACTAAAGCAAGATAGCTTTAGCAGAAGAAAATGGACCAAAGCAAGCATATAGCACGGATAATGTTCATGGGAAAAGGAGATCTCTAAGTATAGCTCCAAAAGAAGAATTTTGTTTCTCCTCCTTTTTTTTCAACTTATAATATATATATATATTTTCTTCTTTTTCAAAGGTGATTATGGGTCAAGATTATTTTTCCTTTTCCACTTTTCCTTTTCTCAATGGGGCCTCTCATACAAAGTTGTCTCATGTTTTCTTTTTAGTAATGGTTTCATGTTTTTTTTCCCCACAAGTGAGAAAGATTTCATCAACCGAAAAGAAAGAAAGTACATGTATACAAAGTATACTCGATGTAATATAAGTATAGACAAAAAGAAAATGATGGATGATCGTCTATCTTTACCACCAGGCAAATCTACAGACACAAGCACACACATACACAAACATATGTGGACACCATTAAGATTAAGCCATGGTAAAAGTGCATAGAAGTCCTTGAGGAATATGTTAAGCTTGGTTGCTTCCAGAACAAATTCAAACATTTTATCTCTATTTTTTTGCTAACTAAGTGATTTCATTGGGTTTACATGTAATTTCATTAACAATTTCAAACATTTCACAAACTTGAATGTTCCTTGCTTTCATCAAAATGATATGCATGGCCCTCTCTCTTTTATTTTTTTGGCCTACCACTAATGGGATAATGAATGAAAGAGGCAAAAGTGGACCTATAGATTAAAGTAATCGCTGGGAGAAATATAATAATAAGGAAATGAAATAAAAAAATACATAATGCAAATTTATTTGGATCAGCTCGAAAGCCTACGTTTGCGGAAGTAGTGCTGGGGCAAAGTTTTGCTATCAATAAATAGAGATTACACAAACTTCTCTAATCTAGAGAATATAACCAAATGGACGGGTAAAATTGGGGGTCAAAATATTCAAAAGAAACTTAATGGTGTATAATTTATTTATAAGCCCAAAATACTTTATTTCCTAATGCAATACAGTTTCTAATTGTGGAATTTCAATCCATTCACTTTTTTAAATTTCTGAGCAGAATAAAGCCCAAATCAAATTAGGAGTGGAATACAAAGACACCCACAATAAATCTCTACTTTGACTTATATTTCATCAAGTCATCAAAACAAAAACGAAAAATCTAGATATCTTTTCCACAATTCCCGTAAGAAAATAATATCAGTTTTTTCAAGCAAAATCTCCATCTTGACTTGTCTACCCACCATGTCATAAAAACAAAATCGAACTTGCTCAGCTGCCAACTCCACAATGCGAACCTATCACAGTGTCCTATCAAAAAAATTGTCAACCAATTCCATCACAGTAACACCACGTATCTGGATCCATGGTAGATTGAAATTGTTTTGATTACCAAGTTTTTTTACTTCAAATTTTGTTATAACCATCCTGATACCATAAGCTCTGATACCAATTTGTTATTGACAAAAGTTACAAACAAACAAATCGAACGAAATAGAAAAATATAGAATGCAAATAACGTACGTGAATTAGCTCAAAAGCTTACATCCACAGGTGAAACACAGTTTAATCAATAGAATATAATCAAACATGGATTCTTAAAATTGAAGGCCAATATTCTCAAAAGAAACTAAATAGTCTATAATCTATTTATAGACCAAAAATACATTATTTCTTAATACAATAATATTTCTAATTGGTCTTTTACTTGAAGTGAAATTTTAGGATATTCATATTTTCAAATTCCTAAGAAGAATAAAGTTCAAACCAATTTCCTGTTAGGAGTAGAATACAAGACGCCCATAACACTAATTTTGCACAATCTTAATTATTTATCATACATACAAACACACACATATCGATTAAATTTTACTCCATTCGTTCTTAAATATCTGTCGTTTAAAGTTTTTACACAAGGATTAAGGAAGCTATTAAATAGCTCTAATATGAGTAAAAAATAATTGCACAAGTCTAAAAAACCCTTATTCAATACGTATTGGGAAGGAAAGGAATATGAAAAGCACTTAGTCTACACTTAATCTATTAAACACTTATTGGAAAACATAGATAAAAGTAAATTTAGAAGAAAAAATATTAATTATGCTTTGGTTTCATTAAACAAGATATATTGTGGAACAAAAAAAATTGTGTAAAACAATAGATATTTAGGAATGAAGGGAGTAACAATCTTTATGTTTTTCTGTCTCAGTCTTTGAATTAAGTTTCATTAAAGTTCACGAATCATGAGCAAATGTGAGTATAACTTGCTCCTACTGATGGACGTGGTCAGACGGACTAGTAGAAACGAACACTTGAAGGAAAGAAAAAACGGGAGGCGGATACCGAAAGGTCTTGGCCCCAAAGGAACAAGTCAAATTTTTTGACGATATAAATGCTCGGGGTCAAGCATTGATGGCATACAACAACTAACGGTGACGGGATCTAACATGATTGAAATGACTTGGAGAAGTGAATGTTCTAGAGAATAACGAATGTACGTTTTTTTACTGTCAATCTTGGATAATGAGATCAATCATAAGATACCTCGATGAAGCTACGCATTAATGACTAGGCCTGATCATGCCTCAGAAGGATGCAAGAGAAGATCAGCCAATTAGGTTCACTAGGTAAAGAACATTGCGTTAATGCTCGGCACCGAGCATTAATGAAAAGTAACTGTTTGGCTTACGTTCCCAAGGAGACTATAAACACACAGTTCAAGACACAGTAATAGCGTAACTCTAGAGCGGTTGACTCATTGTCAACAGGGGCTAGCCCCCTATCGTCTCAATGCACAAATGAATTAGGGAAATTCCCCCTTGGCTATCAACAGTGGCCCTCTAACATACTATCAAGGCATCCAACTTGCGTGATGGTCTCGTTCTAAGCACAAGTTATACATCCTCGGCTATAAAAATCCCCTTAGCTTAATGCCATAGACATCGAATTTGGCCACTAGGGCTGTTAATCAAACTGAGCTACTTGAGTTTGACTTGAATTCAGTTCGGGTTCAACTCGTTCAGGCTTGATTCGTTTTTTAAATGAGCTCAAACTTGAACAAGGTTTTAGGCTCGTTTAGAAAACAAGCCCTATAAGCTCTGTGATGAGATTTAATACGCTTTAACTTGAAGGAAACGAACACTAGAAGGAAAGAAGAAACAGGAGGTGGATACCGAAGGGTCTTGGCCCCAAAGGAACAAGTCAAATTTTTTGACGATATAAATGCTGGGGGTCAAGCATTGATGGCATACAACAACTGACGGTGACGGGATCTAACATGATTGAAACGACTTGGAGAAGTGAATGTTCTAGAGAATAACGAATGTACGTTTTTTACTGTCAATCTTGGATAATGAGATCAATCATAAGATACCTCGATGAAGCTGCCCATTAATGACTAGGCCTGATCATGCCTCAGAAGGATGCAAGAGAAGATCAGCCAATTAGG
The DNA here is from genome assembly GCA_963454935.2 of Ilex paraguariensis. Taxonomy (NCBI): domain Eukaryota; kingdom Viridiplantae; phylum Streptophyta; class Magnoliopsida; order Aquifoliales; family Aquifoliaceae; genus Ilex; species Ilex paraguariensis. Next base: position 149,530 of record CAUOFW020004314.1, on the reverse strand, counting down.
TTCACTAGGTGAAGAACATTGCGTTAATGCTAGGCACCGAGCATTAATGAAAAGTAACTGTTTGGCTTATGTTCCCAAGGAGACTATAAACACACAGTTCAAGACACAGTAATAGCGTAGCTCGAGAGCGGTTGACTCGTTGTCAACAGGGGCTAGCTCCCTATCGTCTCCATGTACAAACGAATTCGGGAAATTCCCTCTTGGCTATCAATAGAGGGCCCTCTAACATATTATCAAGGCATCCAACTTGTGTGATGGCCTCATTCTAAGCACAAGTTATACATCCTTGGCTATAAAAATCCCCTTAGCTTAATGCCATCGACATTGAATCTGGCCACTAGGGCTGTTAACCAAACTAAGCTACTCGAGTTTGGCTTGAGTTCAGCTCGGGTTCGACTTGTTTAGGCTCGATTTATTTTTTAAATGAGCTCAAATTTGAACAAGTTTTTAGGCTCGTTTAGAAAACAAGCCCTATAAGCTCTGTGTTGGGATTTAATACGCTTTAACTACAGACAAACACATATAATCAAAGAACAAACCAAAAACATAAAGCAATAAGAAATAAAAAAGAACAAGACACACAAATTTTTTGTGGTTCAGCAATTTGCCTACGTCCACGAAGTTTCAGAAATTTCACTATTAAGAGAGAGGATTACAGAGAACAACTATACACTTCAAATCAAACCCTAATCACCAAAGTAGTTGTTTTTTATATGTTCTACACACTGAGTTACAAAACAGGCCCAAAAAATTTTCATGGACCAAACCTCTAAAAATTTTCCATTAAAAAACTACGCAACATTACTTCGAATCGGATCATCATCCGGATCAATATACAAACTAGACTCCACAAAGGCTCAACACTCGGCTCAAATTCGACAGACTCAACTCGTTTATGTGCAAATACTCGGGTTTGACTTATTTTTTAAACGAGTCGAATTTGAACAATTTTGTAAATTCAATTCAAAAGCAATTCAAGTTCGACTCGAACTCGGCTTAGACTCATTCAACTAACAACCTTTCTGGCCACACTTGAAATTTCCTTCTCTCATTCACTTGATTGAATTGATCGACTGGGATATACATCCGGCCCCTTCTAATCCGGGTCATTTCGTCCCCTTCGCTCCAACGACATCCGGACATAATCACCCTTGGTGCCGTTATCTCCTAATATTGCCGGAAATCACCTGCTCATCTACATCGAAGTACTTTCAAGTTCCTCAGCCAACAAGAGGAGACAAATCTGCCAACATATATGAGGAGATGGTTCCTTAAGATTAGTAGGGTTAGGCCTAAGCCCTCAGGCTGTGAAGGAATCTTTTGCTCTGCTTTAAATTGTAATGATATAGTTAATTAAGAGATAAATGTTTCATACGCTATTGGAATGTGAGATGAAAAGTCACCTAATTTTTCACATAATGAGAATATTTTCTTCAGTTTGTTACGTAACTCTCGTATGTCCTCAACTATGTGTATACAAGTTTTTTAATCATGGAACTAATTTTGCATATAAGGAACAGTTTCGTTAATTTTTGACACAAAAATAAAAACCTATCTTGAAAGTTGGAATCAGTTATATTCTCTCTCTCTCTCTCTCTCTTGATTGTGGCAGCAGGTTGCTCCACTGTGGTATTAGTGAAATTAACTATATCTAGGGAAGAGAAAATGGATAGCTTCAAATAAAAACATGGAAGGGAAAGCTAGTGATTCGAGCCAAGGGGGACAAAGTTGTCCCCTTTGTATAGGAATATGAATACACGGGAGAGGGTAAACATATTTCCATATTCTCTTCTGTAGGGATGGTTGGTCTCCTTGACAAGGCCATGTCAATAGAAAACCCATTAGAATAATAGCATGGGAAAAAGAGAAGAACAGAAAGGGTTCTTGGGATTTTAAGCAAATGAAAACTGTCCTCAACTGTTTGTGATAGGAAAAAAAAATGTATTCTCAGCAATTGAGCATTGTTCTTGTAACTGAGCCATGCAGCCAATTACGGTGTCATTCCTTAGATAAATATGTAGATATGGCAAAGTTTCTCTCTCATGGATGGATTCAAGTGTCAATCTTATCAAAGAAATTCCTTCTTCTGAACATTTATTGCAATTATGTTGGCATATGTTTGTGTTTGCCTTGAAATTTAAAGTAACCTGTTTTTCTAGGCAATGTCCTTGTCGTATTCTCGAGAGTGAGATTCAGTCTAATATATGTTTTCTCAATTTTCCTTCGTTATAAATCACTTACCCCAACTAATATACATGTTCTCTCAATCTACTAATACCGTTGTATATTTGATAAACATGAAGGATCGAACATTGGCGAAAAGAATATTGTACTGACTCCGAATCGTTGGGTGTAAATGTAATTGTAAGATTTGAGTTTAGTAGACTCAGTTTTGTAGAGTTATTCTCCTATGCAATCTGTTCTGCATGTATTGCCCTTGATTGGGTTTTTGGTGGTTGTATTGAGCTTATTATTGAAATTTTTTTGTGAATGTAACCATCTTTTTCACTTGAAAAATCCCTTGTGCTCATGTACATGGATATATGTTCATTAACAAGTACACAGATATAGGCATGCGTAATATGTGTATTCCTTTTGTTCACTGTCTTGTAGGGTATGCTAGCTGGTAGTATGAAAAATAAATATGCTTATGTACTTGTGCATTATTGCAGAAAACAAGGATATTGCTTGACTAAATATGGGGAGAGAGAGAGAGAAAGGGAGAGAGGTGTGGTTTGTAAGTTTGTATAATGGAAAGAAGAGTGACCCAAAGAGTGAATTTTTGTGGGCATTGGTTTCCCCAACAGATGGAGAAGAAATCTAGTGGCAATTAATGCTTTATTTCTTGTTGTTTTGTTGTTTGTCCAGCGTCATTGCACAACATTAGACAGGAGGGAAACTGCCCATAAGGACATCAAGTTACACATGGTGGTGATGCTTTTTTTTTTGATAAGCAAGATTAGTTTCCATAAAACCGAAAGAGGAGCATATTCAAAATAAAATCCACATTTCCAAAGTGGTGGTGATGTTACTCGTTCATAAGTTAAGTAGCACTGAAGTTCAACGATCAGGGGAGGGAAACATATTACTTTTATATTTGATTGAACTTGACAAAAGTGTGTGTGTGTGAGAGAGAGAGAGAGAGGTGAGAATTAAACTGAAACAGTGTGCAGCCAAAATTCTGTTTGGTAAGACTAATTTGCAACATGTAGTGATCCCACCTAGTGTACATGCCTCTTCAGATGGATAACTGTAGACTGAAAGGACATTTCAATAACACTTTGACTGTTTTCTCTCTCTCTCCAACCACCCCCCCCCCCCAAAAAAAAAAAAAAAATACAAAAAAGAAAAAGCTGTGATCAAGATCCATTGATTGCTATCCTCTCCAGCCTTATAGAATTCTTGTACTAGTTTACGGTTAGTACCTATCATACCATTGTAATCCTAATATATCATACATCCATTCTCTCTCCAAAAGCAAATCATTTACTTTGAACTTTCCTAGCAACAGTGAATCTCAAGTTGTATATATGTTCCATCCATCAATGGCACATCTCTCCACTAACCAAAGCAAAAGGGCATCACATGCATCCCAAAAGCTGATGCATTTGCAGGATGAAAAGCCTATCTCAACTTCATTTGGAACAATTGATATACATACTCCAGTCTTGTTATCAATTGAACTTTTCCTATGAACACACCCTCCTACTATTTGTGATACTTGTTAGTTTTTTTTTTTTTAATACTTGTTAGTTGGTGAAGCTTCTTAGAGGGTAAAATTATGTTGAAATTACTAAAAAAATTGGTGAGATTATAAAGAAATGAAGTCATTTATGATTGATCTCAATATTTTTGTTGTAACTTAACCTCAATTAGGTCTAATTTGACCTAAAAATTTTGGTATGTACATTATTGACTACCGTATTCACGCAGAAATAATTGAAAAGATAATGAATCATTAAAGGGCCAAATCCTAAAAAGAAAAACCAACTTTTATCATCAATGTAGGTATCATCATTCGCAAAAGTAGAGGAGATCTTGTGCTTGTCTCCTTCACCATTTCCTCATATTCTTATCTCAACCTTTTTCTTATAAAGAAGCATTAATAGTTTTTGTAAATTCATTTCCTCATTAACATTTGAAATCGTGTGCATATAAATGTAAAGAAACACTAAAGATAATACTCATTATCATAAAGAGCCATTTTACTTCACTATTTTAACCTATCTTTTTCTTTTTAGATTTCTTTTCTTTTCTTATAGAACACATAACCTTGATTGCAGGAAGTAATGAGTTCATAGTCATTGGAAACTCATTTCCCATGACAATATGAACTTCTAATAACCTCTTCTAAATGCTTATATGAATCCTTTACAGAGATCTAGTAAAATGACCAAAACACTACTTTTGTAGGTATGTTTGAAAAATGCCAGTGAAACATTGTTCCTCTATATAGAGCATTTCAATAGTAATCTAATATTTTCTTCTAAGAAAACCTCTAGAACTTGCCCATTGAATTCCAGAACACTTTGTTCTTAACTTTCCCGTACTTTATGGGGTTATGTTTCCCATTTCCATTGCCCATATTTTTTTGCTTCTGATTCCTAGATAGGTCAACATGGCATTCTAATAATTTTCTTCTAAACCAATCACATATTCAAAAGCTTAAAAGAAGAATAAAGAAGGAAACAACAATAATGAGTAGAAAGCAAAATGGATTTACAGGGAATAAGATTAAGTTGAATGTATAATGAATCCTACAAATATTGCCAAGCAGGACCAATAGATAACAATAAAAAGTGGTCATCGAAGTAAATTAGAGCTAAACCTCCATTACTTTTGATAGAGAAGGCTAGAAAACCATCCATATGAACTCATGAAGGAAGAAAATTCTCTAAACTTCATAGCCACTTTCTTCTATATCACTTCATGGACTCATTATCTTGTTCAATTTCAGATGCAGGTTCATCGTCTTCGTCGAAGCTGCCAATCCCATAAGCTGCATGGCCATGTCCAAAGGCCTTAATGTGATCTTTGAGAGACCTCTTGTGCTTGAAATCTGACCCACATATGCAGTACCAAAGCTTCCCACAGTTCTTCTCATGGGTTCTCCAATCTCCTCTCACAGCAAAGGATTTGCCACATTTTCTGCACATGAACGGTTTGATTCCATGCTTCCTCTTGTAATGTGTTTGAAGTGTTCTGAAATCTTTGAGTGGCTTTGATCTTGGGTGATCAATGTTGTTTCTACACCCTGGTGCACAACAATAGCATGGAAGTCTAAGCATGCCTGTTGGTTGAGTTCCCCTTAGTGATTCTGGCCCTTTTCTGTACTGAGATCCATGCCCCCACATATGCATCTACAACACCAACAAATCCAAATAAATAGTTAGACAAGAAAGAAAAATAAAGGGCAAAGTGTAGAGGGTCAAATAGTTAGTTAAGAACATACACAAAAATAAAAGGTATAACAGTCCTAACTTAGTCCCAAATGAACAGATATTGTGGCCTCGTAGAGGATTTTTCTCTTCTTTTTTTTTTAATAGAAATAAATGGTGAAATGACACCAGTGCTGTGAATAAGGAAGACCAATATCATTCTACATGTAAGGGGATTTTTGTTGGAACAAATTAAGGAATAAAGATGGGAATGTTTGATTTTTAATTTTCTGTTTGTTGCTACCTATACTATTTTGACAGATTTCTCAAATTGATGGCCTTTTTGGTAGTTCCTTTATAATGCACATTTTTTGTGATCGACTTTTTATCAATGTAATGGTTTTTCTTTTCTTTCTTTGGTTCGAATGTAATGGCTTTTCTTCAGAGATAGTAATCATGGTATGAAACTAATGTCGGATTTTTCTTTCTTTCTTTTTTTTTTTCCTGCAGAAATGTGTAAAGATTACTAGGATTACCTGGTTCTTAGTTCCCATGAGATCTACAATAGAGAAAAGGTGCTTAAATGGGAAAATAAATTCTAACGAAAGACTAAGTTGAGCTTTAGTGATGTCTTGTTTTGGAACATAGGAAGATCTGAAATCTTATGTATGGGGTTTTCATGTCTGTAACCTGTATAGTTGCAGACTGAAGATTTTCCATAGATAAATTCTGTTCCTTGGTGAAGATCAGCTGAAAGCCCTGGAAAGAACTGAAAAATTTTCAGTTCTACACACCTGCCAATGTGTAGAGCACAGACTTCAAAGTGTACTAAAGGCACAAGGAACATTGTCTGTGTTGTTCAATCACATAAATGAAGGGTACTGATATCTTTCTCAGTTGCTTCAGATTGACATATTCAAAATCCCAAAAAAAACAATACCATAAACCATGCATAATATTAAAAAAACTGGAAAGTAGTTGAAAATTAGGAAGATGATGGATCTCTTTAATTCAGTTATACCCATATGCGCAGTACCCTTTTCCTCTTCAAATTCAAGCTTAGACAACCAATGGAAGATTGAGATCATACAAGAAAGTTAGAGGGCAAAGGGTCCATGGATTTTCCTTCTTTTTACTGTATGAAATTACTTGGAAAGAAAAAAATAATTGTGATGAAGAGGATAAAGAAAGATTTTTGGAGGATGGTTAATGGGATGAAACTTACTTGCATGTTGTTGTATCTGTTGAAGGACTTGTAGCAAACAGGACATGAGAACTGTGTAGGACCAATGAGAATCTGAGAAGGGGTGGGAATCCAATACTGACCCTTGTTGAGTCTGTTCATGGGGTACCCAGAAATCTCACCATCTCCATCTTTGTCAGTGGTTTCTGTGGAAGAAGAGAGCATAGAGGCCAGATCAGCAGCACTAGGGTTTGGTGGTCCTATGTGCAGAGCTACAGTTACAGTTTCATCATCAGCAGCAGTAATACAAGCTAGGCTCTGAGTTTCTTCTTTGGCTTTGATTTTGTCCACATCCATGTCACTGCAGGAGGGTTCTTGTTCATCATGTCTTGTTGGGCTTAAGCTCAAGAGAGGTAGGGCTTCTTTTAGAGGAGGTGAAGGAGGTGGTGATTGATAGTGAATAGGGTTGTGGTGGTTGATGAAACTGTTTGAGTGGAAGTTGTGATTGTAGAGAGGCTGCGAAGGAGGGTTTGGGAAAGAAAAATGGTGGAGAGAATTGAATTTGAACCACTGGCTGGAGAAATTAGAGTAAGGGTCAGTCATGGTGAAAAGGAGGAAGGGGTAGAACGGTTGGCTTAATGCGTTTGCTTTTATAGAGAGAGAGAGAGAGATAGAGAGAGAGAGAGAGAACAAGATGACCAGGTTGAATGGTGGTATGAACTTTGGAGAGTGGAGGGATTTACAGTTTAACAAATTAGTAAAAGAAATAAAGGTACTGGAAGAAAGAAAAAGTGACCCAGTGAAAAATTGAGAGGAGAATCTAATTCAATTTCATGGAAAAAATAAATAAATAAATAAATACTCCATTTTGTATGGAACTTCGGAACACTACAGTTCTACCACTTGAGATGTGGAAAATTCTTATGTTTACTGCATACCAGTATTTGCTAAATTTACTAAGGATGGGTATGGTACCGAAACTTATCATGTTTTTAAGATAAAATGGAAAATATTAAAGTCAAGTTATAAAAGGAAAAAAAATAATTTTTAGGATCAATATCAACAATCCCAATTTATTGTAACTTGGCCAAAAATTGTAATTTTAATCTAAAAAGTTAAAATTTTGAAAATAACGTTTTACACTGCATTTTTACCTATAAACATTACTACAAAGTGTTACCTAACATTTAGAAGAAATTTAGCTACACAAAGAAAAAGTCTAGTCAAGGAAATGACACCATAAAGATTAAAGAAACTTTTAAACAACACCCCCCCCCCCCCCCCTCTTCCCCCAATCAAACAAAAAAACTCAAAACCCAAAAAAAACAAAAAAAAACCAATTAAGAGGAAAAAGAACTTGTAATGCGAAGGGGGCCTATGCCATTTCCTTTCTTTGAAACATTGGTCATATAGTAGGATTCATTTTTTTTCAATGTGTTTTTTCACTTCTTTTTTTTATTGGGACACTGCGGTTTAGTAACCTTGTCCACAAAGTCAGTAATTGTTAAACTTTTACGTAATATTGACCAGAAAAAAATGTCTGAAATTACTGTCCAGTGATTGAAAAGTTCAAACTGATGCAAAATCATTTTTCTCATGGGCATGATTGTTTGTTTTACACTAAGTTGTTGATTATGTTTTTGTTGTATTTTAGTACGAAATTTGTTTAATATGTAGGAAAAAGAAAAAAGATGTGAATTTTTTTACATTCTAAATTATTAATTCGGTCGCCTATTACATATTGGGAGATAGAAATCCAAATTTGTCCCGAGAATAAGAATTTTTTTTATTCAAAACAAAGAACGATATATAGTTCAACAAGAAAAATAAAATTTTTGTAATTCTATTTTCTGATATTACTGTCATCACAAAATGCTACTTTTATTTACATACTTAAAGGTAAAAACACAGAGACATTCCATGAGAGGCTGTCCATCATGATGACCCATTCCAACCGAGAGAGAACGCCACAGGATGTACGTTAGTCTCTCTCTCCCCCCCCCCCCCCCCCCCCCAATTGTTACAATTAACAATTACCACAAAACCCCCTCATACGTCTTTGAAACTATTTAGAAAAGTAAGGCAATGGTTAAAAATCAGTTGTCAAGGTCTTCTTTATATAAACATGGATAGCCACATCTCTTAGAATTTAATTTCTCATTTAACCAAATGTTATTCATTGTATAGTAGCAAAACAAAAAAGTTAGGTCCACCGCACGATCTTAATCAAACTCCGTGCGAGTGGCAAATGCTTCCAAATGGTGCCACTAGCACCCTACTGGCAAATACGTCTGAATAGTAAGATACCTTTCCTTTCCTTTCCTTTCCTTGCTAGGCGTCCATGCCTATTCGCAATCGCAACAGGTCTTATTTGATTTATTTTGTAGTTATTAATCATAAAAATAATATAATATAATTAAAAAAATTTAAACTTATCATAGTTTTTTCCCAACTCCTATCTTGGTTTGTTTTCAGTAGGAAAACTTCTCTCTTGCTGAAGTCATTGTTGTCTTTCTTTAATTTTCTGTTGCTTTGATCAGTCTGATTCCACTTGGGCAGTTTGATGTAATCTTGAATGCGTCAGCTCAGCTGTACCAGAATGAGTAAACTTTACATGGTCCTAAATACCAGCACTTGTTTAATTTTTTAAAACAAAATGAAAAAGGATGCTAGTTATAAGAAAAGCCATAGACAATATTGTTAGGTGTAAAGAAGATGAGGTGCATTTATTAGCATGTAAACCCCAACCCTCATGTCGGTATGTACTTTGTCTTGATTATTCACAACTTTTTTGAATGAGTGGATCAAAAAGCTTTGGCTTATAATAATTGTTTGAATGATGGATGAGATGGTGTTTGGATGCATATTTTAAATATCTATTTAATATTTCGGTTAAAAAATTAAAATTAAAATTAAAATTTATAAAAATATAATAATTATCAAAATTGATTCAATTTTCACAAATTTTTTTCATCTCAAAAACTTCATTTTATCTTTATGGTTATCAAACTCTCCTCTCTCTCTCTCTCTCTCTCTTTCTCTCTTACCCCTCTTATTTTGTCTCTGTTTATTTTATATTTAAATTAATAGTGTAATTACAAAAACAATTTTTTATAAAAGATATAAATTTTGATGTAATCCTTAAGACAAAACTCTAAGATGTTATTATAATCCAAAGATGCGAAGTGATTATTTTTGCTAATAAAAAAGTCTTGTGCACATCTAACCTTTTAAAAAAAAAACTTATACATTAAGTTGTTATTTTTTGAGTTTTACCTATACTTATGCATTTGGGACCAACAACTGAATAATTTTGTGCACTTCTGGCTTGCCTTCAACTCCATGCTGATAGAAGCCTGTGCACTAATTTGATTTTTTAAAGTTTCAAATTTATTTTTCGTTTGGGAAAAAAGGACTCGCTAATGGTATCAATAAAAAAATTCGATACTATACCTCTAAAATTTATTATTTTAATAGATATTTTTATAATTTTTGTGGGTTAATTTATAATAATTTTATTATTATTTTATGAGTGATTTATCATTGTTGTGGTAACTATTTTTATCATTTTTTTTAGTATAAAAAAATTTACTATTTTTATAAGTAATTTACTATATTTATAAATATTTTTATTATTATTATGAATATTTTTATCACTATTATAAATTCATGATAATTATTTTTATCATTTTTCCTAAGTTTCCCTAAAAAAATGTCAAACTATGTAAGCCAGTGGGAGAGCTGATGAATGACAAATAGAGTGGAGAAGAAAAGCTGCAACTGTTAGAGATAGATTCTGAGAAGAAAAAAAAAGTACATCAACACATAAATACTGCCTAACGTCTTGCTGCAAACCTGACCAGAACTTGTACCCCTCTCTCTCTCTCTGTATATATATATAAGAGTATATCTATATAATAATCAGCTAAAAAATTAAATTTTTACCCCTCCACATTTTTCTTCCAAAAAAATCAGCTCCTCCAATTTTATCACATGTTCAATAATTTAATATTTTATTAATTTATAATTTAACACAACTTTTATTTCATTGTAATTTAACACAACTTTTATTTTATACATTCTCTATACACGATAGTGTACACATGTTGTAAAAAAATAATAGGTAAAAATTAATTTTAAATGATGTAAACAAATAAACTAATTTTAAATTTAATATATTGGGATCAATTTTTTGAGCGTTATAATCTTATGTTTTATTGTGTCTTCGTGTACGAGTTATGACTAGTATATATAAGTTCACTACTGTGATAAAAATAACTATAAATGTGATAAAAAAATTCATAAATGTGGTAAAATACTTACAAAAGTAATAATTTTTTTTGTATGAAAGAAAATTGATAAAAATAATTACCATAGATGTGGTAAAAATATTCACAACAATAATAAAAATATTTATAAAAGTAATAAAATTTTTAATTATGAAATAACTCATAAAAATCATAAAAACACCTTTTAAAATTAGTCAAATCCATAAGTGGGTGGGACATTGTGTTTGAGATTGTCTTGTGGAATGACATGGGCTTGTCACATTATAGACAGAGGGAATGAATACAAGAAACAGCTAGGTGGACATTTTACTGCATTATTAATATTGTTCTCTGGGATGCATGCCCACAACCACCAGAGAGGAATGCAAAAAATATCTGGGCTGGGTTTTCCCTACTCATTCTGGTAATTACTCTCTCTCTCTCTCTCTCTCACTGATCTTCTCAAAGTCCCCAAGCTGTCAACTTCTTCATGTCAACTTCTTGAGGCTTGAAAATAAGTGGCATTGTCATTCAGGTATTAATCCAACATTCTGTGAATGAACCAAAAAACCAAAACTTATGTAAAATCTCCATTTTGTGATCGTGTAGAAATTGAAAGTACTGGACATTCCGTCAATACCTGCGACGAATTCAACATGTTTGGCAAAGGGTATTTTTGTAATTGTCTCACATTGTTTGTAGGCGTGACGCTGTATAATAAACGTGTGGGCAACTTATTCTTCATTCATTTCATAATCTTTGCTCGTTTTATATAGGATTTGATGCATAATAGGTTTGAATTTATGGGTTTGTTTGTAATTATATTTTTATATTGTGGTGATGATCACATACCGAATCCTAAATTAGAAAGTTAATTCCTAACAAAAAAGATATGCAATTAGCACTAGAATGATTTTGCAGTAATTTTAGTGAGTGTAAACCCCGATACAATGCGGAGATATGAGAAGGGACAATTAAATAATTAATTTTAAGGTATAATTAAAGTGATAATAGGGACAAACTGTAAATTTATACGTTTTAAGTTTGAATTTCAGTAACCTGTTTGGGTCAGATGACGAGGGATTTATTTTTTATTAATACCTTAATCTCGACGTGAATGATTTACTTTTGATCGAACCGGAAAAAAATTGATTGAAATGTACATAAACTAATCCAAATACTCTTGATGATTACACTTCAAAAAAATTAAATAATTCAAAAACATCAACAACAACAAAAATCAAAGATCTAGCTAAAAGAGGCTTGTGTTCACCACGGTACCCCCGTGCTCTCTCTCTCTCTCTCTCTCTCTCTCTCTCTCTCTCTCTCTATTTGATGTTTTCAAGACCGCACGAGTGTGTTTTGTATTGTAGGATTAGGATGTATAGCACCGCTTTTGAGTTTTGATGTCTGAGGGTTGTATTGAGATTTCCCAACATTTTTTGCGTCTCCCCTTGCAAAATCCCCAAACTAGTAAATTATATTGGATAATGTTTTTTTTTTTTAATGATCAGGGATTTTTGGATCAATTTATGAATACCTTGACTAATCATCTCTTCGATCTAGTCAAAACGAACAATCCACGCTTGAACTAGAGTATTCATGAATAATAAATCCATTGTGACCTAACTCCAAGGAGTTACTAAAATTTAAACTCAAGATGTCTGAATTTAAAGTTTATTCTTTTTACTACTTGAGCCACCCTTGAGGTTTTGAGTAATTCTATTGTAACTTAAAAATTCGTTATAATTTGCTAACTTAATAATATAATTTTATTAAAACCATTAGATTAACATCAAGTTTCAATGTTTGATGGAACCCACAATCAATTTAAAGGTTACGGTGAATTAGGTTAGCAAAATGGTTTAATGTCCCAAAAAAATTTTAAAAAAGAAAAAAAGAATTGTCATTACAAAAATAGCATGCCATTTAGGGGTGTAACACTACAAGAAAATTGTTTTTCAGTGGCAAAAAAAGTCGTCGCTAAAAGTGAATAATTCGTCGTTAAATTTGTCGCGATAGGCTCCTCATTAAAAGTTTTTGACGACCAACTAAAATATCGTCGCTAAAGTAAATTATTAATGACAGAAAACTTAGTCATTTAAAAATTCATCTATTTGTCACCTAAAAAACTTTCGTCGCCAAAAGAAATTATATTATGATCATATTTTTTCTCTTTGGTGATGACATAATATTTGTCGCTGAAAATCAAAGTACATTTTTGTGACTAACATATTTTCGATGTCAAATAACAAATTTTATAAACGGATAATACGATACGACTCGTTTAACCTGTTTAATTTTAAAAAAATTATATCAACAAATTTTGATACTCTACTTTTCTCATTGTCAGTTGTACTTATCTAAAAAAAGAAAAATTTTTAGTCAAATTTCACATAAAAATCAAACTTCAAGACTAAAAAAAAGGACAAGAGACCAGTGACTTTTATAAGCAAGTCGGCCCTTCCCATTTCACATCATTTGTCGATGTGGGACAAAACACAAAAGACATTAGTTTGTTTTTGTCTTTGAACAGCTCCCCATCTCTCCTCCTTTTTATCTTCGAACTATTGCTTTACTTTTTTTTTTTGTATTGATTTCTTTACATCTTTTTTTGGCTAATTTTTTAAAATAATTATTAACTTATTATTATATTAATTTTATTTAAATGAATAAACGTGTGATAAACGGTTTGACAGGTCTCACTCAAACACGACCTGTTTATTAAACGTGTTTGACGGGTCAACCTGTTTACCACTCAAACCCATTAAATTCTCACCAAAACCCACTTAATTCGTGTCGATTCGTGTCAGTTAATCATGTTATGTCAGATTTTGACAGGCCTACTCATTCTCAAACAAAATCATTTCTAAAAAGTGGCATTTTATTATTACTATTGTCCTTGTAACAAATCAAAATAAATTCAGTGTAGTGTTTCAATCATTGAAGATCATTATAATTCTTTTTGGCAATGAAACATAATATTTGTCATAGAATGTTCTTATTTTTGGGATAATTTTTCTTACACATCGTAAAAAGTTATTGCAGTAAAACGTTTTTTTTGTAGTGATATTCTGCGACCAAATATAAATTGTTAGCAAACAAAAAAATAATTTAACTTTTTTTCTGTGACAAACATGTATTGCCGCTAAGTATTATTATTTTTGTTTTCTTATTTTTTATTATTTGAAAAAAATTTTGTGACCAAAAAATTATTTTGGCAATAATTTTTTTTGTCACCCATAAAATTAGCATTTAGAGCCAATTTTTTTTTTTTGGAGGGAACGTTTGCAAAGGACAAATATTTGAAATTGTCACCGAAAATCACTTTTTTACAACAAATTTTACTGTTCGTCACCAAAATTCGTCGCTAAAAAATAAATTTGTTGTAATGTAACTTGAGCGAACTCCCCGCAACATGTATTAGCGTATAGCATAACCAAATGGAAATGTGGTTGGGCGAAAAGAAAGGAGGTGTCGAGATTTCAAGCTTGTAGAAGAAATCAATGAGGCGAATTAAGCCCGATTTCAACCCAAAAAAATTAAGACTTGGGTTAGAATTTTTAATATTTGAATTGAGTCTAGATAAAAAAACTCCAACCCAAATTTAATTTGGCGCGGGCCTCGAGTTGACCCTTATGCCTGTGCGCCTTCCTCCCTCACTCACTCTCAATCTCAATCTCAGATCTATTTCTCACTCTCAAATCCCTCTCCCCTGCGCCTCCTCCCTCTCAGCCTCCACCTTCCTTTCCCTCTGTCAAACTTCTCTCTTAGTCGTCACTCCTTTCATCTTAGATCAATCGAAAAAAATCAGATCTACACTTGAAAAGAGATCTTATCTCAAATCAAAAAATCAAATTTCATCTCAGAGCAGATCTACCGTCTACACCTTTCCCTTCATCGATCTCAGATCAGGTATGCAATATTCATTTTCAAATTTTTTAAGTGCAATATTTTATTTTTATTTTTAACCTTGTTATGTTCTTTGATTGCAGTGGGTAGTGGTTGTGTTGTGGTAGCGTAGCAGTGGCAGTAGTGGACTGGTGGCAGTGGTTGTGTCATTTGGTTTAACTTTCTTGTTTTGTGTTCTGTGTATTTTGACTGGCAATGGCAGTGGTTGTGTCATTTGGTTTAATTTTCTTGTTTTCTGTTTTGTTTATGTTTGTGTTAAATTGGCAACAGTGGCCTAGTGGTAATGGTTTTTATGTTAGTATTAAATTGGCAGTAATGGACTGGTGGCAATGATTTTTATGTTCTGGCAATAGTTTCTATGTTATGATTTTGGGCTTAATTTGAATTGAACCCGTAAAATAACCTAAATCAAAAATTTGAATTTAACCCGAGCCCTCCCGAATTAAACTCGGGCAGTGCTCGAGTTGAGTCCATCGGGTTAGGGTTAGGGTTATAGTTGAAAATTATATATCTAAGGTTGGACTAGAGTTGACTGTCCAACCCGCCTGAATTACACCACTAATATCATTTGTTTAATGTGACCTCCCCTATACACCATTGATAGAAGAGATCTCATGTTGATGAAAAGGGGGAAGGGAGAGAATCGAAATATCCGAATTCTTGTAAGGGTTTGGTCAAAAAATATATTTCTTTAGAGAGAATATGCAAATCAAAATTTACCTCTGATCCAAATAATGGGATTACATCTTTATTTATAGACCTTGTGTCCTGCCAAAATGAATTATTCTCCTACTAAAACTCGAACAACTTGTCTCTAATTATATATCTGAATATGATAAAACTATCTAACTATAAATACCATTTGATTGAAAGTAAACAATATTCGATCAACCAAACCGCAAAAGTATAAAATAAAACTAGTAGTTAACACAAATTTTTTTACCATACAAAATCCCACGATTCAATCTTTCAATTCACTCATGACTTCGTACTCGGTTTATCTCGATTACATGCTCGACGTTCAATCGGTACATTTTATTGTAACACACGCCCCTCAGAGCCACAATCATATCTCAAAATAAACATGTCACTAAGTACGCTTGATGCAAATGCCAATACGCCTACAGTATTTCACCAACAAAATATTTTCAGCACAACAGATAGAAAAGACACATCAAACAAAAGATCAGATGAACATCGAAAATTAATGGTTAATCAATCAATCAAAATGCAAGGTTGATAGCAATGAAATGACTATTACAAAGAGATTCAGAAACATATGCACATTATAAAATAAACTAATTATCAAAATCTAAATCACTTAGCAAAACTAATTTTGTTTTACGAGAGAGAGAGAGAGAGAGAGAGAGAGAGAGAGAGAGAGAGAGATTTTAGTTTCAAATAATAGAGGAGGGATTTTAGCCTTTTATTTGGCAAGATATGGAAGACTTTAGAAGGAATTGAAACTCAAAGTCTCAAACCATGAAGTGAGACTATTGTTTGAATAAAAGATGGATTCTACTGCTTGAGTTAGATATTGTAAAAAAAACAACACTTTCATACTTTCTTTAATGATGACATAAGTCTTTCCATATTTTTTTAATGAGGCTACACATGCTTCAAGTGAATTCATTTTATTATTCATTGTTTTTTGTGACTTGAATAACGCTTCCATTTTGGCATTTAGTTCGGCGTTAGACACCATCTTATTGGTAGAGTGATCTAAATTTTTTTAAAAAAAAGTTTGGTGTTAATCTATTATTAAAGAAACTAATGTGTACTTTTTGGTGTAAATTCTATAATTGTAGAAACTTTTGGGGCCAATTTTATAATTTCAGGAACCTATGTTGGGAATTATGTAATATCATAAAATTTGGGCCAATTCTACAATTTTAAAAAGTTATGGGGTCTTTGTGCAATTTCAAAATTGTTAGGGTCTGACTGTTTGACTCTTTATTTCCTTGGCTAGGCCGGGTCAATTATGAGATTGGGTCACACCATCTATGGGCTTGGGCAGAGGGTGTTTGTTTTTTGGGGTTGGGTAGTGAAATTAGAAACAAGTATAAGTCTAGTCATCTTTTTTGGGAATAAGTAAAAGTATGTACTTTTTAAAGCCTTAAGTACACGTATATACAACATATTAGATGTTTGGTCCCAGGCTGTTAGTTATAAAAATTTTAAATGACAAAATACCTTCTTTTTTTCAGTCAATGTTGAATAGAGATCAAAGGGAGAGAGAAAATATGAATATAAACAAATATTTTAACAACGATATATCAACGTCCTCTATGAGAATTGAACCCCAGACCACATGGTTAAAAGCCATGTGCTCTACTGGTTGAGCTAAGACGGCTTACTCTTTATCATAATTATCACATTTATGACTCTCTTTTTCTCGTTCATCATCCTTTTCGAGGATTAGGAAGATCAAAACTTGATGCAATGATGATGGCACACATCCATTAATGTGAATCCTGTCTCTTCCCAAAAATGTACTGAAGTTTGATGAACAATCTGTCACAAAGAATATAGCAGAAGTTGTTCTGTTTTCAATTCGTATTGTTGCTACCAATATTCTCCTGGCAATCAATAAATTTCTAGCAAAATTACTGACCATTATGTCAGTGAGAACAAGATCGTCTTTGTTTTTCCAAATATTTTCAATATCTTTGAAGGCAAAATGTTGACCACAGTCTCATTGTCTACCAGAATCATGTTGATAGCTTGTTTATCGACATGGGCTTGAATGTACAATGGTCGTAAATGCTTCATCAACTCTTTCTCATGAGACTGTAAGATTACTATCAAACCCTCAAGCTTTCCTTTCAATAGTGATAGACCTTTCATCAAGTTTGTTATTGTCTAAATCTTGAACACAACTGTTGCTTCTACAGTATCGTCCACATCTCCTTGAAGTTGGTTTGGCTGATCTAGCTTAGCCTTAAAAACCTCAGGCAGCGTCATGATCATTTCACATCGAGCTTCTCCTTGAATGAAGGCCAACTCCTCTCCAAAGTCTATGAAGCCTTCGTTATCTTTGGCCAACTCTTTTCCTCTCGAAGGAGAGACCCCATATGTTTTCTTCTTAGTTTCTTCATTCAAATCAAGAACTTGTTTAAACTCTGCAATCTTTTGGTCCAAAATTTCCTATCAACTCTAGACTTTTTCGACTTCCTTTTGACCTTGCTCTTTAGTCCAGGCCACATGTTGTTTTTTCCCTTTTGGGCATGCATTCTTTCAACGAATAGGTCTCCTTAGGAGTTGAAACTTGCCTACTCATCCGAGTGACAAACTTCCTATGTTCTTTTTTTTTTTTGTGTGTTCTAATTAGTGGCCGATACCAACGACCATAAGGAAACTTTGGATGTTTGAGGTGATGTCAATTACTCCCTTCCACTTTCCTAGGCCCACTTACAGCTCTAGGATGGGGTAAAATTAATCTAAAACTACTCCTAAAAATGTTCAAGTCATGAGTTTTTGATGGATTCGATCGTGTCTTCCTTCTGTAATTAATGTCTCTTCATCAACTGCTACACTGGCTTTCGGACAATTTCTCCTCTTGTTTTAATTGTTGCCCTCCTGGTCTCAGAGACCTGAATGGCTTTGATAACTGCTCTCTTTTTAAATCCCAGAGTAACTATTTCATTAACACAAAGACCATAACTATCATTGAATGTGAAAAGTCATGTCAATTGGCTTTGCCCATTTTTTTATTGATTAAATGAATGCTACATGGAGTACCCCTTTATCTGATTCATTCCATGGATAGATGTCATACATTGTTTATTCACTAAAATTGTAAAATGTGGTCCAAACAATAATCCAAGCCCATCACTTGTTATAGATATATTAAATAGCAATGCACTTATAGCTCTAACTAGGGGTAAATTGTAAGGGGTACACTAAATTAGACTTATTTGACAAAAAGTTCACACAAATAAATGTAGGGTTATTAAGTACTTAATTTTTGATACTTATTTGTATCCAAGTACATAATTTGAATTTATCTATTTTTATTGTGACATTTTTGTCCTCCATTAGTGAATGTGTCTTTTTTTATTGAAAAAACATTAGTTTTCAAATTATATTTGTGTATTAAATAAGTCCTAGTTTTATGGGAGATAAGTACAACACTTTCCAATAAAATTTCAAATTTTAAATACACTAAAATTTATCCTTTTTTAAGAGGGAATTATACGCTTGTTTTTTTCTTGGAAAAGCTGGGTATATTCCTTCATCACCTGCAAAATGATTTTGCTTCTTCTTCAAGCCTTGAGGCGAATTATGATTCTTCTCCATCCAGCTGCAAGCCGATATTGTTCTTCATCGACATTACACTGGTATTTTTAAGGGTGAAGCCTTGAAACAAACACTGGTATATTTGTGCATGAATTAGAGTTTTTTCAAGACTGAAGCCAATTTTCTTCGTCACCTGCGAGGCGATTTTAACACTTTACACTTTTAATTTTTATCTTCTTCTACTTCCATCTACAAGCCAATATTGTTCTTCAAACGTATGTGTTTGAGATTTTGTTCCAGCCGAAAACTAAAGCATTTAGCCCGACAATATCATAACAGGAATTACAAGGTATGTTACATTTAATCTATTAGCATACTAAATGAATATGTATAAATTTTTTCAGTTTTTATTTGTTTGGATATATGTTTTTTATTTGACTTTTTATTGTGCCTTTTCTTTTAATAGTTTGTTGGCAATGGAGGAAATTGTGTTGTTGTTATGTACATATGGTAATGCTACTAAAGTATTCAAAGTAGGTGGTAATTCAAATTTTTCGGAGCTGATTCGCGAAGTTTGCGAGATGTGGGAGGAGTTGTTTAACTTGTTAGTACATATGTCATATTCTATTCCTGGTCACCCCTCGTGCATGTTACGAACCGATGCTGATTTGAAGAATTTGGTTGAATTGAAATGTTGTTTCCCAGGGAATTACGTTGAAATTAATGTGTTTGTGGAAGATACCGAATGTGGGTCGGTGGGTGGTGATGATTCATTGCAGTATGTGAATATTGGTGATGTTGTTGAATGTGAAGTGGATTTGTTACCTAATTTTATTGGTCACAATGAGAAAGTTCTTCGAACAGCTGGGTGGAGTAATAAAATACAGCACGTAGGACAAAAATTTGAAGGTGATGTGGTATAGTTTCGGGAAGCACTTTGCAAATACTCAATTGAGTCTGGTTTTAAATTTAATTATGTAAGGAATTGTAAATAAAGGGTTATTGTTGAATGTTCATTTAAGTATTCTTCTGGGTGTGGGTGGCATATATATGCAACTGTGGAGAGATCTAATGATTTTTTTTATATTAGGAAATTGGACAACATACACATTTGTGGTGTGGATCTACGAACAACAGATAACAAGCGAATGAGTTCTAAATTGGTTGTAAATCTTATTATTGATCGTGCTCGTGGGCATAGCACAACACGTCTAACGGAAGTGGTTGCTGATTTTTTTTCTGATTATGGACTCACCATTTCTTATGATAAAGCATGGGAAGAGTTGAGAAAGCAAAAGATATGCTTTTTGGGGACTATTCCTTATCGTACCAATAATTACGTTGGTATGTCGATGCAGCAAATCGTACTAATCCGAGCAGCCATATTGTGTTAGATTGTGATCATGATACTAATCGTTTCAAAAGGCTGTTTGTTTCCTTTAAGGGTTGTATTCATGGGTTTAATTATTGTCGTTCAGTACTTTTTTTGGATGACACATTTTTGAAAGGGTATAGAGGTAATCTTCTATCGGGTACAGGAAAAGATAGCAACCAAAGTATATTTTAATAAGATTCTTTGAATGATAAATTTTGTGGTTAAATTGTAATCTTTATGTTATACTGTCTTTGTTACACTTTGTTTGTTGTATTGTTATACTTTCGTTGTTACACTCTGCTTGTGTTATTGTTACACTGTTGGTGTTACATAATGATATGAAATAGTGAATTATTACCATTCACCACCCAAAAATATTTTCAAATTACCATCTCATCTGTTACACTATTTTTTATTTTAATTTTCACTAATATTGTATGTGCTGCATTTTTTCAGGTTTGTTTCCTTTGGCATTTGCTGTGGTTGACTCGGAGAATGAGACAAACTGGTTTTGGTTTTTAGAACAATTGTCTAATATATTGGATAAGTCTCGAGTTGTTACATTTGTATCTGATCGTAACTTGGGTCTGTTAGAGGCAATGCCGAAATTTTTCCAAATGCTCATCATGCATTTTGTTTGCAACATTTGAAAGGTAACTTGCAGGATAAATTAAGTGGTGGTTGTTTTTTCAATGTATTTCGAGAACGCATGGTGAGATTGTTATGTGAGTGTGCTTATGCACCAGCACAGTCACTTTTTAATGAGAAGATTGAAGCGTTCCATCGTCAAGGAGGTTTTAATGTAGACAGGTTCCTGTCTAATCTTCCATATGAACACTGGACAAATGCTCATTTTTCAGGGAAGTGTTATGGTGAGATGTGTTTTAATGCTGCCAAATCGTTTAACGCGTGGATTTTGAAAGCTCGGCATTTACCTATTATTAGCATGGTTGACACAATTAGGGGACAGATAATGGATCAAATTGGCCAAATGATGAAGATATGTTCGGATTGGAATGAGAATTTATGTCCTAATATGTCTTCGAGATTACAAGCTGCATTTGATGAGGGGAGGTCATGGACTGTGCGGGTGTCGAATAACCAAGTGTATGAAGTGATGTCATATCCTTCGGTCACCATTGATATTGTGAATGACACATGTTCATGTTGTCAGTGGCAAATAAATGGATTCCCTTATTGACATGCGAATTCCGCAATACGAAAGAGTGAACGGAATATCAATGAATTTGTTGATTATTACTATCATGTCAGCATGTATAAGATGTTATATTCTGAACCGATTTATCCAGTACCAACTGTATATCGTGATGAAAGTTCAAATGTGAATGTTAATATTTTGCCACCATGTACGAAGAAGCAACCTGGTAGACCAAAGAATCGTAGAATTCGGTCTAGGGGAGAAATCATTAGGCGAATTTGTTGTGGCCGGTGTGGGCGTTTGTTTGGGCAGTCACAACAAAAAGTCTTGTAACTAGCCATTGTAGACTGGTTTAATGCTATCATTTAATGACATTGTTTAATGTTTTAAGTTTTTTACAATGTGTTTTTTTCCTCATTGATTTGGTTTGTTTGTTTTAGATAATTTTTCAAATTGTAAGTATATATATATATATATATTATTTTTTTATAGATTAGTCTGTATGCAACCCACACTGGTCTTGTATAGTAATTTAACACACTGTTTTGGAACATTTTATTGGATACATGTTAAATGTTACCCTTTGAATGTTTTCCTATTACACTTTCCACATTATCCTTTGGCATGACATCCGTTAATCAACAATGAAAAAACACTTCTTTTTTTTTTGTTTATTTTTTTTAATAGAAAAATTTATTGTTTTATCTATACAAAAAAATATTTACAAGAAGCAAAGAAGATAAGCCACATGTTGGCTTTAATCCTTTAAGACAACAAAACCATTCTATACTTTGTAAATCAAGAAAAACTACAATCTCTCAAAATCCAAGTAAAACCAGCAAGCATGGCAGCACCCTGCATCTTCCCATATATAACCATTAAAATTGCAGACTAGCAGTACATTCAACACAGAAGAATCTGATAAGTAAAATGCACATCACATCAGCCTACCTCCTTCCAATAACTCATCAGCAAATGCAGCAAATCAGCAGCACAAAATTCAGCACAGCTTGCTATTTGGACAGCATAAGATGCCAAGAAAGCAACAACAAGAGTCCATATGGCCTTAGTAATCACAAAATAAGCTAAATTGATCCTTAAATCAGCTAACTATTCTTTCCCTTGACAGTCATCTTCCCTCTTAGTGTGGACTCTCCCTGAAGATGCTAGACAAATATCAATCACCATATACCACAATATCACACAAACGAAGAACATGTACATCCATGTATCACCATTGACCACTGTGCATTTGTGTAGGTGCAACTGTAAACATGTTACACTTTCAATGTTACCATCTTACACTTTTCATGTTACACTTTCTTGCATGGTACCCGTAAATCAACAATGAATACACACTTGTATCCCTGAACATTTTGGACAAACATCAATCACCACATACCACAATGTCACACAAACAAAGAACATGTACATCCATGTCTCACCATTCACCAATGTGCATTTGTGTACGTGCAAGTTTAAACATGTTACACTTGCAATGTTACCCTATTACACTTTTTGACATGGTACCCGTGAATCAACAATTAATCCACACCTGTATCCCTAGACATTCTGGACAAACACCAATCACCGCATACCACAATGTCACACAAACAAAGAACATGTAAATCCATGTGTCACCATTCACCAATGTGTATTTGTGTACATGCAAGTTTAAACATGTTACACTTGTAATGTTACCCTATTACACTTTATGGGTTACACTTTTTGACATGGTACCCGTGAATCAACAATGAATCCACACCTGTATCCCTAGACATTATGGATAAACACCAATCACCACATATCACAATATCTCACAAACAAAAAACATGTACATCCATGTCTCACCCATTCACCAATGTGCATTTATGTACGTGCAAGTTTAAACATGTCACACTTGCAATGTTACCCTGTTACACTTTACAGGTTACACTTTTTGACATGGTACCCGTGAATCAACAATTAATCCACACCTGTATCCCTGGACATTATGGATAAACATCAATCACCACATATCACAATATCTCACAAACAAAGAACATGTACATCCATGTCTCACCATTCACCAATGTGCATCTGTGTACGTGCAAGTTTAAACATGTTACACTTGCAATGTTACCCTGTTACACTTTACAGGTTACATTTTTTGACATGGTACCTGTGAATTAACAATGAATCAACACATGTATCCCTGCACATTATGGATAAACGCCAATCACCACATATCACAATATCTCACAAACAAAGAACATGTACATCCATGTCTCACCATTCACTAATGTGCATTTGTGTACATGCAAGTTTAAATATATTACACTTTCAATGTTACTCTGTTACACTTTTAAAATGGTAACCGTGAATCAACAATGAATGCACACTTGTATCCCTGGACAATATGGATAAACCTCAATCACCACATACCATAATGTTACACAAACAAATGTCTCATCTTACAATAATTATCAAGGGTAAAGTACATAAGTAATGAAAATTTTATCAATTGTCTTCAAATTTTTTCTTCACTTCCCTACGGATTTTGAGATCTTCTTCATTCCAAGAATTTGGATGGTTGAGAAAAAGTGACATCATTTCAGCTCGGAACTCGGTCAGCTCTCTTGCTGTTAACCTCACATTAATCTCTTCTCCTTTTGTAAGTTTTTTCATTATGTAACATACATACAAACCGCATGCAACCCTGCATTAACTCCAATAGTTAATATGTATTGATATTTTTTAAAAACAATAATTTCATTGAGAGAACGAGTACTTACGAGTTTGCCTTTTGTTGTGGACATGTCTGACATGATATTATTGGAAGCTCATTATCCTGTGTGTCTATATTGATTCCCTTCGAATGATTAAACTCCCTAAACTTCTTTTAACATATTTTTTCTGTAACTACATAAATAGGTTTAATATTATGGATATACACCAAACTAATATGGGCTATAAACATCACTGTTGTAACATAATCAAACCAATATGATTGCATCCTTTAGGTACATATCCCGGTTGCCTTTCGTCCTTGGCCTTAATGAGTTGTAATGTCTCCAGACACCTTCTTCAGTATTCAATACTAGCAGAGTCCAGTGGTCCGGAGAACAATTTTTTTTTCGACCATTTGAATTCATAGGGAAAGCAACATATTTTGAATCTCCGAATGCTGGTATGTACCTGTCTTTTTCTTTTTCACGTGCATACTCTAGATTTGGAAGAGTTACAAAGAACTACGCATTCAAAATATTAAAAAAATAAGGTGTTAAACAACTGACAAATAATTTAAATGAACAACTAGTATTACATTATGCTATTTATAAATCTTACCCAATAAAGACTATTAATGAAGTAGCAACGTCTTTGAAATGTGGACAACTCATTGTAATCATCAATTTCTTTTAGCATATCAGCCCAACAATCAATGACCGGTTAAAAAACAAATATCATGTTCCACTATACAGACTATGTTACACTGTCAACAAACACTTTATATCTAGAAAATTCAGTTAGATGTTACACTTTTAACAAATATGTATGTTGTTGTATAGCTCGCATGAAGGTGTCATTATTTTCAAAACATCCTCCACATATATTACGCTTCCAACTCCAAACCCATACCATATTTGAACACTACAATATCATAAAATTTGGAAGCAAACTTGTCATATATTCTATAGTAATGAACAATTTTTTAATAACAAAGTAGGCAAACTTGACGGTAACACTTACCCGTAACCCTCTTCATTATATATCGTCGTCAATTTGTTGAAATCAATGACATCTAATGCTTCACAGTCCCTCCATATTTTTTTTATCTCTTTGTCTATCAGTCCTTCAATGGTAGTTATCTTTTCCTTGCTGTCATCATCATCAACAATCTCAACTGTTCTCCCACATTTATTTTCAGTCAAATCTGTTTTACGGTTGATCGTATCTGACGTAACAATCTGTTTTTTCCCTTTTTTTTTCCACTATACTCGAATTCTATATTTCTATTTCATTTTCTGTCACTTTTCTTTATGTTTCAGACCACAAATGTTTGTCCTGTTTTTTCCTTTCCCACATGATCTTCACCTGCAATGTTGCCTTTCTGATATTTCTGGGTTATAAAATGAACAGATAATTCATTGATTTGATCAATCAACTCAGTGTTCATCTTTTCTAGATTTTGTATTGTTTCCTTGCAACCTTGTATTTTTGCTTCAAAATTTTGTTCCCTCTTTTTCAAATTTTCAACAACTTCTTTCAACTCATTTATAATCGTCTCATTTTCTTGAATTTTCAATGTAAATGTAGAGTATTGTTTGTCAAACCCAACACCAGCATAAACAGAATGAGAATGCTGCAAATAACATTTGTCTGTGACAATGTTCCTTATAACAATTTTGTACACATCATTTTCTTTCAATATGTCTTGAAGTCTTTGGGTGTTTCTGTCTGCTTTTTCTCCTACAGTACCAACATTGTGCGTCGCTTCGTTCATTGCAAAATCAAGAAGAGATTCAAATGTCACATTTGAATGTCCATCACCTCTAATTGCATCCACCATGACCAAGAAATGTATCATTTTCTCCCTGTTTATTCCCACCACACTCAAAAACTTCTCCATCCACTTGTGCATGTTCTACCTCCTTTTCTGCCTACGTATACTTGCTTCTTCTTCTTTTCTGTCTGCTTATTTTTTCAACTTTACCACTTTCGGTTTTTTCCTCAATTTCAAATTGGCCCACTTCTTGATTTTTGCTTCCCTTATATTTCAAAAAAAATTTCTCTTCTGTTGTTCTACTCAATCTATGTCTCAAAACCTTTGCAACATTTTAAAAATATATAATTGTATGCATTAATTAACACAAGTGTAACATGCAAGTGTATCACTATATTGTAACATTACAGTCTTTTTTATGATGCAAGTGTATTATAAGATAACATAAAAAAGATATAACAATAATGTAAGATGGACATATTAATTTGAATTTGTTATATTTAACCAACTTACATGTTTTGACTTCAATTTTCCAAGTGTCCTTTGTTTCATTGCTCTTTGAAGTTCCGGCAGTTTCCATTTCAAAATCCTTAGTATTGTATTTGGATTATCAGACTTGACAATTGTTGTATGTTCACAAAGTCAATACTGCACATAAATGTAAATTTAATTTAATCAAATGAGTTACATTATGTTTATTGGACAACAAGAAACAATATTGAAAATACAATCAGGCTGTTAACATCTTACCAGTAACAACATTACACATCCACTAACTTCAGATGGACTGCTACTCTTTTTTTGAAGTGAAGAGATAAGAGATTTATATATTACACTTGACCAATCATATTTCTTCATTTCATCTATATCCTCAACGTATGAAACAAATCCTCATCCTATAGCTGTCTCAGTGGTTGTGAAAAATAGTGTAACCATTAAGAATAGACATAGGAGTCTTGCAACGTCATGTTTGTTTGCACCTCTTGCTGCTTCAAGCAATCTGCTCCTTATCAAAGTTGATGTTAACCTGCTATCTTTCTTAAATCTCCTTTTAACAAATTTTATATTTTCCTTAGCATGAGATAAACAATCCATGGGATCGCGTCCATCACCAGTGGCACAAATTATTTTCACATCACTCCTTCTCAATTTAATGTCCTCGCTACCAATGTGAAATTTAGATTTATTATCATCAAAGCACATAATTATATCATGTATGATAGTATCGCTCTTCCTACACCATGTCATGTCTAGTTTTTTGTCAATGATGGATTCAAACAGTAACCAGAATGGTGTTTTCCTCAAAACAACCTTGTGTGCTTCACTAATGTTAATTTCATCTATTGCTCTAATTATTGTAAGCAAATTCGATCTGTATTTAGCATCTTGCTTCGATTCCACGACTTGTTTTTTTCCCATCACAGCTCTGAGGTGGGAAGTGATAAAGAAAAAATGTGTATAAATTATACCAAAAGGTTAACTAAAAATATAACAATATAAACAAAATTAGACAACCAAAAAAATAGTGTATAACACAGCCACATAACTGAATCAAATAACAATGTATGACACATTCAAAAAGTGAAGCAAACACAATGTATAACACAGTCTAATCAGTGAAGCACAAAATAGAATATAACCAGTAATAGTGTCTCCTTTTTCCATGTCACATTAAAAGTGTGAAGTATAAAGTGTAAAGTGTAAAGTGTAAAGTGTTGTAAAGTGTAAAATGTTACATGGTACACTAATGGATTGTTATTGAGAAAGTTTGGGAGTGGTCCACTATTTTTTATTTTGTTGGTAAACTAGTATGTTGTTACACTATTTTAGTAAATTTGTTACACTTCCATGTGTTACCATTCACATGTTATAATTTGTTTATTACACTGTGAAGTGAACACAATCCACATGTAATCTTAAAAATATTTAATCACAGAGTATAAGAACAAACAACCATGTCACTAAACAACCCGGGCAATTAACATTCACAGCACACAAATCTTTTAAAATAACAACAAAAAATCAATGTAAACTTAACAATATAACAACATAAAAGTGTTTCAAAACAAGTGTAATAACAAAAGCGTATCATTAATTGTGTAACGAAACACAAATTTTCAAATAGTTTTAAATTATCAAATAATTAAAATAAGATTTAAATATATAAACTTAAACAAGAAAAAAAAGTATAATGTAACCCATTATGATAATACACACAAAAAAAAAACATTCTTATTGAACAAGGAATAAATATTTTGTATTCATGCACAATATATTATTACCCAACAACAGGATCTTATAAACATAATATACTGTTTCGTGTCTACTTGTCCATTATTAAACACGGTATTAATAAATTTGTCACATTTTTATATATGTTATCCTTTCTATGATACACTTTATATATTTACATTGTCATATTCACACATTCAACATTTAGGATTAACACAGAGTGTAATCAGAGATATTTACACACAAGAATAATAAACAAGTGTGTCACTTAACACTTCACAGCACAACAAAGTTTAATAACCAAAACAAAAAGATTAAGTGAAACAAAATAAAAGTGTTTCAAATAAAGTGTAGCATCAAAAGTGTAACATGAATTGTATAATCTAACACAACACAAACACTAGTTACATTACCTTGAAACAAACGCTTATGTGCATATGTATTCAGTCAACCAGTTCACACATATATTCAAGTATTGAAAAAAAAAAAAGTTACAACATCCAACAATTCATGGTATAAACAATACATAATTTGACCAAAAAACAACAAAGATGAACATTAGAGGCCACTCAATATTCAAACAAACAAAATAGCGTTCTAATACATGAAATTGACAAAAAAAAATGAGAAGTGTAATGTAACCCATTGTGATAAAACACAATTAAATAAACAGGGAATGAAAAATTGTATTGTACTAAATTTTTTGATTACGGGTGACCCTTTATCATATTACACATATATATATATATATATATACACACACACATAAATATACAAACATACATTACCTCTTTTGACGATCAAAACAATCAACGAACACAGAATAAAACCCACTTCAAACCACAATCGAGCAAAGATCAAGAACAAGAAAGACCGAAAAAACCCACTTCCATGAAAACCCTCTTCAATCGATCGTGGGTTTGTAACCTAAATGCTTATTGAATCGATGAACAATGGAGATTCAACACCCTTTCTCTGATCAAACCAACAATGGAATGAGGAAGAGGATGAATCACCTTCTTTGAAGAGGAAATGAAGATTGGCGGTTTGGTGGGAAAGGAAGTAATGACCAGCCGTTTTTTCTTGGAACATAAAGAGATTCATTACGGTTTTTGAGAAAGTTGAAAAGATTTTGAATTAATGAAACCTAAATTTTAGCAGTTATGATAACTGTAATATTACATTTTTTAAGGAAATAAAAATAATAAAAAAAAGCATTTCAGTCTTTGGACCCAAGTACTGTACCTTTTTCCAAAACGTTTTTAAATGTGGACTTTTTGACAAATAAGTCTAATTTTGTGTACCGGCTTCCAAAGAATCCTCTAACTAATTACAATTCATAAGACGCATAAAACCCATGAGTTCCAAGTGAATACACTTCAAGAGCTCCACTACACCCCTAATACTGCATGGCATTAGGAGTGTTCATCCTACTCTACAGGTAATCTTTCGTCTTCCTACTCGATACTTTGCGGAAGAATTTTTTCTTAATCTACCCTATCCAATCAGGTGTGGTATTCCTACCTGACTTTTAATCGGGTAGGAAGTCGAATAAACACTTTTGTAATTATTAATTTTTGAATTATTTTAATAATTCAATTAAATAACATGCACAAATTTAACAACACAATAAATCAATAATATTAAAACCTAAAACAACTATAATAACAATTACAATAAAACACAAGAAAACATGAACATCAATCTATCATAATTGTTCCACAAATACAATAACAATTATTTTAAGTTTGAACCATATGAAACACATTAAAATTATAACTGCTCCAATAGATCACCAGTTCACCACAAATCATGTAACCTACATAAAAAAAAATTCATGTTTTAGCAATTCAAACATCCACAACAATAATAATGTTATAATATAAATTATACCACACAAATACTCTAATAATTACTAAAAAAATATAAAAAAATTAAATATATTTTTTGCGGGTAAGGTAGGGTAGGAATGTAAAAATTGATGGATATTTTGTATCTCTACCCGATTTAATCAGAAGACCAAAAACTCTTCCGTATTCCTATACAATTTTTGCCACTAACTGTTCAACAGGATAGGATAAAAAATTGCGGTCAATCAAAAATTTAAACACCTCTATATGGAAGCACACATTATTGGCAATTATATATAGTGTAATTATGTTTTCTATGTATGGCAAAAGATCCAATTAGACCCAATTATTGCAGCGTGTCCTAGTTGTGTATGTATCCTATTTTTTCATGATTTTTCATATCAGCATATTTGTGTCGTGTCAAAGTTCAAGGGACTGAACACCTGTAATATAAAAAAATATTTGTGTCGTATATGATACGTATCCATTCTTTATTGGTTGGTTTTTCTTACTTAGGCTAAAAACAAAGAGTAATATTTTGTTGAACCTAGCATAATACCCTTTACCCAATACCCTTTACCTAATGTGCTAAGTAATGTTAAGGAATATTGCCTAATGATAAAGCTTAATATTTTTAAACTTTCATACAATAAAAAATATTTTTTTAAAAAAAATTAGTTATAGTTGTGATAGTATTAATGAATCACTCTCGGAGATTCCACACAGCACATTAAACTTAAATCGCTCTACAATTTTACAAAAAAAAAACATATTTTTTTTTGTAAGTAATATCAGTCCCCACTATATGCGTTTGAAAATATATATACAAACACAAGTAATGTTATTTGGACCTAAAAATTTGACCTAATTTACTGACAATGATGTGACTTAATAGGAATTATTGGATCAACACTAAGTTCCAATATTTGATAGGGCCTACAATCAATCTAAAGGTCATAGTGAATTAGGTCAGCAAATTAGATCAAATTTTTAGGTTCTAATAGCATTTCTCATATAGACACAGTATTCCAATCATATTGGAGAGATTTATGCACGAGGTATGGTTCTTTTATATAATTACAATCTTTTCATATACTGAATAAATACGATCTAAAGACACATTATTCCTCAATAATGTGTATATCCTCAAAAAAATTAAAGAAAATATTTTCTTCCCATAAGAGAGAATCAATATCGGGAATAGGTCCTGCAATCTCGATTTCTGAGAGCCAAGGTAGCGAACAACATGAATAATTTCTTTGTTTATTTTTCTAGTTGTCCTCTTCTTTTTCACAAGCCATCCAAACAGTGGTACTGGATTTGGTTTCTTGAACGTAGGTTGAGAAAATAGGTACTTGGGAGGATGAAAAGCTTTGAGCATGTTTGATTTGTATCTCAAAAAATAGTATTTAAAAATAATTTTTAAGAAGAATTTTAAGAAAGTGTTTTTGAAAATTTTTAGATTGCAAAACCTGTTTGGTTATGTATTTTTGAAAATAGTTTTAAAGAACAAAAAATTATAAAATCTGTTTGGACAATAATCCACAAAATTAATTTTTAATTTATTACTTTTGACCAAAAAAAAAATCACACTTTTTATCTTCTCTCTCCGACTGTAACTCCACCATCATCTAGAGTCTTCTCTCTCTGTCCACATTATCTTCTCACAACCCCACACACATAGCCATTGCACACCCACCCACACATACAACCATCTCACACCCACACACAGACACACAGACACATATATACATATATGCACAGATCACAGATCTGTATCACACACACACAGATATATATATATATATATATATATATATATATACAAACACACAAATCACATATCTGTATATATACATAGATCTGTGTATATATACAGATCTATTCAAATCTGTTGCACAGAGAGAAAGAGAAGAGATGGATTGCGTGAGAGAGAAGATTACAGTTGTTCGTTGTCGACCTTTGGCCTTCGTCGATGCTCATACGTTGTCGTCGAACTTCGACAGAGAAAAAGAAAGCAACTGGAGTTAATTGTGGGTGCTCCTATTTTGTAGTTAAAGGGATTTGATGGTGAGATCTCATAAATTGGGCTTGTTTCCCGTGTTTTCTGTGTTCTGAAAATTTGTTCCCAAATTCAACCAAAATAGCCCCAACATGTTCTCTAAAAATCCATCTCAATTCTCACTTTTTTTTAAAAAATTAGAGATTAAAAAAACTAACCAAACATGTTTTCATTGTTTTTAGAGATTTGAGAACAAAAAACTATTTTCTAGACACAAACCAAACATACCCTTTGTTTTTGGTGTTCTTTGGTGGTCTTCCTCGACCTCGATGGCATGCCATGTAAAGGCTTCTTGTAAATCGAATTTTTTGCTTCGTAAACTGTCAACATAACCGTGAAATTGTAAGTTCAAATTTAAAGATAGGGTTAATTGCATTAGAGATCCCTAAAATATGGTATTTGTCTTATTTTACTCTCCAATATTTTAATTGTATTATTTTGATCCTTGAAGTACTAAATATGATTTATATGATCCCTCAAACAGACAACGTTCAGATTGCTAATGATTTTTTATTATAAACTTGTTATGTAATACCTAAATATAGATAAAAAAAAATAACTTTAATAGCTCTTAAACAAAATTTGGGTAACTCTTGACAAAAAATGTGTAATATGGGTAACTTTTAACCAAAATTTGAATGACTCATGATCAAAACTGTGTAATATAGATATCTATTTAACCAAAATTGAGTAGAAATTTGTTCAAGAGTTATCTAAATTATTTTGTTGTTCATATTTAAGTATCACATGACAAGTTTATGATTAAAAATCGTTAGCAATCTAGACGTTGTCTGTTTGAGGGATCATATAAAAATATATTCAATACTTCAGGGACCAAAATGATGTAATTGAAATATTGATGACTAAAATGAGACAAATCATGTACTTTGAGAACTTTCGGTGCAATTAACCCTTAAAGATAACTATAATAATATTATATTGTATACATACGAAGGGATATAACTGTCGGACTAAAACCTTGAAATCGTGAAGTCACGAATCAAAATCTGATGGCACTTGAGGTATGAGAACAACCACCTTATACAAATAATGATAATGGTAGAGTTTAAGCTCTGTAATGACCCTTTTTGATACAAATTGCACTACCTTAATTAGGGTTCCATTAATAATTAGGAAAATTATGACTTATGTCGGTTTAAAAACTATTAAAACAAGAAGTATAGGATTGTGGACAAACCAATCCTTTATTTGATTCACTCAATTTAGCCTCCCAAGAAAAAAACAAATTGATGCAAATAAAGAAATATGTGTAACAAAAAAAATTTACTCACGATTCTTTTAAATCTGTAAGTACAATTTAAATTACAGATATATATAATTATTCACAAATCACGAGATTATAACTAGAAAATATAAACACAAGTCGTGTGAAAGTAGAACTCACTTTTTATATGAGCATTGAAACAAACCGTAGTGGCTATCTTTTACTGAGGATTTAATATCGTAGGACATCAAAAAAAAAAAAAAAACTCTTTATAATCAAATAGACACCCATCAAGGCAAGTCTGATGATGCACAAAATTGCTTTGCACACCATCTGTCAAGTGATTAAAAATAAATACAGTAATTAAAGTAAAGGGAGATGGAGCAGACAAGATTTATAGTGGTTCGGTCAATATGACCTACATCCACTCTTTGAATGGCTTTGGTCGCCGAATAATTATTAGCCCAAGGGTGTAAGGAGCAGAGAATACAAGTTTTGAGGAAGAACAAAAAGTTGTGCTCGGGTAAAAGTGTGATGCCCCCAAGTGTTGGTGGGACTTACAATTTATAGGTGTCCCCTAACAGGTTGGGGCGACTTTACAACAACTAAACAACTATTTCGGTGGAGCTCATGACTTTTTTTCAACAGGCGAGGTGGTTGAGGTGCTCTCCACAAGACTCGGTCCGAGGTGATAGACTGTTTTCTCGGAGGTGCAGGTAAGTCTCCCATGCTCTCTCTCTTGAAGACGTAACCAAGCTTATGAGTTTGATTGGACTTAGGCCTGATGAGTCTTTATAAGGTTGGGCTCTCCAATTGAGACTGGACTTTCCATAAATTGGGTTATTTGGACTTGACCCATCAAAGTCTATCATTTCTCATATAGAAGACATATAAAAATAACCTAACTTATAACGGTGCGCGTAAGTTGCATAAAAATTGAGCATAAACTTTTTTTTTTGGGTACATAATTGAGCACAAGCAGATTGAAATAGATATGTAATATAAGTACATACTATGTGGTTCTTTTTTTTGAAGATAAATAGCTTCACTAACCAGAAAATATAGATATTACAATGACGCTCAAGACATGTCCAAAGTAACAGACATTTCTCAAGGAGATTTATTGGCACAAACGTAATCTACAAAAGAAGCACTACTTTTATGACCCAATAGATTAGTAGAAATAATCATACGCCTAAAAATAGTAAAAATATGTTCAAACATATACAACATAGTTTCTCTCACATCCCAAGGGATTAAAAGAAGGAAAATGTATGTGATAGATCATAGTTATTAAATTGATAATGAATTTTAACTAGTAGTGGAATCCTCTGAATAGTTCAAAACAGAATGACCTGGACACCAATTTAAGATTAGCAGGGACTATGTCAACTTAAAGAAATCAATGTATGAACAAATGCCTAACTCACCCAAAACTTTTAGATTGAGATAACTATTATTTCTTGCTCAAGTGATTTTCAATGTAAACTTCCAGAACCATCCACATATTCCACAAACAACATAATAGTTTGTCACAAAAAACTTCGTGTGATAGGTGGCGTGAAATGAATCATGATTGATATTTAGGACTACAAATGACAAGGGGTCCTTGTCTCTGTTTGGAATTGATTGGATGCAAGAATGTTTCCGACTTCTTTAATTTTATATGTTAAATTATGATTTCACCCTTCAACCGAAATAGAGTAAGAGGGCCTCCGAGAGGAGTGGTATTAGGAGTGATAACCTTATAATTGTCAAAATGTTACTTTAAATTCAAAATTTTAGACTTTAATGGGGGTGGCATGCTTGGTTGCAAAATGGTATCAAGGATCTTGGAGTGACATTTTTGACAATTTTAGAGAAAGAAAGGAAGAGGTTGCAAAGCTCTACCGCTCTGTTCAACGGTAATTTTTGTATTCTACTGTTCAATATCAATGGTTCTATTCAACAAAAAAAATTCTATAAATACAGAGATTTTGAAAGAAAAAAATTTGTAAGCTCCCCACTGCTGATTGAAATTGTTGACTCTGTGGGTGTATGGGTCTGTTCAATGGCCGATTAGTGTTTGTGGTTGTTACCAAAACTCCTGGTTGAAATCTTCGTTACCAAAGCTTCCGCCGACAAAGAGAGGGAGAAAGCATGGGACGGAGAGAAAGACACAGAGAGACGAATGGGTGATTTGCGTGATTTTGGAGAAGGGGAGGGAAGCGTGATTTTGGAGAATGGGGAGGGAAGTGTGATTTTAGGGAATGGGATGGCAGATTTAACTTATAATTTATTTTAATTAAGGGTGATTTAATTTTTAATTTGTTTTAGTTAAGTTTAATTATATTTTTTAATAAAAAATATTAAAATATTAAAATGACACCCCATTTTAGTACCAGTTATTAGAGCAGATTTATAATTCAGTAATGCCAAAATATTATTCAAAATTACAAATTAATAATTTGACACCCCAAAATGACAACTCCTTTGGAGTTGCTCTAACATAGTGTGCCGTTTACTACTATCAATATAAATTGGATGGGAATCAATTGTTTAATCACATCTCATATTTTATCCGAACCGAACATTCGCATCTGAGTTACTAAAGGTGGTAATCGTGTCGTGTTCATATTTGTGTCGAGTATTAATCTATTTTAATCCAATCCATTTAGCTAATTGTGTCGAGTCAAGTCGACCTATTTATTTTTTGTAACGTGTTCGTTTTGACCCATATAACAACTGAATAAAAAATTTAACATTCAAATTTAAGTCTAAAATTTAAATGTCACATAATTGAACATATATTTATAC
The DNA here is from genome assembly GCA_963454935.2 of Ilex paraguariensis. Classification (NCBI taxonomy): domain Eukaryota; kingdom Viridiplantae; phylum Streptophyta; class Magnoliopsida; order Aquifoliales; family Aquifoliaceae; genus Ilex; species Ilex paraguariensis. The sequence goes on along the minus strand of CAUOFW020004314.1, from coordinate 113,368 downwards.
TTTTTCTATAAACTAAAAATTAACTTAATAAATATAACAATAAAAATGAGTAAAAATATCTTTTTTTATACAATAATTATGTCACAGCTTGATAAAATATAATAAAAATTAATATTTTATTCTTATAATACTAGTTAAACGTGTTAATCGTATCAATTTTATACTGTTTGTGTTTGACACTAGCACGATTTATTTTTCTTATTAAGGGGTCGTGTCATTTTAGAATTCATGTTAAGAAATGGTCAGTCATGCCCCACTAATTTTGTGTCGATCTGGAGTCGTGTTTTCTTATTGTATCAAAAATAGTCACCTCTAAGAATTACCACTCATTGCTCCAAACCGGAAAAATTTTGGAACGGAACAATGTGAAAATAAGCATAACACCACCATAAACCCATATCATAGCATACACACATACCTATAGATATATTAATTAAAATTGAGTAATTATTTAACGATATTCTGTTCAAATTAAAATGTAATTTATTAAAATTCACCTTTAGTTTAATTATTGGGATAAGATTGACTTTTCTTTAAATGATTCGATATGAACCGTAAAAATTAAGATCGTTGAATAGTCAGATTGAATATAAACTAAGTTTTCAAATCGAATTCAGATCAATTCAAATTCTATCCAAAATCTTATCACTGTGAAGAATTTCTGGCTCCCCCCCGCCCCGATAGTTCCTATCGTGTCTAATTTTATGAATTAACTTTGTGACGATATTATCAATTTAGATACCAATTTTTCAAATATGTAATTGTTCTCATGTATTGCTGCTGTGGGAATATAAAATATTGATCCCGAATTCTTTCAAAAGTTAAGAACATTTAGATCAAAGGATTTCTATGTGAAAATTGACTTTTAAAAAAAAAAAAAAGTTATTAATTTCAGTATTATCAGAATCTTGACCAACAAAAAATAGTTCCCTTAGCAGTTGGCCTAACGGCCGCCGTCCCCATGTTTAGACCTATGGGTTCAAAACTCGTCGTCCTCTTCTCTGTAATAAAATCTAATCAAAAAAAAATTGATTCTAAATAAAAGGCGACCTAAAAAACGTTGGAACAAGACTTTGTTGAGTTGAGTAGTATTATATCTGACTAAAAATACATCTTGAAACCCACATTATTCATCAAAATTGGGTATATTGTCCCAAAAATTTAAGAAAATAGTTTCATCCCACAATATAGAATCAAGATCAGGAATAGGTCCTGGAATCTCTACTTCAGACAAACAAGTAGAATAATTACTCGATGAAGATGGAGGAATACTACATTCCTTGTCTCCTCGTCTCCTCGTCCTCGTCTTTTTCGCAAGCCACCCGGACTGTGGGAGTAGATTTGTTTGAATATTTGTATTGAGATGTTCTTCTTTTGTTTGAGTTTTGGTCCGTGGTTTCTTGAATATTGGCTGCAAAAATAAATCAGTTGGGGAATGAAAAGCAATTTTTTTAGGGTTCTTCGGTGGTCTCCCTCGGCCTCTATGCATCGCCATGGCTATAGTGAAGAAGCCCTTAAATCGTAGATTATTTTGATAGCAAGCGTTTCTTGAATTGCAAGCTACAAAGAATATATAATATAATATTCGTATTATTAATTGTAAAGTTGGTTCAAATCGAATAATATTCAATATAATTTAGTACATTTTACACACAAAATTGACGTAAATTTGAGAAAAGTATCAGACTAATAACCTTAAAATCACAAGCTCGAATCTAAGAACAATTTGTATCTAAGAAGTTGAAGTTGTCAGGCTAATCAAGGTAATGACCCTTTTTATAGGAATTTTAGTTTTATGCTAATCATTGAAGCAAAGAGATTTCCTAGTAAAATTGCTCTGGCTTGTAGTTACAGTTACCTTAGGATTAGATGGGTTTTCAGTACATCCTACTTGGCAATTGAATTTTTTTTTCCCACAACAAACAGGAAACTTTATTAGATATGTGGGTCTAAATAGTTTCCTAAATTGAAGGGGTTTGAGATCTCTAAATATGTCCAAAGGAAGTAGTAGTGTCAATTTTAAGTACCGACACATTTAACAAACACGAACTCGACACGATACAAATTTGAAAATAATGCAAACAATACATATATTGGATTAATGTCGAATATGAAAAACTTAATTTTGAGACAATAAACTTATTTAACTGGTATTGTAATAAATAAATAAATAAATCTACATTTTTTCACTTAAAAATGACATAGACATCTTAATTGAGACCCTTCTAGTAGTATGCAACAAGAGTTAAATATCATAAGATATGAAAAAAGACAACTTTCCCGGTGAAATCTAAGTGGGATTCACTATATAAGTGAGTTCTCCACCAACACGCATTGTCAACCAACCAATTGAGAAAAAAGTATACGGAAAATTTGGAGGCCGGTCCTCTTATATAGACTTATTTAAATATAAGTTTGTCAAGAAAATTTATTTGATTTTAAGTTCGTTTTTTGTCAATTTTATTATTGTAACCCTTCCGTATAAAAATGTTATAAACGACGTTTATGGACACAATAACCAATCATATACATCTCTTTTATAATTGTCTTCAAATTCAACTACAATCTTTCAAACCATAATGTTTTTTTATCTGAAAAACAAGAAATCGGTATTTACCAAAAACCGTTCATATTCAAATTTCAAACTCATTACATTCTATAAAATACAATTTTACTATTCCAGTTTAGTTTGGACTCTATCGACAAAATATTAATAATTAATATCAATTTTTAAGAAATAACAATAGTAACATACTCAATAAAGACAGTAACATGGTCACTAAAAAAATAGTAAAATGCTTACAAAAAAATAGTAACATGTAAAAAAGTAAAAACAATTTGGGATTTAATTTTATCAAAGTGGGCATTAACCTTGTAAACAAGATTCAAGAGAACTCATACATTAGTACCAAATTAAAGTGCTATATATTTCAATTTTATTATTTTTTTTGTTGCACAAGACAATTGAGTATTCCTTGGTTGTGTTACTGTGGAAAAAATTTATGTTATTGTACATGAACCGAAAAATTGAGTTCAAAATTTCGTTGTCTTGATGTTCACAATTGGTATTGAGTGTCGTAATTCAACTGCACCCACGTTTTCATTATCACGTGTTATCACCAACCAATAATTTATTAAAAAAAAAAAAAACCTCACACAAACTAATAACTACTCATTCATGTAAATCAATAACTATCCACTATTCTTTCATATATCAATAACTACTCAAATAAAATTCATTTTCCCTATTTAGGGTTTTATTATTGGATGGTTATAAATGTCATTAATGTTGTCATGATATCACCGTTGCATTAAATATTTTCTCGTATATTAGAGAGACGACCAAAGTAAAAGAGAGAGACTTTAATTATCAAATAGATACTTGAATCCAAGCATTCCTACCCTCTCATTTATATATACTTGAATCCAAGCATTCATACAAAAGGAATGCAGAAGTAACCTAATTAGACAGCATTTAATAAATTGATATGCATACAATTTATATGTTTGTACAAAAATCGAGCACAAACTAGTTTATACACCAAATTACAAGCTTTAAATGGAGAGTTCAGGTAGTGGTGGCACTTATTACTTTCAAAATGGAAGCTTCGGTGAGTGGCCAACTCTATCAAAGATCTGGAGAAAAAAACTGTGATTTACTACTGTTTATCTTGTCCTGTTCCTGAAAGCTCTCCCCCATTCTTGCACTTCGCCGGGGTGACCTTGGCTGGGGTTGAGCGCTCTGACTGAGAGAACTGAATCAAAATGTGCATCAGGAAGGTAACAACGGCCAAGACGATTGCTGAGATTGTGAGACCCTTCCCCGAGGACAGAAGTGAAGACCACATGAAAAATTTTAATGCCCCAAAGGTAATTAGACATGCCCAAGAGAGGACAACCTGTCATTGCAAGTAATTTGCAATTAGTTGAAGGGACAAATACTACAAACCCAAAGCAGCGTAGGACAAAGGGGAAAAAAGGGTATGTTTGCCTAACTAAATATGATCGGTGCAATAGACTTTGAAACTCACCACAAGGGACTTTACTGGCCGCCCGGTGTCTTGTAGTTTTTCATCACCAAAAGTATTCTCGACTAAATGCTTGTCCAATAACTTATCCTGATGAGTTAAAAGCATACAGTTAAGATACTCAAGAAAACTGATCAACAGCAACAGCAACAGCAACCCAGATGAACTATTCACGCTGAGCATATCATGAATAGTGCAAAACTACAAATATATTCATCCACAAGCATATACTTGTTCTAAAGCCAACCCTAAACAGTCGGGTTAAAGCTTTGTTGAGTGGAGACTTGTGTGAGCATACTTGTTATATATTTATACTTTACCCTAACTCATGATGTAACTTCTTCCCCCCCCCCCCCCCCCCATTATGCTAGCTTGTGGAGCCCAATAACATCACTACAGGTCAAAAAAGTAGAGGTAAATCGACCACTAATAAGAATTTAAAAAACAAAGTGTGCACCTTGGCCACAAAGATATCACGACACCATTGAGCAACAGCATCATCGGTTTCGGGCAAATCCTTCATCAAATGTCGCTGAAGGTGCACATGCACCTGCACAGAAGTAAATTATTAAAACCACTAGAAAAAAGGGCATCTTAAAAGTCAGAATTTTCCAAAACTACAAACAACTTTTAGGCATGAGTTAACATAACCAAACTTAATTAAACATAAGGCAGGTATATAATGACAAACACCTTGGAGGCATCAAATGTATGATATTTTATAAATGAAATTTATATATTATTCTGGATTATAACACTTACGCTTATCCCTTAAACGATGCACTGCTTTTCGCAGAACCAATTTCAATCACATTACCACATACACAATATTTTCCTTAATCCTGAATTCCTTCAAATTAATGACTCCTATAATCCCAAACCTGTCATAAGAATCCTATGGGCTTCATCTTTTAGCTTTTTCACTCTGAACAAAAATGCTAGGAAATTATTTCACTCCCTATTTTTATCTGAAGTACCATTTATGATTGGGTTTTTCGCTTTTTTTAATATTTTTTTTTGTAGTTTTCTTTTATTTATTGGAAGGGACCACAACTTTTTACATCTAATTAACAATCACTTAAAATATCCCCAAGTTCGGACCATATTTTTGTGGAGCATATTGACATTGCCCCTTATTGATTTGAAGCAACATTAATGATAATATCATCAGAACACAATCAAGCACTAATGAAACGTCCCACACGTGTACTTATAAGCATCAATATAATAAGGATTTTGCAAAAAAGGCAATAAGCAGATTTCTTTTGACCAAATTCAGAAATTTACCCCACTAAGTTGACTCTAAACCCACATCTAAACGCCATCACATATGCAGACTGATAAACACCACCGTCCAAATTTATAAGATTTTGCAGGCTTACCACAGAAGATTGCCCCTTAAAGAGTCTTAGCATCGTGGGTGCAGGCGAACTTTTGGGAATAGCCACTGTTACATCATAAATGGCTGGAACAAACGTGCGCATATGACTTACTGCTGTAACAAAGCCCTGAAAGCAACAGATGGATGGTTGATTCTTCATGTAAACTGGGAGATAAAATAAATATTGGAGCACAAAAGATAGAAAGCTATGCATTGCACGAAAGAGAGAGTTCACAAAATTTGATGGTATCTTTCCAACGTCCTGAACTGTTTGTCTTTCCAAAAACCTGGAGTAAGCAAAATTTTTTGATTGTCTGTGCAATCCGCAATTTACTCAGACAGCCCGTAAGATCAAAGGAATTTTGAATACTACGCAAGTCTAGTTTAACTGCATTTTGGACATTTAAAACAATCATCAACTATCACTAAATTGCTAGATAAACACTAATTGTGGAAGCTGATGCAAAAAAAAGGTTCTGAACCAAACAAAACATTCCCAACCACAAACATGAGCCCTAAATTCCTGCTGACCATTTACTTAAAGGTTACTGTTCACATGAAATAGAATGCCAAAGAAACCCAAGAATTTCCGGATTCTGGAATACCCATAAGTATGACACCACTATCAAAGGAATATGGAAAAGACAAGCAACGGAAAAAGAACCACAGTTTCTGTTTTGGAAGTAGGTGATGTAAAAGTCCAACCTTTGTACGTGGAATCAAAACATTCCTAGGAACAGGCAATCCTGCTGAGGTGGCATATTCTTGAGCTGCTAAGAGCTTTGCCTGTGTAAACCGTGTCCCCTCGACAAAAAGTGCCAACCAGAAGGCATGAGGGAAATCCCCTAGCCGCTGAAAACTTGACTGCAAATACAATCCCAAAAAATCCAGTTATGATCAATTAAGGCACACAATTGAAAAACAACCACCCCCACCCCAAATTTCAAAAAGAAGATGAATGAAAAACAAACACCCACAAATAAGAGAGATGTATGTACATCTACAGAAACAATACATCGTCAGAAAGGAATTAACGCTGCTGTACCTTCAACGTGATTTCATCCTTGGCCCAGTTTCTTTCAAGGAAGAGGTACTCAGAAAACCACATTGACCAACCTATAACCTGGCATGTATCGAACAGAGCTTTCTCAACAAATACGATTAGTTGCTCAAAGAAAAAGGTAAATCAGAATGAGTAATAAACTTCAGAAATGTTCACCCGGAAAAATAAAAAAGACAAATCTTGGCGCAACATAAAAATCTGCAGTAAGAAAATTGACCCAGAGAAAAACGCCTGCCCTTTAAGAACTTGATGGTCGCAACTTTAAGTCAGCTTTAAATCAAAAGGCTTCACCTCATTCATGATATATCACAGTAAGTCGAGTTAAAATACTTACAGGAAGGAGTTTTGATGATTTCTTCATTACAGCTACTGTGCTGCCAAGGCAACCTGATCGCTATCATAGAAAGATCCGATAATCAATCAGCAGAAACTACCATAAACTATAGATGACAAAAAAAATGGATCTCAAATGGGATAGTACAACAATTTCATAGCTTTCTTTTGACCAAAGTATATCTTCAGTGTACTCAGTATGTATGCATATAACTACCTGCATACATATTCATAAATTAAGCATATACATACAAATACATGATTTTCATATATGCATATACATATGTAAAACATATATGCATGTAGATATTTATTGATTTATAGGCTGGCTTTGGAGCAGTAGTAAGATTTCTCCATTTTGGCCTGGTCGCTATGAGTTTGAGTGACGGAAACAGTGTTTCCACAAGCAGAGTAGGCTACATACATCTGTCTCTTCCGAGACTCCACAATGACAAAAGTCTCGTGCCCTAAACTGCCTTCTTTGTACATATGTGTAAGCACATCGGTGCATGTAAGATATAGATAGAATAGGAACCTGAGCCAAAATCCATCCAACAAGCCAGTCAATGTCACTTCTGTGATTAGATATGACAAGCGCATGTTCTTTACCTGGAAATTTTACCAGCATAACCCAAATCAGGAACCACCCAGCCAAACTGAACGACAAACAATATTTATCTTTTGTCAGATACAAGGAAGCAAAATGGAAATCAAACAAATATAATTTCTAGAGTTACCCAGAAATCTAAAGGTTTCCGAATCTGTGTACAGTTGAATCTGCAAACAGAAGAATCTTACAAATCAACAATCGAACTTTAGATAATTCACAAACTGCATAACAAAATCTCACATCATAAGAAATGCCTCCTATTGTCATTTTGTTTCTTTTCCTTTCTTTCTTGACATGTAGTGCTTCATAAGCTACCAGATCATAACTTAAATAAACGTAATCATTACTAAAAAGAACACCCCCCCCCCTCTTCCTAACTTCAAAATGAAAAGTAATGAGCTAAAACAAGAGTAAAGAATATTTTGAAAACAATATTACAAGAAATTCTCAACTTAATGACTTCTTGAAAGAATAGACACAGCAAAACACACTTGAATGATTTCACAGACCAACTGTGATATGTACACAGGCAAATAGAGTTTTGCGTATTGTACATTAGTTAGGATGTTGTCCTTGTGGGGGATTAATATCACATGTCAGTCAGGTAAACATGTGTTGTGAGTCATATTACAAGTTGTGCATAAGATTGTAACCATTGCGGTTCTTGAATTTATATATTGTTCTGTTTAATAGCAATATTAGAAATAATTTTTACTTGCAATTTAGGATTCTCTTGGAGAATTGTAGAAGGCAGAACATGTCTCGCTAATACTTCAAAAAAGCTCCAAAAAAAAAAAGAAGATAAAAAAGCGTCATAAAAAGTGACATAGACTAGTAGCAAAGGCAAATAATTAGAACAAGGCATTGAAATTCACTGCAATTCAATGCCTACCATATGACAAACGCCAAGGGTTTTTCCGTCAGGTATAACTAACCGAATTAAGGACAACAATACCAATTGTTAACTTCTCGGGAGTTTGGAATAACAAACATGGAGATAAGCACAAGGGAAAAGATTCAATCAGTTTTTATCTAAAATCTTGACCAATAAACACCAACCTCAAGTGTATGACATATAGCCTCCCAAAAATAACTCCATTTTCATTTCCCAAATATTTTTGAGGTAAAAGTTTTCACCCCCTTTTTACTATTGCAGGAAAGAGTGAATTTATAAACATTATAGGAAGGCAAGAATATACAAGAACATTTACAAAAAGGGACCGAAAGATTGCAGGCAGCGAGAGTCAAAGCCAACACATCTGAGTTCACAATTTGTTCTGATGGGCTACACATTCAGGTTACCATCCAACCATTTTAACATTCAAGAACAAGACAAAAAGACCACCATCAATTGTAATGTACAAATCCTTTTGTCACCACAAAACCCCTTAAATAGGCCATTTAAAAGCAAACAACTTGACTACACAATTAACAGCACGGTTAAGCACAACCTTTACAACAATGATGGACATCTAAATCTTAGTATACCTCTGTAAAAGCTATGGTAATTCTGCCAATACGATGTAGGCAACCTTCATCTTGCATTTCAGATCTAGGATCTGCCTAATTGTTACAAACTTGTAATTATAAAAGTTTTCCTTCTCAATCTCACATTGCTATAAGTGAAGTGAAAAAAGGCAAATAGTCCAGTTTACTAACGTCTTTGGCACCAAATTTTCCAGTTTCAAATCTTCCATATTTGAAATTTCAAACCAATGGAGAACAAGAAGAAAAACCCAGGTAGTTCCAACTTCCACCAAAAGTCCTTTCGAATAGAATAATAAATACTAACTAGAACTGAATCAAGTATTGGTGAAATGAAGATATCATATCCATTGCCCAACAACCGAAAGGCAGGCCAATGAAGTGTCATGTATCCATTACAGAAGAATAACATGAGCCTGCTGAACAGAATGCATGACCTCCCATGTCATCACAAGATAACTCATAAGCCAACCAAGAGGGGAGACCAAGGGAATGGCCCAGTAATTAAAGGCTCTACTCCTGCAGTCGGAGTATGACGATGATGTAACGAATGTGTAACCATCAAAAAATCATGGTACAAAAATATAGATCAGAACAGAAAGGCAGCTACTGTTGAGACCAAAAAGGCAACAAGAGCCTTCAAGATCGAGAGGAAAAGACATGAGAAGAATCAGAATTCCACCACCAAGGCACCAACACTACCTGACAGAAGGGAAAAAAAAAATACAAAAGCCCAATCGCACTTCTCATGCTGACACAAATGATGTATTGAAGGCATTGGCTATGATCAATCTCCCCAAATGTCAGCTGCCTTCCCACCTTCAAGGAGATGACCTAGGGAAGACACTAACACTTCATAAATTACTACACTAGATATTATTAGGTCTTTAAAATACATTTTTGAAACATGAATACCCATAAGGAGCTTATGCTGTTTGACTAGCACTCCTTCAAACATAAATCAACAGGTGCAAATATTATTTACTCCTCAAGGCAATCATTAAGATGTCAATGTCTCCTGTCACCAGGTATGGAACAAAGAACAAGACACCAATCCTCTTGGCCCAACCATTACCAAGCACCATTCTTGTAAAGGAAATGCCACCTAAAAAACACTGCCATGTTTTGGAAGTCCTGTACAAACTGTGAAAAGATTTCATTCCCAAATCATTGTTAACTTTGGATTAGATAGGCTTCGCCTTCTATGTCCACTGTTTTTTAAAACTTGGTTCCATTATTTCTCTGTTTAGTGAGAGTTAAGATCCCCTTTCTTGCTTCTAGACTTGTTATAATTGCCACTTCCTCTCGCTTAAAGGGCAACCACACCCTCCAAGAAACAATTAAGTGGTTGGCAAGTTCTTAGCTCAGCCAGATCAACCTACCTCGCACAAAAGTGAATTAGAAGTCAACATTGTTACAGACAAGTACGGGTACAAAGTATGATAGCTATGTATATAAAATTATAAGCGGATAGCCATGATGAGGGTTCTGTGTCACTGCAAGATAATTATATGTAGAATTCGTAAATGGGGATTGATAATAACCTTAACACTTGCCCACCAATCAACGAGCCATATGAGTTCCAGCCACAACAACTCCGCCAACACTCGATTAATCCTTCTGTATGTATTCTTTGAAAATGTCCGTACAAGTACGAAGCAAATTGCCTGAAAAAAGGGGTTATTCTTAATGCTATCTTCTTTACAAAGGAAAACAATGTACTAATAGTAATAAACCTAGTAACACGAATATTACCCATAAAAGCTCTAAAAGCATTGAAATTTACATGAAATTGACCAAAAATCTCCCCAAATCCTTGGCCAGAACGATTCAATTTGAACAAAGCCCCCACAGAATCAGCTCAATCGAATCAAATCAATACAAAATAGTACACCGAATTTGAACACACGCGGAACTTGATTGTTTTGTTAATACATTTCGGTTACCTGAATGAGATTGATGACGAGACCTGAGATAAAGAAGAAAACACCCAACGGAACTACAACAGCTGCCGCTGCAATCGTCATGCCTCAGCTCCACGGGAGAATCGTCAGTTTCAGAGTCAGAGCATTGAGGCACTGAGAGAGAGAGACACACACACACACACAAACACACAGCACACAGCGTGGAGTTAATTTTCGATCAACTGCTGAAACATTAATGATGTCTGTGGTGGAGAGAGAGAGTCGGTGTCATCCTGTCAGGCACCGTCCGCTTCGCATGTAGCTTTAATTTTGGGGAGGTAGTAGTAAAATTTATAATAAATTAGATTTAAAAATTAGATTGGATAATTTTAATCATTGATTTTATTATGAGTTTTAGTATTTATTGAAATTCATTATCTATTCAATAATTGTGATTATTAAATTTAATTTTTAAATTTATATAACGTTACCCAATACTTTAAGGGCATGTTTATAATTTTTTAATAAAAGTTATAATTATAAAAGATATACTCAATTCTAAAATATTATAATTTATAAGAGAATTTATAAATTTTAAATATAAAATTATAGTACTTGATAAAAGTATAGATATAATGATTAAGGGGAATGCATTAATATTCCCTCGATTAATGCATTCCCTCCCACCCACAAGTGTAACATTAGTGACAGACGAGAATATTAATATTTTTGAGATATAATTTAAAATGAGAAATTATAAATAATTTTATGTGTATTAAATTTGTGCACAAAAATTTACATTATATTAACTGTAGTCTTTGAATCACTAATAGAACCTATTGATCTAATGATTATAAGTGATTTGGTATAAATTTTGATACATATTTTTAGTGCACATAGCCTTATTTATAAATTATTTAAAAAAATTAAGCATGTAATAAAAAAAATTGATACACAAAAAGATTGCATAAGAGTTTGGTAAAACATTTACCTTGTCCATCAACCAATGGAGAAACTATAAAATCTCTCGCAAGCATCCTTTTTTAGGTTGACATTCGGCTTTGTCCTTGTTTGTTTGATTTTAACTCATTATTTTGATTAATTTGTATCTTGTCATGTCCATAATTTTGGGATTTATTGAATTGTATCTTTAGATTGATAATAAAATTTATTTAATATTAAAATTTACTAATAATCGAATAATCACAATCATTAAGGCTCAAATCATATCTCAAGCAATTGTGCGGAGGAGACAAGAGAGCATGTTCTGCTCAGGTTTTCCTTGAGAAGAGTATAAATTCACAAGGTAACCCTTTTAATGGCCCCTTTTTTTTCCCTGGACTATTCTGGACTCCAAAGATTTTCCAGTGTCATGATGTCGACAGTGAAGAGAGAGACTTGAAATCAATACTAAAAATGAAACGTAATTATATATTTCGATCATTTTTGATAAATAGGCCGATAAGATAAGAAGGTAATAATTATTTCTAATTAGTATTACTCGGAAATGTGATGAGGTTAAAAATGTTCATTTTTTAAGGTTTTAAAATATAGGAATAATTATTTTTTACCTCATTGTGGTTTTGGATAGATGCATCTTATTTACTTGACATTTAAAATTATACATATTACCCTCTTAAAGTTATGTACTAAAATAAAATAATTAATACCGTTAATTTTAATAGAATAATAAAATTATCATACTACCCTTTTTTTGGTCTGATTTACTCTTAATAATATTAGTCAAACAACTGGCCAAAAAAGAAAAAAAAAATTAGTCAAATAGCATCCAACCAGATATTCTCACTCGCGCCTCTCTTTCTCCCAACTCTAGACTTCTATTGCTGATCGAAAACCAAAACTCTCACAAAATCATCCCATCCAACCCTACTCCCCCCCCCCCCCCCCCCCCAAAAAAAAAACAAAAAAGAAATCATCCCATCCAACCCAACCCAACCAGCAACGGCTCCCTGGCAACTGTCCTCTCTCTCCTGGTCTCTTCTTTCTCAGTCTCTTCCCCAAATTCATGCCAACAGGCGGCGATTCCCTGGGCAAACATCTTCCCCCCATCCCTCTTCTGCGTCTTCACCACCTCCTCTCTCTCTCTCTTGCGAGCATTAGCGCCCAGCCCTAACAACAGACCAACTCCCCTTCTCTCTTCTCACACATAAACTGTTCGACAAAATTCCCCAAAAGATCTTACTCTTACTCGCTGCCATCTTTGTTCACTGATTGGTAAACCTCTCCATACTTCTCTTCCTCCCAAGTCTGATCTCTAAAACTATCTCTCTTATTCTGTTTTTGTGGATTAGTTTTGGCTGTTTGCTTAACGTGGTTTTTGACGTAGCTGCTGTTAATTTAATAGGCTCTGTTTCAGTTCTTTGGGTATTCATCATTTTGCTCTTTATTTTTCAATTTGTGATTCCTTTTTTTTTCTCCCGTTTTGTCTTATGAAACTTGAAGTGCTGCTTAACTCAAGAACCCAGTGCATGAAAAATCATTGCATGTGTAGGCAATTTTTTTACCTACTGAATAAGGAGAATATAAATCACTAGCATTTAATTGTGTCATCTTGCATTGCGACTCATTGGTTCTTGATATATAGTTTCAGTTGTTATTGAAAATCGCAAATCTGACATTCTAAAATCTCACAGGTTTTGGGCGGATTGGAAGGTTGGTTTTACGAATTGCAACTTTGAGGGGATGATATGGATGTGGTAGCAGTCAATGATCCCTTTGTTGATGCTAAGTACATGGTAAGAGTGTGTAATTAGCTGGTAGTTTGACCATTCTTTTATTGATTTCTTAGCATTGTTAGGACACTAGAGTAGTGCTGAAATTGTCAGGGTATAGGCTCAAATATGAATGCAGCCACTTCGTTCAAGTATTGCCAAAGGTGCACATTCCATAAGCCAATATGGTGCTCTACATGGCAATCTATGAATTACAAAATAATTTGTTCCTTATATTATTAACGTGGTTTTGGATGTTTATTTGTTGTTTAAGTCACCTAGGGGTTCTTTTTTGACATTCAATTTGTTTAGTGTCATATAATGCTAATGCTTTCTTTTCTATGTGATGGGTTTTCTTACATTTGCACCATTATTGAGATATAGGGAAGCTTGACCAAAAAGATCGAGTTTTCTTGAAGAACTCTTCTCTGCCGTTTACCTTATGTCATTTCTTTAACTTTCTTAAATTTGTACATTTTTTCTTTAATTAATAGTAATGTTGACGAACCCACAACACAACACACACACTTGGGCGTTAAATTTGAGTGTTAAATAGAGTGTGTGAAATTTCAATTTGTTTTTTATTTTTTTTCAATTGTATTCTTCAATGTTTGATTCTTCAATTTCAATGTTCGATTTTTCAATTGCCACGTGACGAGGTCGAGAGTAATTGTGAGTTTGAAAATTGAGTTTTTGATGTGTAAATGAGGGATTTTTATCCTGATGTAGCGAAATGGGTGTTTGCTTCTATAGACATGTGGAGTTTGTGAAATGATTTGAAGTAATTTTTGTTGTAATATGTGATCAAGCTACTCTTTTTTGGCAAGCCAAAGATTGAGCATTTATGGCATAAGGGAGTGATCTTTGCCTATTAAATACATGAAAACAAACAAAAACACTCAAATACACACACACACACATGTATATTTACATCTATCTAGATACATACATAGAGGCATGTAACTATTGGTCAAATATTTTGATGTGAATGCCTAATAATTTTTTTGGTTTGAACGAGGTGATTTGAATTACAGTGCAGGCACTTCAGGTGATGTACACTTCATTGAATAATCCCTCACAGCTATCTGGTTGGAAATCAAGTGGTGTTGTCCGTGTGGAGAGTCATGGAAGGGGATCACATGCCAGGCGCTACTGTTGTTTCTATGTGAGTGTATATAATACAAGAATAGCCTTTTTGTGGTGATCTCAAAGCAGGATTATATGATACAAGAATAGCCTTTTTGTAGATTGTATTCTGTGGTCTAAGAATGACTTAGTGAGTCATGAGATGTATTTTTTATTGTTTAACAGTCATATTTCCGGGTTAGGACTCAACGGAACGATGGGATACTCGCTGAACAGCCTTACATCCTTGATAACAATTTAAGAGTATTCTTTAGAGTCTTTAACGTTCCAAAACATTGCAATTGTATTTTTTTCCCTCAAAATTTTGGCTGACATGTTATTAATGTTATTGTGATCTGTTGTTTATTTTAGGGATTTGAGTGGCAACAACATCCATGATTCAATTCCATACCAGTTACCACCAAATCTTACAAGCCTGTAATATTTAAATGCATTAAATGATGTTTTGTTTGAAAAGCCATTTAATTCAAGGCTTGATGTACATTACTTATCCATTTGTCTGATGCAGAAATCTGGCAAACAATAATTTAAGCGGGAATCTTCCTTATTCCATTGCCAGCTTGGTTTCTCTTAGTTATTTGTGAGTGGCACATTCTGAATGCCATTGATCTTCATTGTCTTAAATTTTACACTATTAATTATGAGTATCAATATACAGGTGTGTGTGAGTGTGTTGTCTCCATTGTTATCAATATACTTGATGAGTTAAAGGATCATCTCGGTAGATCCAGTGATGTGACTGAGAAACGAAAGGAAAGGGTTGCTGTTGATAGGAGGATGGCTCCACCTATGGGTGTTGATATGAAAGCAAATTGCAATAGATAGAATTGTTCCAGCTCCCTATTTCGATCATTATTGTGGGCCTCTCCCCTTCTATGAACCCCCGCTTCACCCAAGTTCTCCCATTTCTGTGCAACCCACCATTTGTTCTTAATTGTGACTTTAAAAAACCAAGGGTGGATTAATAGCCTTTTAGAATGATAAAATATATAAATTGTGCATACTGGTTGAAATTTTTAGAATGATAATATCATTGAGGCGTGAATTTTTATTTTTCAGGTTCGAGTTTTGTCCATTTTTTTTTAAAAAAAAAGTGGTTATTGTGATTTATTATTAGAATTTTTATTTTTGATATAGGTAATACTTTGTTAATCATTTATGTAAAATGTGGATGTATTAAGCATGCATTTTAGGCTTTTCAACTTAGTGTCGGTCCAAGTTTAATACTTGATTATTTCGTGTTCACGATTAATATTCGGTGTTTGTTTATTTTTAGCGTGTCTATATTAAGTGTTTGATTGTTTCGTTTTCAAGAGACAATGTAAGTTTTTTTTTTTTTGTTTTGAATTGCACAATTTCAGGCACGGATTATGGGGACAATTTAGGCTTTTGACTTAGTATATGTTCGAGTTCAGTACTTGATTATTTCGTGTCTAAATTTAGTGCTCGATGTTTTTTGAATTATACCGTACTCTAAAAGTACGAGTTATCGCTAATAAATTTATATTTGTGTTAAGAACTGGTAAATTCTCTAACCCAACCCATCTAATGATGGAATGTGTACCCCTCACGAAAGTACACAAGTAGCTTCACCAATAGGTTTTTGTTCAAGAGATTTATGTACATGATATTCAAGTTTCTCCCGATTAAAGTTCAAACTTTTTTTCTTTGAGGTATCTATTCTTATATTTATTGATCGGCCCGAACTTTTCGAGCTTAAATTTAGTTTAGATTTGACTCAGGTACAATTGGTCGAGCTTATATTGTAGTCCAAGTTTGGCTAGGTAAAATCTGGACAATATTTGAGTTAAAATTGAACTAAAACCGAGCTCAAATTCAAAAGATTTTTTTCTAAAAAAACATCAAATCCTAGAACTTGATAAAAAAATTCTAACACGATCATTCTCCTAACCAAAGTTCTCTCACATAAGAATAATCAACTGCTAAATCAAGACCAAGAAGTCCAAATTTTCAATAAATTTGTTAGAGAATAGTGAGAGACACGTATATTGTTTCCGATTCTATAGAAATAAGTATAGATTAGGGCCGTTCGATTGAATCATATCCAAGTCGAGCCACATGTTACTTAAATTCGACTCAATTATAAAATAAACTAAATTAAACTGGGTTTATTTATGATTTGAACAAGTCAAAATCGAGTCAAGTCCAAACTGAATTCATAGCTACTCTAATCATTTACCAGTCCTACGTGATCCTAGCATACATCAAAATACTCACCCCTCACCAGAATTATTCGTGGATAGCAAGAACACATTTAGGTGAAAAAGAACATCTATAAATTCACATCACTCCAGTTATTCCACAATATAAAAAGGGTTGTTAACTACAGTAATACAACATCATGGCCACACTACTAGCCAATTTTATGACAAAAGAATAACCCCCCAGTGCCCCCACCCCCAAAAAAACAAACATCTTCATCACCACAAACCAAGAAAACAAAAGAAATTTGCCAGTGAATGGAATTCAGTGGAATGAAAAAGCAATGAGAGAGAACATTAGAGAAGAGCAAATCAATGCCCCAGAAGCAGCCAACGTGCAGCTATTTCCAGTGTCCATGGGAGGGGTAGGTGCCACTGCGATGTCCTGAGCCATTGCTGCCGATATGAATAACAATGCCACAACCATGGTGATGAAAATTTGAGTTGCAGAGGCTCCAAAACTAGCCATTTCTATGCAGTATGTGTGTGTGTGTGTGAGACAGAGAGAGACGGAGAGAGAGAGAGAGAGTTTTGGGTGATTGTTTGGCTTTAGTTTGTTTGGAATGCTTCAGGTTACTGTCAATTTATAGGGGTCTGTTTGGTGAACGTGAAATGCTAATTAATTAATTTTGTATGATGTTTTGGTCACATAAGTGAATGGGAATGAAAAAGAGTACATGGAGATCTCCTTCTATACATTTTTTTGTCAATTTTTTTTAGTAGATCATTTATCATACAATTTAAGTGGGACTCGTTATACAGAAGTACATCCCTAACTTATTAATAATGGATGATCACCGTTTTTTTTTGCTGGTAGAAAATGGGGTAAGGGCAAATGAGAGCATTTAGAGACTACCTCGATAGACCCTCATTGGTGGGGATTATAAGGCTCCTGACCGTGCCCATTATTCCTTTCAAAAATGAACCTAGTTAGACTAATATAGCGGTCAACTACTGAATCCTAATGTCGACTTCATGAATCGAACATCAAACATCAAAATAAGAAGTTCGACCCTCAAGATGATCATCATTCACCAAAAAAGAAATTAAAAGAAAAGTGAATTAGAGAGAATCTCAGTCCAAGAAAAGTGAGATTTTCCTTCAAAATGTTTTTTTTTGTTTACTTTCTTTGTAAATCATCTATTATGGATTACAGTGAGTACATTTTTTTTTTCAAACGGTTAAGAGTGTTTGAGTCAGTTTACGTGTATTTCAATTAATTTTCTTTCTGGTCCGATTAAAGACAGATTATCTATGTCAGAGTTATGGTATTCATAAGGAATAAATCTTTCATAACCAAACCCTTACAGCTCGCCCATATTACTATTTGAGCCACCTCTCCGGGTTATACCGAGTACATTGTATAAAAAATGGGTTCTTTACTAATGCATGTTACGTTTTTTTTTTTTTTTTTTGAGAAAAAAATATTAAAAGAATGTGAAAGAACAGGTTGGTCTCGTGTCTCAAACGTGGGGTCCAAACAGGGCATTAGAAAGAGAATAGATTTGCAACTGCGCACATACTACGCAATGTGAAAGCTATAATGTTCTTCAAAGGTGGTCAAGTGGCCACACCAGGTGTCTATTCTAGTAAGAAAAAATAAAACTTGTTGTCTGATGAACCGGTACAAGTTTCTGGTTAAAATATTATGCTTTGCCCAATTAGGGGACGATTGTGGTATCAAAAAATGTATCATACTAAAAATTATAACGTTTTAAGGTAAAATTATTTAGTGTAACTGTAACCAAGTTGATATACTGATTATCTTGGGTAATGGTAATGGAAACACCGAAAATTTACTAAATGAAAATCTAAATTTCTTAGAAAAATTACTATTTTTTGTAATTTTTTCAAAATGGAAAAAATAATAGTATAAAAACGATGGAATTTGCCTGAAAAAAAATAACTAAGGTCACACATAATGGTGGGTGTTATTTTTTGGATTTTGAGCGGAACTAATGTATTATTGCCCTTTGATTGATAGTGAGTTCCAATTAATATTAGTGTTGACTATTAATCCAATGACATTATTGATTGGCTTAATAAATAAGATCGATAAATTAAATCTTAGTATTGCTATAAAAAACGATAAAGAGAGAAACCCGTATCCTGGTAGTTTATTGTTTAAGTCAATTCGTAGTTATTAACTCACAGAGGTAATTCAATGGCTGAGTCTGTTGTTTGGTAATTTATAAGTCTCAGGTTCAACATAATTCCCTAAAAATCAGTCACCCTTGTTACTTAAGAGACCTGTTCTAAATCCGCTCGGATTACTGTGATTAGTATTTGAATTCGAGGGAGTAGTCGCCACAAACCTGGATATCCTATAGCTACAAAAAAAAAAAAAAATTGTAACTATTTTCTTATTTGGAAGCTTGCTGACCCAACCTTTGTTTTTCTTGTGGGTGAGAACTCAATTCAGCCAGCTATTTGGCGTGACGTGAATGCAATTGTGTCCATACCTCAGTGTCAATTCAGTTGAAAAGGGGGCACCTTATAAATGGACATTGGACCACTTCTTATTTTCTTCAACTTTTGACTTACTATGCTATGAATTGTTGTAAAATGATTTTTTACTGTAATTTACTAATATGAAATCAAGTAGATTTTTAATTTGGTGATTAATTTTGAGCTAGATTTGATTGAGAAGGGAAATTTTTTTTTTTGATCTTATGATTTTTAGTTAATTGGTTATACAAAAATGAAACTAAGAAACACGATCCAAAACGACACAATATAAATATAACGTGAATTCAAAATGACAGGATACAATTTGATTGATGCCCGTTAGTATACCGCAGTCGTGAAATTGATTATTTCATGGAAGGTAAGGTGGTTAGTCTTCCATTAATCATGAGGAATTAGGTGAGCTGTTTATCTCGAATGGGTAAATAGTAAGAAGATGGGAACCGGAACAAGTTAGTTGTTAAGCTCCTTTCAATTGTCTTCCATTCGAAAAGTTTTGGTTTCTTCAATTCTCTCTCTCTCTCTCTCTCTCTCTTTGGGGTATTCAAATCAATTTACACACTTCGACTAATTGTCTTTTCAGTCTAATCAAAAGCAAGTCATCAACGTCGGAACTAGGGTATTTATGAGAGATAAATCTCTCATTACCTGACCTCAAGAGATTATAAATATTCAAACTTAGGACGTCTGAATTTACAGTTCGTTCATATTACCGTTTGAAGTTAATTATTTCTCTTTTGGAATACTCTCTATTGACATATGAATACACATTAAAATGTACAAAAAGATCATGTTTGCATCAATCCAAAGCACAAAAAACATATTATAAGATTAAAAGGGTGCGTTGAGCGCCTTATGACCATGTCATAATAGATCCAAACACTTATACCAAATCGATTTTCATATCATAGTTGCTCTAGTGATGAACTAAAAAAAATAGATAGATAAGAGATAATAGAAGAGACATACTATAGAAAAATATCTCTCGCAAATTCACTAGTTATTTGACTATTGACAGGTTTCTTTGTATGTATTGTTTAAAAAGAGAAAGACTCGACGATTATTCGTTCGTTGGCATCAAAAAAAAAAATGGTAAATAGGGATCACATAAAAACTCTCAATTTTTGGCATATTGTGGAATTGATATTTTTGTGATAAAAAAGTACAAGGAGAAGGTTTTTCATTTTTTTTTTCTTTTTTCTTGGGGCAAATCCTAGGTGATGGAAGGTTTAATCAAGGGATACTTGAGCAAATCTTGGGGCAATGAAGACCATTTGAGGCATTCCCTAATCCCTATGATGGTTCTACCATAGAACTTCTGTGTTAGGCAAAGTTATAAACTTTAAAAGTTCTGAAGTCTCAACTGCACCTATCAATACATTGATAGATGGAACTCAAACATTTAGTCTAGGGGGCGAGCTTATGTATGGTTGGTTTGTTGAATTTTTGGAAAACCAAAAACGAGAGGATGAAAAAACTTACGCAGTTCAGGATAATCATAATAACAAATATTTATTCTTTACAATTTTTAAAATCAACTCATGTGAGCCATTAGATTAGTAAATCGAATAATGTGTTCAATGGTGGTTGTGTCATTTTAGTGGATAGAAAAATTGATCAAAACTGCATTTTTGATTTACTAAGCTTGTGGGTCAACTGGTATTCATGGATCTCAAAGTAAAACCTGGGACTATAATGGTGTTCTTTAGAGCGTAAATTACACTTTGTCCACCTAAATTATTATTTTTGTTTTACTTTATACTCTCAACTATAAAATTTATCACATTACACCATAAAGTATAAATTTATTTCATACTATTCCAATAGATAACGACAAACTTGAAAATCTGTCAAAAAAGGGAGGGAAACCCCCAAAGAGTTTTCTGTCAAGTGCCTACAACTTTATTTTACTTTTTTTGCAATTAAATGGTTGCTAGGAAGGAAAAAAAGATTGGTCAAAGGAAGAAAATTTGGAGTTTAGGAGGGATAACGTCATAGATGTATATTTTTCTTAATTTTTGACCTATACATGTGTAATATGCAGTTGTTTATTCGTGGTACAGACCACTCACATGTGTATTTACTGTCAAAAAATTGACAACCGCCATCTATTAAAGTGATATGAAATCAAATTGATATTTGAATGTGTAATGTGAGAAATTATATAGTTGAGTGTGTAAAGTGAAACAAATGTAATAGTTCAAGGGAATAAAGTATAATTTATTTAGCAATTAAGCCCCTGAACTATATTTTATGTCAAGTTAGCCCATGAATAATGTTTTATATCCATTTAGCCCCTGAACAATGTACTCTGACTCAATATGACTCTTCCGTTCATGTGTTGTCGTTAACTTTGATGGAACCCTCACATGTACATACGTGAGTCAGAGACTAAGTTATAGTTTAGGGGCCACGTGATATCCACGTGAGTGTTTCTGTCAAAATTAAACTGCGAATTTAGATGGAAGAACCACATTGAGTTAGATTACATAATTTAGGGGTTAAATTGACAAACAATATAATTTGTGGCTTAATTGACATAAATGACATAGTTTGGAGGCTAAATAAGTAGTTAACTCTTATGCTCCGTTTGGTAGGAAAGATCGATAGTAGGAATGATGAAAAGTAGGAAGAATACACTTTCTATCCTTCAAGAGTGAAAAGTAGAAATGATACACGTTCTTTCTTTTGTGTTTGGTTGGATGGATGGAAAATAAAAATAATTAATTTTTTTTTGTGCTGGCTAAAATTAGGGGTGACAATCGAGTCGTGTCGTGTCAGATTCGTGTTGAGTCATAAAATTATGAACTTTTTACATTCCTTGTTTGCGTGTCAGGTCGTTTTCAAGTTCGTGTCGAGTTAAAATCAAGTTCGTGTCATAAAATTCGTGTCAAGTTCGAGTTCGAGTCGAGTCGTGTCGTGTCATCGTGTTGAGTCGAAAATTTTCACCCCTAGTTAAAATGAAAAAAAAAAAATTTAATTTTTTTTTTTAATATATATATATATATATATTTATCATTGTATTTTTATATGAAATTAGTGTATACAAAATATATAGACAAATAAGATACATTTCAACACAAATAATTAATTTTTCATCTACTTTCCTTCCGATTTTGGAGGGATTGATTTTAGTGAGTTGGAAAGAAAATTAATCTATCCACTTTTTCATCTTTCCTATTTTCTTTTCTTACCAAATATGATATTTTATTTATCCTTTTAATTTTTTATTCTTCCATGTTTTCATCGTACAAAACGGAATATTAAAAAAATGAGGTATTGAAATGACAAATGCAGGGCCGGAGGTGCATATATATAAAGGTGAGGAGTACTTTATTCTAGAAACAAGACTATGATGAATTTATTATATTACCACGTCCACTTTTTAAAAATAAAAATAAAAATAACATCCATTTTAGTCATCATTAATGGAGGTGTATGAAATGTTTTTATACCAGTTGATTAATTTTTTCATTCCTATTTTGTCCCCTGCCCTCTTAGGTAGATACCTGGCCCTCTTCTTGGACAAAAGCCTAACAAAGTTTTGAGCAAATATATGTCCTGTCTTTTTTTTTTTTTTTTTTTCGTTTTGAAAATAAATGCATGCCATACCTATTTGCTGCAGCCATTTTTCGATGGTGGAAGCATATAAACCTCGTCCCAATCATTTGGGATCTCTCCGTTCTTATATTGTACTTTATCAAGAGTCATATTTTCGATGAAACTGTATGTTATTATTTTATTAGTTCATTCAAAGTTAATTTCGGTTTACCTTTAATTCTACTAGTACTGTAGATCAATACCACATCACTCATCCATTATAGCATACCGTTGCCTCCATTTTTTTTTTTTTTTTGGGGGGGGGGGGGGGGGTGAGAATGGGAGGAAATAGGAGCAAGATAGGTCATATTGCACCACTGGACTAACCAACCTGTGATTGTTTTAGAGGTCAATTCAAGGCTGTGGTTACCACATTCCAAACAGGGCACAATGATACAAGTTGCAATTCCTCTAACAAAAAATCAATGAGTAATGCAATGTGCAACAAATCATTGTCAGCCGTTGGAATAGTAGGCCCCAAATATCATCTAACGGCTTTTAGCAGACAAAGCTGTGGAGACTCGTGAAGTAGGCAGTGAGCTCCGCTTGAACAGGAAGCAGCAAGCTGCTCTGGTTAATATCCTATATAAGACAATCAAACTACAGTAGGAACCTATCTTCAACACACAAAGAAAAAAGTGATTCACTCCCATCTAAGGCTCGGGACTATCTGCAATAACATATTTGTTCCAATCATGTAGTTCTCAATCAAATATCAGAAGGAAAAAAAAAAATTATGTCAAAGCATCTGAAAAGCCACCAACTTTTACAACGAGTGAGAAAGAAAAGACGTCTACCATCTCAAAATTCTTCAAATTTTAGGATCCCCAGAAAATTTTTGTGCGTTCATGAGGCTTTTCGTCAACCAAATTGCTGTTTCTCTGGATGAGACAGCTTCTTCCCCGAATGGTTTAAGCACACCAGCAAGCTCATCCAGTTTGTCTTCTTTTAGTAATCGTGCACATAGCTCAAGCAAAGACTCGAGAGCATCGGCTCTTTGCTGGCTTGGACTCTCTGACTCACGCTTGGTATCGTCACCTCCTATTGAGGTAACTGTACTTGGCACTGAAATGTGACTTGGTGCCTGATTTATCACTTGAATGCCATCTTTCTCCGTTTCAATCGAATGGCTATTATTATCTGCTTTTACCCCCACTTCATCGTTACATGGAAGTGCATCATTACTTTCAGATGACATGTAGTCTATTTGGACTTCGTCGGCACATGCAACATGATTTTCCATTTTGTCTAAACAGCACTTTGATTCATCCTCAGCTTCATAACTCGCAGTTTGTACTGATGAAAAATTTTCTTCACCAAGGGAATCAACTTTGTCACTACAGCCTGCACTGGACATTGTAGTTCCACTGCGGTTTTCTGAAGTGCAACTCTCCCCCTTTCTTTCTGCTAATGCCTCCAGATTCTTTGTTGCCTCACTCTCGATATCACCCTCTTGCAGTTGTTGAACAAATTCAGCAGAAGGTTGCTTTTGCTCTTCATGCTGAGAATTTGATGTGTCCATCGTGTTGTTCTGAAGGTCGGTGTTTTCCTTTTGTGATAAACAGTTGATATTATCCTGCTCATCTCCATAGCAAACAGTTGTCTCACAACTTGTGTCCCCACTGATTGAATCTTCACTATCATGTGAGATCTTTGCAGAATAGCTTGTAGGATCGACCCTCTTAGTCTCAAGGTTGTCTTCTGCCATAGTGTTGAAGATTGGGTTATCACTTATCCATAAACTTCTTGGCTGCATATTTGCATTTTCCTTAAATGGTGGAGATGTTCCTGCCTCTCCTAGTACTTCTATTTCTCCGTCTTTGAAGTCTTTGCCACCATTCAGTTTGCTAGGTGATGATTTTCTCATTGTTTTATCCTGTGTTTTGCTAGGAGACTTCACTGGAAGAAAGACAGAAGATGGGTTGCGACACCGGAGGAGGTATGGTTGCAAATGGGGATGCCTTAACAGTTCTGCAGCCTGAAAATAGGGAAAATTTTGGAATTAGGATGGATCCCAATGTTCAAAAAATCAGACATGTATGAGTGCTGCATGAACTCACAGTTGGTCTATGTTCTGGACTCTTCCTTAGCATGCTTTTAATGATCTGCTTTCTGTTGAGACACAAAATGTTGTTGCAGCATGAAATAATGAAGATTTCGAGGGCTAATCACAAAAAAAAAATCCTTTTCTATATATGGCACAAGTATATAGTGAACTACTGAGTTCGTTCTCGATTTCAAAAGAGCACTTACAGTGTAGAAGAATATACAATTGGGAGTGGAGAAATGGAGGATCTGTTAATCTTGTTGATTAGTCCAGTCATATCCTGTCCAGTTGAGCTATTAATCAGATTTATATCACTCAACATTCAACAGAAGCAACTTATTCTGCTTCTTGTTATATAGGAGACTGATGGTATACGCATAGTTCAAGTGTGACTGATCTTACAGGAGCTCTAAATGCTGGTTGATGTGCAGCAATCTCAAACATACAGCAACCTAAAATAGTTGAACAATGTTATTCTTTGCAATTGCAAGGACATGATGTTGCGAACAGGTGTACATTAATTGTCATTTCTTACCAAGCGACCACATATCAGATTTGTAGCCATAAGGTATATCAGCAAGGAGCTCAGGGCACATGTAGTTGGGAGTGCCCACAACCTACGCGAGATATGGAAGCCATTGATAAAAGTAGAGGGGAAAATAATATTAAAAATTGATGCAAAAACCAGACATAGCAATGTGTTTTCAAGAAATGATCCTAGTTCTTGAAGCAAAAGATAATTGGGCACTTGACAAATAACCACCATTATAATTAGTTCGTATAGTACTAAGTAGACATAAAGTAGAGGTGAACACTTTTGGCATGATTGGAGCATAATGCTGTAGATTCTACACCTTGATTTTATTTGCTAGGAATGAATGCAACTTTGTACGCATTTTTTCCATACTGATTGAAAATTGGCGAGATATTCAGACAAATTTACCACCAAAATCATAGATAGAGAAGTGAACCCATACCGATGAGGCAAGATCTTCTGTGTAGAGCAGTTTCGCAAGACCAAAGTCGCCTGTAAACTCCACACAAAACAAAAATTTGTTTAGAAAAGATGGAAGGAGCGATGTCTCCAAGCAATTCTGTTTTTCTTCTTACCAACGCGGATATCATTGTCCTTCGTGAGGAATATATTGGAGCACTGCAATCAAAAAAGTTTGTGTCAGCATAAGTCAAATATCACTTCTCTCACTCCCCCCCAAAAAAAAAAAATCCCAACAACAAGACAAACACAACAAAAAAAAAAACACATTTTTTGCACTATTACAATAACTACATGTGTTCACCTTCAGATCCCTGTGAAGGACGCGGTTGGAATGTAGGTAGTCCACAGCTAATAAGAGTTGAGTCAGCCATTTGCAGAGTTTCTGGGGAGCAAAACAAAGGAACAATGCAGAGTAGGAGCCTGTAGGCTATTTTATGTACAAAATAACTTCAACTAAATAAAATTTATTCTAAATTACCTCTTCTGGAAAATATGCTCCTCTTGCCTTCCTTATAATCTCAGCTCTGGTCGTCCAGGAAAGGAATTTAAATGTAAAAAGAGGAGGAAAAAAGCAAAGAAAAGAAAAAAAGTATGCATTTCTAGATCCAATCATTTAAGAATGTCTAATTTTCTTTTCACTTATTTTTAACTTTAAATGCATGCATTAGAATATGTTTCTTCTTCACTATTAGATAAGGATGTTGAGATATCAAATCTAGAAATCTTACATCGGAAGGAAAAAAAAAACAAGAGCGCCTTATACATTATGAAGGAGCTCACTAAGTTTAAGTACAAAATGTGTATATTGGGCCTTGTTGGTGGAATCCCTATGTCCCACCATGCGACATTAAAGCTATTGAAGTAGTTTTAACAAATGATATCAGTCCTGAAGACTGATGATTGGGGCGAACTCTCAAAGCGGTAGTGTGGCATGCCGGTATTAACAATGGCTATTAAGAATGGTGACGGGCTCTAGGACTCAAAGTCACAGTATTGTAATGGCGTAGCATTTAGTGATGCGTGTTAAGAAAGGTGATGGACTCTTAAAATTGAGGTCACAGTATCACAATAGAAAAGGTGAAACGATTGACCACTAGATCCTTAGTGGAGTAGAATAAGACACAGGAATAGACAGAGTCTTGATATAGAAGATAACTTGGTGACATGTGAAAACGACAGTTAAAAATAAAATAAACCTAGACTCTTGTGAAGAGTGATTTGGTCATGGTACTCTAGAGCACAAAAAAAGACTCAAAGGGGAGTAAAAACCTGATGTGGTTCACACGTGAAAGAGATGTTGCTGAGATAATACATGTGGAAAACCCATGTTGGAAGGAAGAAAAAGAAATGAAAGAGCCTTAATATACTATTAATGGACTTACCATCTATAGGTTTAAGCTTTTAGGCAAGTTTGAAAGAAAAAGAAATGAAAGAGCCTTAATATACTATTAATGGACTTCCCATCTATAGGTTTAAGCTTTTAGGCAAGGTTGAATTCCAATCTGTGTAGTAACTATTAAGCCTCTTAGTTGGATCTACTATCTAAAGGCGGGCCTTGGCGCAACGGTAAAGTTGGTCCATTGTGAGCTGAAGGTCATGAGTTCGAGTCGTGCAAACAATCTCTCTGCTTGCAGAGGTAAAACTGCGTATGTCTAACTCTACCCAGACCCTACAATGGCGGGAGTGTCGTACACTGAGTACGCCCTAGTTGGATCTCCTATCCCCAAACAAGTGGTATTAGAACTATTGAACTAATTCTAACAAAGGAAAGTGAGGCAGCAAACATATGATGCGGAATTGGATCTCTCATACCACGTTTCAGATGTGAATAATTGCATTCTCGGTATGTCAAAGTAAGAATTGATTACTTACATGTCTCCTCCTTCACAGTAGGCAGTTACAATGCATACATTGCATCCCTGCAAACAAAACAAATTAGTGTAGATATGAACAAACTCAGTTTCAGCAGTAACAGTTTCATTTATATCCTATAGCTAGCTGTGCTTCCTTCCAATCTTGTACAAATAAACACACACAGAAACCTTGAATTTACCTTGTCCACCCAGGCATCCTTGTACTCCACAATATATGGATGGTTTAGTTTAGCTATCAAATCCATCTGCAGGCATATACAACATAAATCTCACATAAGGAGCAGCAATAATGGATCTGATCAACTCCGATACCCCTCCTTTACTTCATACATGGGCCTATTTGTGAGGTTATCTTGTTAGTTGATGACATGTTGAAAAACTTAAGACAATTTTTCAGTTTTGATACTGTTCTGTTTTCAAAATTTCTTGACTAGTGGTAAGTTTCTATCAGAACCAAAAAAGAAGGTAGTGCCAGTGGAATATTCGAAAACTAGAACGGACGATTTACAGAAATTATAATTAGATTAAAAATAAAAGAGCACAAAAGACAATCAAAGCAAAAGAGATGGTGATATGACAGGTGGTGACTTTGATTGCATACATTACAATGTCATGCAAGGATTAAGCTAAAAGTGTATTTTCCATGCACTAGGAAGAAATCAATTGCCTCTGTTTTTCGCAAGTGATATAGTGTCAGGAGGTGCCACTATGCATCCATTGTCTAATACATTGTTTTACTTTATTTGGAGAATACAGAAAATTTACCCTTTTTGGTCTTAAAGTCAAGATATTTCTAAGAAGGATCCGCATAACCAAATTTGAGCTATTGAGACAAAATTAGAGCATGCAAAAGGAACCGCATATTGATCAAAATGAGATGCGAATCTCGACATGCTAAACTGGAATATGCAGTGGCGCAGCCATGTTATAGCCCAAGGGGGGCCATTGCCCCCTCAACTTTTGAAATTATACATTATACTCCTAAAATTATGTTTTTGACCACATTTTATATGCCACTCAAATTCTTAAAATTAGACTTTATACATTAAATTATAAACTTGATTTTATTTTATCCTCAACTATTGATTTGACCATATTGACCATTAACTATTTAAAATTGTGACATTTTTCATAAATCGTTAGATTTTGGTATTGTACAAAATTGTAAATTTTAGAATATTCAAATTATTAATGGTGCAATATAATCAAATCAATAATGTAGTGGTAAAAAAAAATAAAAATAAAAATAACGTAGTGGTAAAGTGAAATTAGTGTCATATAGCTAGGAGGACAAATTTTAAAATATTCAAATTATTGATTATTTGATGAATTGATTTGATTTTTACATTTAATAATTCGACTAGTTTCAATTAATTTTATTTGTTTTATTACAATAATAATTATACTATACTGTATGAGGTTGATTCTTATATATTCTGTGCATATATAAATTTGACATTAATGATCTTGTTGAATGACTCACATTGAATGAAAATGTTTTGTTATGTAATTATTTGACCCCCCTCAACAGAAAATCCTGGTTCCGCCCCTATGAAGAACACTAGATTTTCTTAATATGTTTGGTTAGTTAAGAGTCACATTCTCAGTGTAAAAGACCAAAAAGAAAAGGAAACAAATCGTGTATAATATGCTTGATTGATGAGAGGAAGGGTATGAAAAATGACAATGGACTCAGCTAAAAAGAACTGAGACACATTCTCAGTGTGGGATGATAACCCTTATTTACAATGGAATGCCATCAATTTCTATAGCCAATAACAGTTTTGAACGTAGTAAATTGACCTCCTGATGCGCTGTACGCTTGAACTTCTCTGTTTGCTTGGCCACGCGAATCTTTTTCAAAACGTACCTGTGTTCCGGTAATAGAAAATACTGAAGTTAAACTCCATGAAAAGAGAAAGAAACCAAACATCTAAGCAACTGGCATGCTGACAATGGAAACATGAAGTTAACTTTTGATCGCATTCACACTTAATATTACCGATAAAATCACACATGAAGTAATTTCCCTTGTTTTGGTATAATATCTTCAAATATCTAGAGTAGATAGTAAGGAGCAACAAGCACTAAGGTGTTCCAAGCCTGTTAATTGCCTTCTTCAGATTGCCATTTTTAAAACAGTTTCTGATATAAGAATTTCCCAGAAAATGTTCAAAGGCTCACACACACTCATAAGCATATAGCCCCCCCCCCCCCCCCCCCCCCCAACACACACACACACGCCAAAACCCAAAAATAAAATTGATGAGGGAATTTCTTACTTCTTTTTCTCAATCTTATTGAGAACAAGAAAAGCTGCTCCAAAAGCTCCCCTCCCAATCTGCTCTACTATTTCATAATCTTCCATCTTCGACTTCGTATCACCATTCTCTGCCTCCATAACAACCTTCAAAGCCACAAATTTTTGAAATGGGTCACTTCAATTTCAGTAAAAGATTCAATATTTAGGTCTTGTAAACTGAAAAATCAGTACCTGAATTCACGTACAGCTCTCTAAGTGAAGGAGGAAGTTGTGGGTTTTCAGCAATATTCCCTGTAAACAACCAAGCAAAGGCAAATCTTTGCTTGCACAGCAGCAATTATGTTACCAAGTTCCAATTTGTGTGTTGAAGAGAGAGAGAGAGAGAGAGGTGGGAAGACACACTCAAGTAAAGCAGCAAAGGAAGAATATATAATAGCTAATTGGAAAGTTGATTATCTTCAGAGAGGTGGAAAAACAGGCTCAAGTAAAGCAACAAAGCACTTTCATGGTAATAAAAAAAATCAATTATTTACCCAATAGGAAAAATGAGAGTGACAGATAGGTGGGAAGACAAACTCAAAAGTTGATTGCTTGCCAAATAGGAAATTAAGAGAGTGAGAGGAGCAAAGAAGGGGCAAACCTTTGCTTGCATTTCCAGATTCACAGACGGATTGATGATTCATACACAAGGGAATATTTTCTTAGGCTGCAGTTATGATGTCACCATCCCCACCTAAAAGTTAGTCAATTTTTTAGACCTACCCAATTGCTAGTATCATCCTAAAGAGTTATTCCATGAACTTCTTTGATCACTTAAAGTATTTAGAAGATATTGTACATTATCTTGTATCATATGTTGTCAACATGTTTTTCACAAAAAAAGGTTTTTTGTAGTTATTTAACGGTCTCAATCACATACTTTTTTGTTCATGACCGTAATATACGTGTATATATACATATAACGACATATAAATCTTGCATAAGGAAATCTATTGGACATAACATTGAGACTACACCATTTATTCTTCACATTTAAGTTACTCCGTAAATTACTTTTTTAATAATCTGAGCCCACAACAACAATAAAATAACTTGCATCTGCCAAATTGTTTTAGCCAGTGGGTGTGGTCACCTCATACTTGATTATATAATTGCCAAAAAAAGAGAAAAAAAAGTACAGAAAATACTGCCTCAGATGGTGGATATAATCATGGTAAAATTGATTTATAAGAAAGGTTTAGTCAAATAATGAATGGGGAAGAAACTCATGGAATTTAGACCCTTGTTTGGTTGTGTCAGTTGACACCCAAGCTTGTTGCAGAGACTTTGGCTTTTTTTTTTCTTTATAAGATGTTTAAGTTTATGTTAATTATTCTCTCAAACTTTGAAATTGGTTATTCTAACTCGAACTAGTTTAAATCCTTCTTCTAACTCATCAAGACTAGGGTTTTGTTTGAAGCAAATAGCTCTTTAGACCACTAAATTGCCCATTTAATCCTTTAACAAGTCATGAATTGTCCTCTTTTTCTTTTTTTTTGGGAACATAGGATAACTACAACCACTCACACTTCATGAATTGTCCTCTCACAATCAGCATAATGCTATCTTTTAGCAAAGATGTGCAAGCACACAACAATATTCCTTTCTTCCTCATCAAATGCCTCTAAGGTAAAATATTGAGGTTTGTCCTCTCTTTATTTTATTTTTAATTTTTTCTACGAGTTGTACGTGGCATGTATTCATTGGATTTATGATTACAATACATATTCTGAATAGTACAAACACCCATAAAACCACATAATTGGATAAATCAAAAATTATCATATGAAAATCGAATTTGTATACATAAAAAGAATAACTCGTGGAGTTTTCTTTAGTTGACAAGTTATTCTTTCTCTTAAACTACAAAACCAATATATGACCATTAATATGACGATGATTTTAAAGAATTTTAAACTTGTCATACATAAATATTTGAGAAATCTCCGTATACCAAGTATCTCGTTCCAAATAACGTGACAAATTCACCACCGGCTGAATAAAATGTGATCTATTTCTTTGATAGGTTGTTAATATGATACATTATTTATGATTAAAAATTTGATAAATATAATATTATTGTGAATGTTTTGCCGACAAACGAGACCTTACATCCTACGTGTGGATGATTTTGGACGTACCCACTTAGGTACGAAAAGAAAACAAACAAACAAATAGTATAGCCTCTCCAACAACCACTACACCTACCAAAGAAAACTTGGAAAGAGTGACCAAATGGTCCATCCACCCTCCTCTACATTATGCCTACTCACGTCCTGTATAATTTATAAAGTACACCTCATCACGAACCCTGCAAGACACTAAATTCTATGGAATGAAATGGGTCAACCCACAAGCATTTTTAGCCTTGCTTACTCTTTTTACCTGAACTCAAATAGGTAGTCAGGTGGTAAGCCTTCAAGTTTGAAAAAAATAATCGGTACAAACTTAAATATCTAGTAAAAAAAAATAAAATTAAGAGATAATTCAAGTGTAAATATGGTGAGTTGTACAAACAATCTAAATTAGAAATTTAACAATCTCTTGGGACCAACTTTTTGAGCATCAGAACAATTTGATTAATAGAACGAGTCTCGATTGTCTAAAAGAACTATATTAACGCTTTGGGTCTGGATTCGATTCCTCGTCAACTGTGTGAGTCATGATTGACTATTACACGTATTAAAAGATCGACGCGTGCGACACTCTCTAAATGAGAATTACCTCTTAAATGGAGCTAGGGTTAACTTTGATGGAGGTAATCCTCTTGGAGTTAACATTTTTATTTACCTAGTTGAAATTTAATAGGTTGGGTTGATAATCCCGGCATTGATTTCAAGTTTAATTATGGTATCCAAAAAAATAAATTTTTTAGTATTATATTTCTACTTTTATCTAATAAAACTTTGATATGTAAATTATTTTATTTTATTCTTTTTATTCTCTTATCATTTTTCAATTAGTGATTGCAATTCATTCAAACCAAAATAAATATGAAACCTAATGAATCTGAATTTTACCTTTATACTTTGCTTAATAAACTAGTAACTTAACTATATACAACACAAACACATTATACCAGACTTATTCTGATCTAAACCTAATCGTATCATAACTATAAAGATCATGAACGAATTGAATCAATTTTAACATTACCCAACTTAAATATGACCACTTTTGCAAGTTAATACGCCATTTTTTTCATACTTCCTCGTATACTTCTCAATAGCAATGCTATTGGGATCTAATTTATTAATTTTTTTATTGACCTAATTTACTATTTTGTCTTTGAATCGATTTTGGGCTCCATTAAACAATAAAATTTAGTATTGATCCAATGGTTCAAATAAAGCTGCATTATTAGATCAACAAATTAAGTCAAATTTTTAAGTTTAAATAGCATTACTCATTCTTTAAACAACGGTCTCTCCAGCATTATACTACAAAAATTAGTGTTTTTTGTCTTTTTAAACAAATTTTCAAAAATTTATTATTTTTGTCTTATCCTCTCTAATATATTTTTTCTTCAATTATCTTTTTGATCGATTACATATCATATTTCAAATGAGATCCATTATATACAAGAGACTATCTGACTCGTTAATGATAGATAGTCCGCTTAAAAAAATTAAAAAACACATATATATCGAGGCAAGTCATGCATCTCAAATTAGAGTAAATATTCAATGCAAAAGTAATGTCATATCAACATTTCACATGATACAACTAACCAATAATAAAATATTAAATGGGTAAAGTGAATTTCAATTGAGTAGTTATTAAATTACATGGAAGTAGAGTGAGTAATTATTAGCTTACATAGAAAGGTAGTTATTAATTTCTATTATCAACAAACCTTTGGTATAATAATACTCCTTATTTTATGAAGATTTTACCTTCTTGAGGTCAAGGGTTCAAACTCCCTTCCCCTTCCACCCTCCCCACTCCTCTTAAAAAAAAAAAAAAGTTATTGATTTGTATGAGGTATGTTTTCTTATTTATTTACATATTATTAATTAATAATATTACATGATAATACTAATATAATATCACAGTTTCGTCCAATATTTTCCGCTCGAATTGGCCGACATTTATATTAGCTTTATGTGGTGGTCAAAATTCAGTCAGCTGATCAAGAAACTACTGATCTAGGACATGTCCCAAACATATCCATATGATTGTAAGATCTTTGAAAAATCTAAGACTTTTGTCTGTTTTAGGAGCTAAAATCTATGTCCGTCAAGAGATTCAAAATGATTCAAACTCATTTGAATTCGTATCCCTAAATTTCATTTGATATTTTATGTATGTATATAGAATTCAGATCGTATTATAATTAGAGCACATATTGGTAAATTTAAATTCAAATTCATGAAATATAATATAACAATTTTTATTTTAAAATTTGAATAATCGGTTAAAAAATTCAATCTAAATCAAATTTCGATCTATTGACAAACCTATTTGTGACAAGAAAAAAAAATTGAATCCCTTACTAGTTGTCACATATGGAAGCAAGAAGAGAATGAATAGGATCAACATTTTTACAGGAAAACAAAATCGAAGTACATAGTTACTGCAAGCTGAGTTACATATGCTCAGGGGTGGAGCCAAAAATTTTATTCAAGGTGAATATTTTAATTAAGCACTCTAATTTTTTTCTTCCTAATCAATCACGCTATATAATATATTTATACTAGAGATAACCCGTGTCTGAAGATACAGAGCAACGTAAATCAACCGATTAATTTTAAAAAAAAATAAATTCTTAAATGTGATTTAATTAAAAAAATTGAAATTAATATAGTTTTCAAATATTTTTTGGGAACTATTTCAACAAAGCTTGCTCTAAAAATAGGAGCTTAAGAAAATTTCAACCTATATATAGAAGTAAAAAACAAACAAAACAATTCCCTAAAATCAACAATCGATACCCTACAACTAAAACAACCAACAATTTCACATCAAGACAAACATATCCCCATAAACATAAAATTAGTTTACCATACTAAACACAAAATAAACAAAAACCCCACGCTTGACATAGATTATTCTTTATATCATTTAATTAAATAAAATTGATATAGATTATTCTCTATATCATTTAATTAAAGAAAGTTGATATAGATTTAATTAAACCTAATAATGACTTGATATTTTTTCAAAATTTTGACATAATTTCATTTGAAAATAAGAGTCCATGAAAATATCAACTTGTATACAGAACTGAAAAATAAACGAAACATTCCAATAAGTTGGTAAAGATTATTCTTTATATCATTTAATTAAAGCCCAATGCCTGAAGATACGATGTAAAAAAGGAAAAAGTTAATTACAAAGCATACCAAATAGAAGAACGCTAATGATATTGTGGAATATACATTTAAATACATAAACACTCACTATTTCAATATACGATCATCTGTTCTGCAGGACTACTATCACCAACATATTACATCTGCTCAAAACTGGTTTGTCCCCACTACAAATTCTCATACTCTCTGCTCATATTTCATTCCACCCAAGCATCACGCGTATTCACTGCCAAAAAAATATTCCATTAAAAATCAAACAAATCAGTAACTTTTTAGAGATTTTCTTGAAAAAAGTATTTAAAACCCCACCAAATTCTCCATAATTCTCTCAAATTAATTTAAAAAGATACTCCAAATTAATCAAAATAATTCCCTTAAATACAAAATTGAAAAATGAAATATCAACTAACCTACCTAATAATCAGGCATATTATGAAAAAAAAATAGCAACTACCCACCTTCAAAAAAGCATGAAAAGATAAGCAATGCAATATGAAAAATACCTTTAGCCATCCTCCTAAATAGCAAGAATTTTCGAATAAATCGGCATCTGCCCACAAAATCCCCTATAAAACAGCAAAATAGTTTATTAAAAATGCATCAATTAGCAATAAAAATTATAATTAATTAATTGACTTTGGATTTTTTTTTAAAAAAAAACTAGTTCAATAATTATCCGTATAACAAATCAAAGCATTTGAATGAATTGTATCATGAAATATGAAGGACAACTACGACTTTGCCAAATCCATGAAAATAATGCTCAATAGCTAATGATTAATTAGCCATAAAAATAATGGTATGAAAATAAAGTTTTGTACCAAAAAAAACACCATACCAAATTATATATAAGGACATCAAATGTCAACCCAATAAACAAATTAAAATTCTATTATCAGTGGCATACCCGAAATTAAATTAAGTATAAATTAAAACACAATGAATGTCATAATAGTTGTCAAAATCAAGCAAACACCTATCGTAGACGGGTATAAATTCAACCCACTAAATGGGTATATAGTGAATTCATATCAATCAAACAAAAAATTAATGGTAGAGTATACAGAGAGAGGGGGGATACCTGTATTTGGACATCATCGGTGGTGGGTCACTGCTGGCTGAGAAGAAAGGTAGGAGAGAGAGACAGAAAAGAGATAAAATAAAGGGTCGTATGGGGGAGAGAGAAAACACAGAGTGGATATAAAATAGTGGAGAGAGAAAAAGAAGTGTTGGTTGTTAGGTAGTGTGCCTGACAAAAGATATGGGAGATTCTTAATATAAATAAGTTCAAAATCCATCTATCAACTCCCAATTACCCAATCAAAACATGCCTGAAAGGCATCTAAGTTCAAGCAAAGACACACACCCACACAAATACAAATTCTTTTTATTTATCAACATCAACCACAAATTCAAACAACTAATGTCAATGAATCCCATAAATTATTCTAAAAAACCAATACTCATCAATATGATCTCATTTCTCTAAAAAACCAAGACACACACCCACGCAACACTTTGCAATATGATCTCATTTCTTTATCCAAATCAGTGATTAGGAAACCTATTACTCATCACCAGCAAAATTAACATAAAACAAATACCCACACTCGTCAACTGTAGCAACAATCTTTCTTGAATTTTTAGATGCAATGCAACCTTTGAAATGTAGTCAAGAGAGGTTGTGCTTTATATGAAAGATCTTAAAGACACTCAGTTGTATTACTCCAAAGTCTCAATATAAACCAAGAAGACCAAGTAACTTCAAAAAGTAAAGACAAACACACGCACACGCAAGTTTAACCATAAAGATCATGTGGAAGGCCCTGAAAAACTTGAAGGCAGTCCACCTTCTAACCCAGACAGGAGTGTGGACCATTCAACCATCGTTTGAGGAAATTGAAACTTGAAAAACGAAACCAAACCATAACCCATTTTCAATTAGTCAAAAACAACGAAACATACCAAGAATTCTGCAAAAATGTCCCCAATAACAATATAATACCTATAAAACTAATTGCCCATCAAACCATATTTCTAAAGAAGTTCAAACACATACCTTTTAGCAACAAAAAGAGGCCCATTGTTCCAAAAGATGATGAATTGCGGCATAATAAATTTCTTGTGACTAATTGGGAAAATAAAAATTCTAACTTTGTGTGGGCATGAAAGGAAGGTGAGAACATAGAGAGTTAGATGTGTGTGAATGCCAAAGAGATGCAAGAACACAGAGAGCAATTTGTGTGTATTTGTGAGAACAGAGAGTGCGACTGGAGAGAGGTTAGAAGGAGAAGGGAGGCACCTGGGCTGCTCATCCATGGCAGAGGAGCGACGGTGAGAAGTTGTCTGAATTCGTCACTGTGGCATTATCCCACTCTAAAATTTCAGCATCATAATTTTGTTCCTATGGGAATGCAGTCTTAAGTTCTTTAGAAGATGAAGAATGTTGTATCACATCAATTGCCATTAAGATGGAAAAAGAACCCATCCCCAAGCTCCAATCAATCCACATCGATAGATTTACAATTTCCCTACTTAGAGTCATTAAAGGAGGAATGACACACACTGGTTTAATAAGCCAAGGAAAAATAACCAACCGACATCTAAAGATTCAATTTTTTAATGAATGCCTTATCAAAAACCTCATACTACTTGGATGGAGGTATAGGTATACCACAAAAACAATCAATAAGGTTCAACTACTACTTGCACAAGAACATATATTGTAACCAAGAAGCAACTTGATAGAGGACACACCCAATATCAGTTTCTTGTTTCCATGATCTAATGCAACTACAAATGATATGATAGAAGACATCCCAATTCCAGTTTCTTATTTCCCATAACAATATCATTTTCAGAAATAAAAAAATTAGTGCCATTTTTTTAAGAAATTTTAAAAAATCAAAAAGAAACATTAAGCAAGCCGGCCAAGTAGAACGAAGGTCTTACCATCAAAATCCGTCTAGAATGACCAAGTGGAATGAAGCACTTTATAATTCGATATGCATCAATGGTCCCAAAAAAATATTATTTCCTCACTTTTTCATTTAGAATGTGTAAGATAGTTCTTAAATCATTAAATGTTTTAGTTGATTTAGCTCCACTGGGTTCGTATTGTCCTCTCGTATGTTTCATGCATGCTTAAATTGCAAACACTCCCCCCCCCAAAAAAAAAAAAAATAACACCCTTTAGTGCAAGTTTATACTTTTTTTCAACTGCAAAAACGGAAATTATAGCATAAATTTAAAAAGTGGAAACAGGAGTGTGTACCAGCATGAAATCAAGAGATGGTTGGGTGATCAAGGACAAAATCATAGAGATCCACACACCCGAACATGTAAGCCCCCTTCTGATTCCTGGGTGGTCGCCAAACGAAAAGATTCACTTGAATTCATACACATTAACAACGCCGAAAATTAATGACCAAACATAGCATTCTTTTTTATCATGAAAGACGTACACATCAAATTGATCGACAATTGAGCCATCTTTCAAAATTTCAAGGAAATCCAAATGAAAAAGTGTGTGTGTGTGTGTGTGTGTGTGCGTGAAAAAACAGAGGGGTGTGTGTGTATAACAATGTTTTTTTTTAGCAGGTGTGGTTATAATTTCTAGAAAGTAGTGCTTATGCTTATTATAGTACTGCTTATGAAAAAAATAGATAGTATATGGGTGCATGTGAGAAAAATGAACTTTGGAGCATTTGATCAAACAGCTTGTAGGCGCACATGATAATGCTATTCCGTGAGATCTCGAGAAACAAAGAGAGGTAGAGGGAGAATTTGTCAATTGGCTATAGGGAGGTTACATTCATTGTCTATGGAGTTGATGGCATGGAGGTGAGTGGTGGGCTAAGAAATAGATAGAGGGAGGGAGACTGTGCGTGCAAGATCCTGCACAATATAAAAAACGGGAACAGATCTCTCCCATAGTGAACTTCGAGTGAGCGGGTGGAGTGACCAAACACGTTGCTTAGGACAGCCTGCGAGGTACGGTGGTAACCTAAAACGGCAACGGGAGACCCTGGGAAAGGAAGAACGATCCTGTGAGGCTGAAAGGGGTTCCTGGAACAAAGAAGAACCAGTTAGAAGGGCGCCGGAGTGTTTTCTGGCGTATCCCCTCCGACGGTCTAGTCAGTCTTTGAGTGAGAGAGAGGAAGGAGAAAACACTGAGAAAAATGTATTGT
This sequence comes from Ilex paraguariensis, assembly GCA_963454935.2. Taxonomy (NCBI): domain Eukaryota; kingdom Viridiplantae; phylum Streptophyta; class Magnoliopsida; order Aquifoliales; family Aquifoliaceae; genus Ilex; species Ilex paraguariensis. The sequence goes on along the minus strand of CAUOFW020004314.1, from coordinate 73,673 downwards.
AGTAGAGAGTTTGTTGTTGCATACCCGCTTTGCCTTTTGCAAGGAGTATTTATACCTTAAAAGCTCATGATTGCCGTCAGTGTCGTCAGTAAGTGATCATTAGGCTCAGGTAGCGTGTGCATTGATTCTGACGAGGAATGTCTTCTCTAATTAACTGCTCGGGGTCCCGAGCAATCAATGCTGGATCGTCGGGATGCCGATGGTACAATGTGTTCCTCTCGGGGAGGATGCAATAAATGCATTGTAATAGGAGCATTTATTGTCTTTCATTTCCGAGCCTTACCGCATTGAATGCGGTCTCATCAAGGGAATGGTGCAATTAATTGTTTGCTTTCCCAAGTCGCGTGTCAGCAACGGCATGCGGTTTGTCTGTCTCTGATGTGATATTATATGCCACGCGTCCATCCCCTATTGGCTGTGACCTCTGTATTCCAGTACGTTCTGACATTACTTGTGTAAGACGAGGTCATGATGAATAGCCTAGACTAGCCTAGGCTAATGACCTGCACGTCAATAGCTTATCCTGGAATAGAGGAAGCGTCCAGGACGGGGTACCTCTCGGCACCGAGGAAAGGCTAATCTCGGGGACCGAGGGAGTTATGCCGACCGAGGTACGTACCTGATCAAGGGTACGTGTCGGTTGTAAAATATACTGGATGTATGATCATACATGACGGTACCTCGGGGGCGAGGGCATTTGTACGCCGATGGTGCTCAATCCTAGCAACAGTGTTTTAGTAAACCGAGGACACGTGTCTTCATCATAGGGTTTTTCAGAAAAGTCCCATCAACTGCCCCCCAGCCTTCGATCTTCTGACACCGAGGACACGCGTTGTAAGGAGACGAAGGGTTTCCCAACTACCACCCGTCCTTCATGATGGCCTCGAGCCGCTTTCCCCGGCTTGGGATGTCGTGCGCATTAAATGCGCCGTTTCGATTTTTGCGCCCAATGATGACAATTGTCCCTATATAAAGGGGTCTCCTCTTCCGTTTTCCTCGTTTTGCCATTTCGATCTTTCTCCAGAGTACCTCTTCTTGAATCTTCGCCGGAGTTTTGTTTCTTCTGCTATCGTCGACTGCCCATTCTCCCTCAAAATCTTAAAGCTAGCAGACCCATTGTTGATTTCTGAACTTTCTGGAGGGAGTCGCTTTAAGGTTTTCCTGAAAAAACTCCATTTTGACGTTCGGGTGAGTTTCAGAATCCTCTTTCTTTTCTTCCTCCTAGCCTTTTGTTTTCCGATTGACTGGAGGTGTCATCCGGTCGATACATAGCGATCTAACCCTCGGGAAACTTCCTCAGGGATTTTCAAGAACAAATACCCTCTTCTTTCTTACTTTTTTAGAGATGCCTCGTCGTCGCCCTGCTCCCGAGAATCCTCAAGCTGGTCCTTCGGGGTCAGGAAAATATAAGGTAAAAGGCGATGAGCAGATCAATAGGTTTAGGGCCAAGTACGGCATTCCTCCGTGTGTAGACGTAGAGGACTTTGACCCGGTGGTGCACTCTTCTACCCTCGGGGCCGAGGATGCCATACCTTTCTACACCAAGGCCATCATAGAGGGTGGAATTAGGTTTCCTTTACCCCCCTGCTTCTTCAGTTCCTCTCTCATTTCCTCCTCTTTCCCGGGCAATGCTGCCTCAATGTCTTCCGAATAATCATGGGGGTCTTAGAGCTCAATAGACGCCTCGGGGTAAATATTGGGCTCAACGATCTCCTTTTTTGTTATTCCCTTCTTAGAGTCATGCCTCACCAACACTTCTACCTCAAAGCTAGGGACCCCTCCATGTACCTTGTAACCCATCTTCCCGACTCGGACAAGGGGTACAAGGACGATATTCTAATCTTCAAGGGATCTTGGCAGAAAGGTGTTGGTTCCGAGTATAATCACTTGTTATGCCCTCTGGAATGGAGAACGACAAGTACGTCGGTTCCTTTGGGTTTATTATTTCTTTCTCCAGACTTCCCGTACTCATGACTATTTTGTGTGTGCAGATATTCCTGCTCGGGAAACAGCTCCTCCCCCTCGGTCGCTGATGAACTTTGCCGACCTAATCACGATTTGGAGATTCACGGGTGACAACGGGTTTGGCCGTGCTGCTCACATCCTGCTGAATTATACCCCCGGGTATAAGAAATTTTCACAGCTTCCGCAGCCTTTTGAGCCGTCGCAGTGGTTTGAACTTTTCGATCAGGCGGCGAGGCTAGAGGTTGAGGAAAATTTGGAGGAAGACCTGGATCGGGCTTCAGAGGCAGAGGTCGAGGGAGTTGCTGAAGAGCTCGGGGTCAGAGAGGACGTTGTTCCTTCAAACGCCGAGGTGGGGACTTCGGAAGGAGACTTGTGGCCAGACTTCCAAGTTCTTCAATCCTTAGACGCCGAGGACGCCTTCGAGGCAGCAATGTCCAGCACCCCTCGCATTGATTTGGGGTTCCTCAGGCAGAGGCAAGCTCTCGCAGCCGGGAGGGGTCGAGGAACGACCGGCGGCACCCCCTCTGCAAGGACCAGTTCCACCCCATCATCAAGGGTCATTGGTCGGGGTCAGGTACGAGACCGGGACCCTCAGGTGGAGGAGGAGAGAAGGGTCAAGCATCGGCATGATGGCCTTGGCCGAGGATCCAGGGCACCTCCCGCTTAGCAGCAAAGCGGGAGGGGCCGTGGATTACCCCCTGCTCCTCCACAACAGCAGCAGCAGCAGCAGCAACAGCCCCGACAACAGCAACAACAACAGCAGCAAACTCCTCCTCCCCTTCCGCCTACAGTGGAGGCCGCGGAGTGGAATCCCCGAGCCACTGATCACATGAACCGAGTGATCAGGGTCGACGATTCCATTCTGCTGGATCCTCATGTCGCCAATGCAGTGAGTGAGACACTGCATTTTGAGGCCGACATGGCGGCTCATAGGGGGCGATCAACTAACGTGTTGTTCCGCTCCATCATCCAGAATTCCCTGGTGGTGAGTTTATTTTTGCTTTGGTTTCTTCACTCTTGCTTTCCATTTTTGTGATTAACACTTTTTCCTTCCTTTACAGGCTACCCAGCAGATCTCCATCATAGCTGCTCGGTACCACGGGTCTAGGATGGACCTCCAGAGGGCCCGAGATCAGAAGGAGGAGACGGAAGCGGCCCTCGCCCGGGCAATGGAGGATGTAGCTGCCAGGGATTCTACCCTGGCGGGACAGGCTGCTCAAATAGAGCAAATCCTCAAGGACACCGAGTCGGCAAAGATTGGCGCTGAAAAGCTAAGTGTCGCCCTTGCCGATTCTGAGAGGAGGATTACCGAGCAAACGCAGCGGCTTTCTACTGCGGAGGAGAGGGCCGTTGGCTCAGAGAAAAACTGTCTGGCTCTCACCTAGGAGCTGGACAGGATCAGGGCCGAGGAGCTGAACAGAAAATCGGAGGAGCAACTGTGGGAAGAGTTTGCCGATGACGTGCTCCCTGCTCTTGAAGAAAATAGCAAGAAGTTCTTCAAGAAAGGGTGGGACGAGGCGCTCCAGTCTGCTGGAATCCCCTCAGACTCCCCGCTCTTCCAAATGCACAAGTATGTGCCCTCGGCAGAGATGGCACGGGCCGAAGCAGAGGTCGCTGCCGAGGATGAGGTTCCAACACCAGTGCAAGTCTCGGCGGATCCGCCCGAGCCGGTGATAGTGGATCTGTCCGAGGACGCCCCGTCGGACCATGCCCCTGATCCTCAAAATGCCCCAAGTCTCCCTGTTGCCGAGGTACCTGTCCTACCTGCTCCAGAAACTTCTCAACCATTTTTTGCCGACTCGTCCTCGGCTGATGTTCTGGAGATGACTGGAGCCAGATGAAAATGCCTAGAGCCGGATGAAAGTTCTTTTCTTTTTGATTGTATCTCTTTTGCTTTTCTTTTGTGGCCTTTGGGGACGCAAAGCCCCCATTTCTTGAAATAAATGACGAATATTTCTTTCCTTCTTTTGTGTATAGTACTGTTTTGCTCTCTTTTTTTTTTTTTTTGAACTGTCTTCGGGGCTGCTTGCCTAATCAAGTGGCTTGTTCTCGTGTTTGCTTCGGGGACTGGAGTCCTTGTACTTTGTCCCCAGGGCCTTGTCCTTCTTGGAGGCTTGCTCCTGTATTTGCTTCGGGGATAGGAGTCTTTGAACTCTGTCCCCAGGGCCTTACCCTTGCAGGAGGCTTGCTCCTGTGTTTGCTTCGGGGACAGGAGTCCTTGAACTCTGTCCCCAAGGCCTTACCCTTGCAGGAGGCTTGCTCCTGTGTTTGCTTCGGGGACAAGAGTCCTTGAACTCTGTCCCCAGGACCTTACCCTTGTAGGAGGCTTGCTCCTGTGTTTGCTTCGGGGACAAGAGTCCTTGAACTCTGCCCCCAGGGCTTTACCCTTGCAGGAGGCTTGCTCCTGCGTTTGCTTCGGGGACAAGAGTCCTTCAACTCTGTCCCCAGGGCCTTACCCTTGTAGGAGGCTTGCTCCTGCGTTTGCTTCGGGGACAGGAGTCCTTCAACTCTGCCCCCAGGGCCTTACCCTTGCAGGAGGCTTGCTCCTGTGTTTGCTTCGGGGACACGAGTCCTTGAACTCTGCCCCCAGGGCCTTACCCTTGCAGGAGGCTTGCTCCTGCGTTTGCTTCGGGGACAAGAGTCCTTGAACTCTGTCCCCAGGGCCTTACCCTTGCAGGAGGCTTGCTCCTGCGTTTGCTTCGGGGACAAGAGTCCTTGAACTCTGTCCCCAGGGCCTTACCCTTGCAGGAGGCTTGCTCCTGCGTTTGCTTCGGGGACAGGAGTCCTTGAACTCTGCCCTCAGGGCCTTACCCTTGCAGGAGGCTTGCTCCTGTGTTTGCTTCGGGGACACGAGTCCTTGAACTCTGCCCCCAGGGCCTTACCCTTGCAGGAGGCTTGCTCCTGTGTTTGCTTCGGGGACAAGAGTCCTTGAACTCTGTCCCCAGGGTCTTACCCTTGCAGGAGGCTTGCTCCTGTGTTTGCTTCGGGTACAAGTCCTTGAACTCTGTCCCCAGGGTCTTACCCTTGCAGGAGGCTTGCTTCTGTGTTTGCTTCGGGGACAAGAGTCCTTGAACTCGGTCCCCAGGGCCTTGCCCTTCATCTTTGTCGTTGGCAAGCATTTGAAGGAGAGAATACTTCAAAAGTAATACTTCTTTAGATTCATAACATTCCATGGTCGTATTACAAGTTTTCCATCCATGTCATCTAATCTGTACGACTCGGCGCCCCCGATTGATATTACTTTGTAAGGCCCTTCCCAGTTAGGTCCCATTTTTCCCTCTGTTGGATCGCGGGTATTGGCCGTTACCCTCCTGAGGACCAGATCGCCTATTCGGAACTCTCGAGCCTTGACCCTTCTGTTGTATAGTTGGGAGATCTTCTCTTGATACTTAGTTATCCTCAAGGCGGCTTCCTCCCTTCTTTCTTCCACTAGGTCCAGATCCAATCCCAGTTGACGGTCATTCCCCCCGTCGTCGAAAGCTTGGGTCCTTATGGTCGGGAGCCCCACTTCGAGGGGTATGATCGCCTCCATCCCGTATGCCAGGGAGTATGGGGTTTTCCCTGTCGAGGACCAAGGGGTGGTCCTGTATACCCACAAAATGTTTAATAGCTCTTCGGCCCATTTTCCCTTGGCTTTCTCCAACCTCTTCTTGATCCCATTGATAATTGTCTTGTTGGAGGCCTCTGTCTGGCCGTTGGCTTGAGGATAGGCGGGGGTGGAGTAGAAATTACGGATCCCGAGTTGCTCGCAGAAAGACTTAAAAGCGTCCGCCGGTGAACTGAGTCCCGTTATCCGATACCAGTGCCCGAGGAATCCCAAACCTGACGACTATGTTCTCCCAGACGAACTTTTTGGCGTCTATGTCTCGGATATGACTCAATGGCTCCGCCTCTACCCACTTGGTGAAGTAATCTGTGGCCACAATGAGGAACTTTCTATTTCCCGGAGCCTTAGGCAGGGGTCCAACCAAATCGAGCCCCCACTGGGCGAATGGCCAAGGGCTGGTGAGGGGGTGTAAGTCCCCCGCGGGTTGCCTGATTGCAGGGGAGAACCTCTGACACTGGTCGCATTTTTGGACATATGCGCGCGCATCCCTTTGCATTCGCGGCCACCAATATCCCTGAGACATAATGCGGTGCGCCATTGATCGCCCCCCAGAGTGCCCCCCACATATTCCTTCATGTACCTCATACAGGAGGTCTTGTACCTGATCCTCTTGGACGCATAGCAAGTAAGGCCCTGAGAAAGACCTCCGGTAAAGCTTCTGATCCGGAGAGACCCAAAACCTTGGAGCTTTGAGTCTTATCTTCCTAGCTTCCTTTGAACACTCCGGGAGATCTCCCGTTGTTAGGAACTTGACAAAGGGATCAATCCAACTGGGCGGCTTGGGTGCGTCCTGGATGACCATCGCCTCGAGAGTATGGTCTATGCAGGACGTGGGAAGATACTCAATGGTGATCCTGCGCGACTGGGAGGAGTCCACCGCCGAGGCTAGACAAGCCAGGGCATCGGCATGCGTGTTCTTGTCGCGGGACACTTGCTTGATTTCAAACCGGCCGAACCTTTGGATCATGGTCGTCGCCTGGTGATGGTACGCCTTCATCCTAGGGTCCCTAGTTTCGAATTCTCCGTTGACTTGATTGACCACCAGCATAGAGTCGCAATGCACGATCAAATCGGTAACTCCAGTCGCCTCAGCTAACCGAAGTCCTGAGATGAGTGCCTCGTACTCAGCTTCATTATTCGAAGCCTTGAATCCCAGCCGAATGGCCTGCTCCGCAATAATCCCATCTGGAGAGGTCAGCAGGACACCGATTCCGGACCCCTTACTATTTGACGAACCGTCCACACACAAAAGCCATGGCGATCCCTCATGATTCGTTGGAGACGCTAAGTCGGGAGGAGGCGGTCCTTCTAGAACGGGATGCTCCCCCGAAAACTCAGCTATGAAGTCTGCCAGTATTTGACCTTTTATCGCAGTTCGGGGTTTGAAATGAATGTCGTGCTCCCCTAACTCCACTGCCCACTTGGAAATCCTTCCGGAGAGTTCCGCCTTTCTCAAGATTGCTTTCAAGGGCTGATCGGTCAGGACAGTGATAGGGTGCGCCTGGAAATAATGCCGCAGTTTCCTCGCAGTGGTGACCAAGGACAGAGCCAGTTTCTCCAGGGGTAGATATCTTGTCTCGGCATCCAGGAGTGCCTTGCTTATATAGTAAATTGGCTTCTGGCGGTGCTCATGCTCACGGATAAGTACCCCGCTTACCGCAAACTCAGAAACTGCCAGGTACAGGAACAACATCTCCCCCTGGATGGGGACGGACAGGGTTGGAAGAGTCCTTAGGTATTCTTTGATCCCAGCCAGGGCGTCCTCGCACCCCTGGCTCCACATATTCTTCCCAGCACTCTTGATTGCTCCAAAGAAGGGTTTGCATTTATCCGAGGAGCGTGAGACGAAACGGTTAAGTGCAGCCAGCATCCCTGTGAGTTTCTGGACTTCTCGGACAGTGCGAGGGCTTCGGATGTCCAGGATTGCTTTAATCTGATCCGGGTTGGCTTCGATTCCTCGTTGACTAACCAGATATCCGAGGAATTTTCCTGACTCCACTCCGAAAACGCACTTCGCCGCATTCAGCTTCAGCCCATACTCTCTGAGGGTGGAGAAGGTATCCGCCAAATCTGTTAGATGATCACAACTCCGTTTGCTCTTCACCAGCATATCGTCTATGTAGACCTCCATGGTGTTGCCGATCTGCTTTTTGAACATCCGATTCATCAGCCTTTGGTATGTTGCCCCGGCGTTCTTCAGTCCAAACGGCATCACTTTGTAACAATAAACTCCCTTCGGAGTGATAAACGCCGTCTTTTCTTGATCCGGGGCATAGAGAGGGATCTGATGATATCCTGCTCGGGCATCCAGGAAGTCCATTCGTTCATATCCGGCTGTGGCATCTACCAGCTGGTCCACCTTTGGCAGGGGGTAGTCATCCTTGGGACATGCCTTGTTTAGATCTGTAAAATCTACGCAGACACGCCATTTCCCCCCTTTCTTCTTTGCGCATACTGTATTGGACAGCCATTCTGGGAACTGTATCTCTCGAATGGCGTCGGCCTTCAGGAGTTTGTCGATTTCCTCGTTGACCGCGTTGGTGTGATGCGGGGCCATGCGTCGTGGCCTCTGCTTTACTGGCTTGTGCGACGGGTCAACATGCAGCCTGTGAGTGATTATCTCGGGGTCTACTCCCGTCATTTCCATCTCGTTCCAGGCGAACACGTCTGTATTTCCCCTTAGGAACTCGATCATCTCCTCCTGTTCGGCTGTAGGCATCGAGGTCCCCACTAAGAAATACCTCTCTTCTTCTCCCTCTATCAAGGGCACCTTCCGGAGGTCTTCAACCGACCGTTCAGTCGGGTCTATCCGGGGGTCATCCATTCCCGGACGCCCGGACTGTAATTGCTATTTTTCCATGATCTCTTCCGGTGCTCGCCCCTTCTCCTGGCTGGACGCCCCGGCTCGGACGGCCGAATAAAAACAGTTCTTCGCGGACGCTTGGTCCCCCCGGATCTCCATGATACCCTCGGGCGTGGCGAATTTTAACTTCTGGTGGAAAGTGGAGTGCACCGCTCCCAACGCATGCAGCCATGTTCGCCCCATAATCACGTTGTAGGGAGAGTCCGTATCGATCACCACAAACTCGGTGTCGATGATAAAGGGACCAGTGGCAACTGGCAATGTGATTTTACCCACGGGCAAGGCGAATGAGCCGTTGAACCCGATGAGGGGTGTTCTGACTTTGGTGAGGTCTTTGGGGCCAAGACCCATCCGTTTCAGAGTTTCGAAGTACATCACCTCCGAGGAGCTTCCTGAATCTATCAAAATTCTCTTGACATCGAATTTCCCTATCTTCAGGGTCAAGACAAGGGCGTCGTTATGAGGAATCACCACGCCTGTCAAATCCGCGTCGGAGAACGTAATGCCAAGCTCACCCATCCTGGCCCTTTTACTTGATGGCCCCACATCACCCTCGGCTACCTTTCTTGTAAAAGCTACCCTCTTGAGGTCGGACTCGAGCTCCTTGGACGTGGGGCGCTCCAGGGGACATATATGAATGACGTCTATGACGTTGTCCGGTTCCTCGGTCGGGGCAAGGGCTCGTCTCTCTTCTGGCCTAGGCTCTATGTACTCTTTCAAATGTCCGTCTCGGACCAGGCTTTCCAAGAACGATTTGAACACCCTACAGCTTTCGGTGCGATGCCCGACATCCCGGTGATAGGAACACCTAACCCTTTGATCACGGGTGGAGGGGTCGCCCTGCATCCTGGGCGGCCATTTGAAGAACGGCTCGTGCTTGATTTTATGGAGCAACTTGAAGATGGGCTCCTTGAAAACAGTGTGAACTCCCCTGGACGAACCCCCTGGATGGGGTAGCAATCCCTTTCGGGGAATATCTTCGCGCTCCTTCTCCTTTCTCTTGGATTGGAGGGCTCGGCCTTTGTTGCTTCCCATCTCGTCCTCGACCCTCGAGTACTTGTTGATCCGGGCCATCAGTTCCCCCATATCCGAGGGAGTCTTCTTGGTCAGGGATCGGTACAGGTCCGTGTCCCTCGCCAAGCCGAGCCGAAAAGATGCTGCTGCCATGACCTCCGAGCAGCCTTCTACCTCATTGACCTCTTCCCAGTATCGGATGGCGTACTGGCGAAGAGTCTCGGATTCCCTCCGTCTGAGGGTCAACAATGATCCAATGTCTTTGGGGCGCTTACTCCCCGTAATGAATCGGGTCAGGAACTGCCTAGTCAATTCCTTCCAGGACCCAATACTGTTTGGGGGAAGCGTCTCGAACCATCTCATCGCAGAGTCCCCCAAGCTCATAGGGAACACTCGGCATAGAAACCGTTGGTCCGAATGATAGAGGGACATCATCTGCTTATATTGCCTGATGTGGGCTTCGGGGTCGGACCGCCCGTCATAGGTTTTGAACCGCGGCACGACGAACTTTCTTGAGACCTCCATCTCACTGATTTCCCTCGTAAAGGGTGTTTGCATGACTTCGTCCTCGGCCTCATCCTGGACAGTCTTACCCTTTCTCCTGGAGTCTAATCGGGCTCTGAGATCAACTTCTTCCCTGACGGGATGCCTTCTGAAGTCCCTGAGTTCATTGGTAAGCCCCTCATTTCCCGGGCGTCGTGTGGATTGGGTTGAGTCCTCCTCGGATTCATCTCCCTTCCTCCGTCTAGACAAACCTCGTCGGAGGTCGTCCAGGGCCAATGGCCTTGCTTTCCTGGACTGGTTGTCATGATGATGTTCGCCGGTTCTGGGTCGCTTTGGGGTCCTAGAGCTTTCTGCTTTGTGGTCTAGGTGGTTTCTTAGATCCTTCGTTACCGCCTCACGGGCGGGAAGTCCACGGGAAAGGAATGAATCCCTCGACCCTCCGCCTGAGGCGGCAAACTCGTCAAGCCGGCTAAGGACGTTTACATTGTCCTTCTCCAGCTGACGTAGTCTATCGCCAAATTTTTCTTCAATCACCTCCGCCAGCTGACGAGCCAAAGGGGCTGATCCCCCTGACCTGATCCCCATACTGGTTTGAGGGGTAACCCCTCTTGACCGAGTAGAGGCATTTTTATTCGTGTTAGTGTGATCCCTCCCTCCGTGATGACAGGGAGCTTGTAACTCGAGACTCCTTTGGTGGGGTCCTTTCCCTCTTTGTCGAGTGTTCACCATGGTCACTGTTCTTTATAGAGAGAAAACTCAGAAAACTAGTCGTTTCCCACAGACGGCGCCAGATTGTGCGTGCAAGATCCTGCACAATATAAAAAACGGTAACAGATCTCTCCCCTAGTGAACTTCGAGTGAGCGGGTGGAGTGACCAAACACGCTGCTTAGGACAGCCTGCGAGGTACGGTGGTAACCTGGAACGGCAACGGGAGACCCTGGGAAAGGAAGAACGATCATGTGAGGCTGAAAGGGGTTCCTGGAACAAAGAAGAACAAGTTAGAAGGGCGCAGGAGTATTTTCCGGCGTATCCCCTCCGACGATCTAGTCAGTCTTTGAGTGAGAGAGAGGAAGGAGAAAACACTGAGAAAAATGTATTGTAGTAGAGAGTTTGTTGTTGCATACCCGCTTTGCCTTTTGCAAGGAGTATTTATACCTTAAAAGCTCATGATTGCCGTCAGTGTCGTCAGTAAGTGATCATTAGGCTCAGGTAGCGTGTGCATTGATTCTGACGAGAAATGTCTTCTCTAATTAACTGCTCGGGGTCCCGAGCAATCAATGCTGGATCATCGGGATGCCGATGGTACAGTGTGTTCCTCTCGGGGAGGATGCAATAAATGCATTGTAATAGGAGCATTTATTGCCTTTCATTTTTGAGCCTTACTGCATTGAATACAGTCTCATCAAGGGAATGGTGCAATTAATTGTTTGCTTTCCCAAGTCGCGTGTCAGCAACGACATGCGGTTTGTCTGTCTCTGATGTGATATCATATGCCACGCGTCCATCCCCTATTGGCTATGACCTCTGTATTCCAGTACGTTCTGACATTACTTGTGTAAGACGAGGTCATGATGAATAGCCTAGACTAGCCTAGGCTAATGACCTGCACGTCAATAGCTTATCCTGGAATAGAGGAAGCGTCCAGGACGGGGTACCTCTCGGCACCGAGGAAAGGCTAATCTCGGGGACCGAGAGAGTTATGCCGACCGAGGTACGTATCTGACCGAGGGCACGTGTCGGTTGTAAAATATACTGGATGTATGATCATACATGACGGTACCTCGGGGGTGAGGGCATTTGTACGCCGATGGTGCTCAATCCTAGCAACAGTGTTTTAGTAAACCGAGGACACGTGTTTTCATCATAGGGTTTTTCAGAAAAGTCCCATCAGAGACAAAGGCAAACAAAGAGGGCGGGTAGGAGTCAAGAGAAAAGAAGAGAGAGTGAGACGTGTGGCGTCATCTTGGGGACAGGCTGGCGGTGGCTGGTGTCCCTTCTCTTCCCCTTCTCCACCGCCAGTCGATCAATCTTGTGTGTTTGGTGGGTGTGAGAGAGTGTGATGGGTGTGTGTGTTATGCGATGTGCTTGGCGTGGGTGCTGCAGAGAAGACCAAAAAAAAGAGAGAGAAGAGGAACCTGATTCGCTGCTCTCCATGGTGGTGGGTTGCTGGCCGGCTTGAGAGTAGTGGGCCGTTCAAGCAAATAGAGAAGGGAGAGTGGAGAGAGAAGAAAGAAGATTAGATTATATAGAATGGGGGAGAGAAATCGGGTGACAGACAGATGAGAGAGAAGAGAGAGTGAAAGTTGGGAGGAGTGGTTGGAAGTGATGGAATGGAGGGGGAAAATATTTTGAATGAGGTGTTGGTGATAGGAGGATGAAATGAATTGTGATCATTTGATTGGCTTGTTGAAGCTCTATATTATAGATTTATTAAATCACATTTGATACATAAAGTTTATTTAATATAAAAAATATGAAGCTCTATCATATGAAGCTCTATCACATATGAAGCTCTATCATATGTGTCTAAATAAAGTTTATTTAATAGTGTATAAAAAATGACTACTTATTACCATCGTAAAAAATAAAACTAATTGTCATTTTTGTATTGAAAAAATATCCGTAAGTCGCTAAAAATTCATTAAATTTATTCAATAAACAATGTTCCAAATACACTAAGATATTAGCATTCTAAAGCTACTAAACTACAATTTAAGAGCTAAACATAATAAACAAATTTAAAATCGATTGACACACAGTAAAAACTATAATCAATACTCGAATAAAAATAGAGACGATTTCTTGTTAAAAAAAAATTAAATGAAAGTTAATTGCAGGAACTTTAACTTGCAAAAAATCATAAATAATAAAATTAAGATCATATGAAGAAATCCTTAAAGAAATCAAAAACTTGTTTCGTTGTTCTATTTACCTTTACAATATTGTTCAGTATTATTTATATGACTATAAGTATTGCAAAAAATCTAAAATTTCATATCATATCCAAAAAAAAAAAAAATTGAGAAGCTATGATACACCATGATCAACTGACAACTCAATCGGTTAAAAAATTGGATCGATACCAAATTTCGACAATTTGGGGATCAATCATATTTCAATTCTTTTGAGTAGGCTTAATTTTTTAATTCTTTTGAGCGGACGGTGGTAGGTTCAACATTTTTGTCTTTAGTTTTGGATGGGCACAAGTAATAATTTATACAAATATATAATATACATACCGAGGTAATAATATATATATATATTTTTTTGAGGGTGGGCAAGTGACCATGCATAACTCCGCCCATGCGTACGCCTCGACTATTTGGATGTCTCCCAACTTTTAATTTTTTCTGAGCAACTTAAAATTCTTCTCCAGTAGGCTCCGAAAATCGCTGAACAACTTTATAATAAGAAAGATTGAAGATAAATAAAAAAGAGAAAAATGAAATAATACGTGTTCTGATATATAGTTTTTTTTATCCATGGACCAAACATCCCAAAATGACACCTCTGATATATTATTTACTATCATGATGAAAAAATGTTGTTTAGCATTGGATTTTCTTAATAGTGTTATATTTGGAGATGTAGCACTGGAATGTTTGTGTCTGAAAAGGATTTTTAAGGTTTTCAACGCTCAAGCATTATTGCAAGCTTACATTTGGAAGAGTACGTAAACAAAACAATTAACGTCTATAATTGGATGGATGGCTTCAATGTCTTTTATAACTGCTTTTGATCCTTGATTGAGGGAGTCTATAAGAATCTTTGCACTGCATAGGCTTCAGCAGCCAATGGAGAGGAGACTGTTTTCATCAATGTTTTCAAAACTAGACAGGTCATCGAACCGGCAAAGAGATCGGATCAATGATTCACTGGATTAACCATTGGGTCAACTGGTCGGACCAGTCATATAATAAAAAAATAAAAAAAATTATATAATAATTATAAAACTTAATAATTTAGCTAAAAAATATAAAATATGTATAAAATACATATAATTTGCCATAAAATTAATGAAATTAAGTAATAAAGTGGAAATTATTGTATTTTAAAGCAAAGTAAATAGGTTCAAGTAAATTATAAAGAAAAAAAAAGTGTCATTTATAATTTATCCAAGAATAAGGTTAAAAAAATCAGTTATTTATTGATTTAGGGCAAAAAAAATTATTTATGTAATTTAATTTTTAAATAAACATTATACCGTCCAGTTTTTATAAAACCATCGGTTCACGATTTTTTGTTAAAAATCGGCTGATTTTTCAATTTTTAGCAGGTTCGCTTATTTAAGCGGTTCAACTAATTGAATCGGTTAAAATTTCAATTTATAGTTGAACCGATCTAACCGATCGATTCGATCTGATCCGCTCCGATTCTGATAACACTCCTTATCATTGCTAAAGCTCCATTCATAGGCTGTCCCTCGTGGTTGCGTGCCACTGCTGCATATGATGCTCCATTTGCTCTCCTCACAGGAGGTATCCTTCACAATTGATTTTCATCCAGCCTGTGGTGGGGGAGTCCACTCAATTTCAGCAATGCTTTGACTTTGGCTTTGACACCTCTATCTCTCTCTCTCTCTCTCTCTTACACACACAGTATAGGCGGAGGGAGGCAGGGCCAGGGTGGGCAAGTGCCCCCCCGGAAAAAAAAAGTTATTAGTTAAGTATGTATATTATATATTTATATAATATATTATTTATACTTACCCAAAATCAAAAATAAAAATGTTAGGCCCACATCCAACCCAAACTTTTTAAAAATCAAATTTTTGACCTATCACAATCCGTCCAAACTTATTAAAAAAATAGTAAAAATTGGAAGTGAGTCTCCCTAGATGTACTTGTTTAGAGATAAGTCCTGCAAGAAAACTTATAAATGGGTAAGTTCATGTTTAAAATTATATGTAATGACTTAAGTCTATTTTTTTTTTTATCTCAAAAATACTCTTTCTTAAAAGGAAGTTAAATTAATTTCTTATTTTGAAAATTGTTATCCCTTAATTCAATGTCAATAAAATATCCATCATAAATTTAAAATTCAAATTCAAAGCTCTCTCTCTCTATATATATATATATATATATATATATATATATATATATATATATATATATATATATATATATATATATATATATATATATATTATACTTTTAATGGTTTGAAGACTTTCATAAAATATGATAAATCTTTTATTATTTTTGCAGAAAAAGAGAGTTCGTGATAGAAGGGTTTGTCAACTGATCACTTTGCCATTGAAGATTGATTCGATTTCGGACGTTACAACTGATAAATCAGTGACCCTATATTTGTCTGAAAGCAATGTTCAAAAACTCAGAGCAAATTCAACTGTTTCTGTGTCTTTATCTTCTTCTTTGTGTTCGAGTTCGTCATCTGAGGCGAAAAAAACTTCCGATCATTGTCTATAAAGAAGTCCTTGGCTCGATCTCAATCTAATTCGTTTAATCAGAAAAAGACAAAGCCTTGCGAATTATACAGTCGCCTCTTGTTTTTCAAGTTCAAATTTAGCGTTATTTTTCATTCTCGTCGATCTCTTTTTTAACATCTTTTGGGATAAAACTTTGTGCAATATTGTTTACATCAGCATGTTACTATGAATTTGAATAGTAAAATTCAAATTCATGTTACTATTTTTTTTATTATGTTACTGTTTTTGTTGAGTATGTTACTATTATTTTGAGCATGTTACTGCTTTTGTTGAGCATGTTATTACTATTATTTTCCTAAATATTAATATTCAATGTTATTTTTTTTTTGAATATTACTATTTTTTGGGTTTGAATGGTACTATTTTTTATGTTTGAATTTGAGAGAAATACTTATTGTTTTGTATGTTATAATTTTTTTTAAACATGTTATTGTTTTTATTTTTTAAAAATATTAATATTTAATTTTTTAATTTTTTTATATTTAAATGTTACTATTTTTTTGTGTTTAAATGTATTATTTTTTGTGTCCAAATGATAACTTTTTTTATATTTGAATGTTACTATTTTTTATTTTTAATATTAATATATATATATATGGGGATATAGATAGATAAGAGAGGGAAAATTTAGTGTTACTTCAACTCTTAACCTATATATGAATATAGACACATATGAGAGATAAATTTTTTTAATATTATTCAAACTCTTAAGATTTATAAATTTTTAATTTTTAGTTTTATTTTACTTCTAAAGGGAATAGATAGTATGGTAAAATTGATAAAAAACAAACTTCATAACAAATAATTTTTTTTGATGGACTTAAGTTTAAACAAGTCCATATAGGGGAACCGACCTCCAAATTTCTCTAAAAATTAAAATTTTTGACTCACCGTTAAAAAATAAAACTTTTGACCCACTTGATGGACATCACCTAACCTATCTTATCTTTTGTTTTTTTTTTTCTCTCTCTCTCACACTCTCACTCACGCGCCAGGCAACCAGATGAAACACAAAATCCTTAAATTTTTTGTCTTCCTTGCATCCACCAAGGTCACCACCGACAAGCGACAAGTATCAAAAGTAAATATTTTTTCTCTCTCTTTCTCTCTAAATTGATCGATCAAACACACTCACACGCGTAAACTGCACACACAACACACACAAAAATAAATTAGTTTTTTATTTTTAATATTTTAAATTAATTAGTCTTGATAATTTTCTGATTTTTTTGTGCATTTTATTTTTTAAGCCTAATTTATATTTTTGTGTATTTTGCCCTTATTTGAATTTTTATGCATTTTTTCCTAATTTATTTTTTTGTGCATTTTGTCCTAATTATTTTATTGATTTGTTATAGCTCAGATTAGTAATTGAGGATGCCTGGAAGACCTTGAGTTGCGGTTATTGAGTCGAAAGTTAAAAATATTTTTTGATAACTCTCAATTCAAACCTATTTTTAATACTTTGAACGATATTACTTGAATTTATTAAAATTATAAATTGAATATTTTATGCATTTGTACTTGTATTTATTTCATAATACAATATCTTCTTTAGAATGCTAGCAATAAAATTGATTAGAGCTCATGATACTTTATAATTAACTGGATAATTATATTATTGATATGCGCTCTAATATTGAGTTTCCAAATTTATTAGGGATTGGAGATTTTGTTCAGAAAATGGTTAAGATAAAAAAAAAACACATGGTATATCCATTAGTCTACTTATTTGTGACATTGTCATTGATCTTGTCAGTTGCGACTGTCACAGTAGAAAAAATATTTTCGGGTATGAAGATTTTGAAAAATTGATTACGTAGTCGAATGAACAATCAATGGATGTCAAATAACTTGATTGTACACATAGAGAAAGACATTTTCGATTGCATTGATAAAGATGTTATCATGCAACGCTTTCAAAATATGAAATTACGTCATGATCAATTGTAAAAAACTATAGTCAGTCTCATTTTTTGTAAAATGATCTAATTAGAACTTTGTTTTACAAAATTTTTTTGTTATTGTATCCCATGTATATCGGTTTTTAGTTCTTTTGTCAATAAAATTTTAGGTATTATATATGATTTAAAAATTTTATTTGTCTTTATCTATAATCTTTAAGGCAACAGATTTTTAAATTTAGAGTTGGTACCCCACATGTAAATTCCTTGGTTTCGCCCACACACACAGTGCCACAGGAAATGAATATTTACTTTGTTAGAGGGAACTCTCTTTTTCTAGACCACACTTTGTAGATTGTGTCCAGGTGAGGTTTGGGCCGAGTCTAACCCAAACTTGATATTAGGGCTAAAAGAAAGCCCATGAATAACACAGCCAATTAAATCAAAAGACAAGGTGAGAGAAAACCTTAGGGGTGGGAGGATTAAGATTGGGATTAGGGGTGTTCAAATTTTTAATTACCCACAAATTTCGACTCTATCCTATCTTATCCTACTTGACTCTATTGATCGGCTACTCGAAAGAATCGGATAGGCCAACGAAAGATTTTTTGGCATTTCATAAACAATTGTGTAGGAATGTAAAATACCTATAAAATTTTTGCATTCCTACACTACCATACCTGCATATTTATATTATTCCCTAAAAATTAAAAACTAAAAATCGAAAAACTCTAATGTTTTATTGATGTTTATGACTTTCTTGTTGTGTTTTATTGTAATTGTTTATGTATTATCTAATTTATTGTATTTTCTTTAGTGCTATTAGTTTATTGTGTTAGTTAATTAGTGCAGGTTACTTAATTGAATTGTCAAAATAATTCAAAATTTAATAACTAAAAATATGTGTTCATCCGATTTTCTACCCAATTATTTTGGACCGAATTTAAGTAAGAATAGTACATTTGATCAGATATGATAGACCAAGAACAAATTGTGAACACCTCTATTTTGGATAGCCTAACTTAATGTGCATGAGGAGGCTTCTTTTAATCCAATCACGTTCCGTTAAACTTTGCAACTCAAACATATGGCTCACACTTCGTTAATCTATACTATTAATAAAAGTAACTTAAGTGAAAATTTTTTGATTCTTCATTTTACCCTTATAAAAAATTTTAATTACCATATTATCTTTCTATAGTTAATTTTCTAAATTACAATCACATTCTTATATATTTAAATCTTTAATTTACCCTATAACATTTCTTTTACTTCTATATTATCTTTGTATAAATATCGATATCTATAAAAAAAATAAATTAATTGACTACATTACTCTTGAAAAATATATGCATTATTATAGTTTTCAATAAAGTGTTCAAAAACTTCATCAATAAATCATACTTTTTTCAAATATATGGATAATATTATGACTATATATATGTGTATTTTTTTCCATCTATACTACTAATACAGAATGAAACTTTTGTCTTCGCATAAAAAATTTTTGATTCACTATTTTACTCGTATAAAATATTTTAAATAGCACACTATCCTTCAATATTTGAATATCTAAGTTGCCATCATATACTTATATGTTTAAATCTCCAAATTACCCCTAACATCTCTTTTAATTATTTATTTACTATGTATAAATATTAGTATCTATGAAACTTTTTAAAACATATATGCATCACTATAATTTTTAATAAAACGTTCAATTTTTTTTAACATTACTCATTTTAAATATAAAGATAATATTATCCTCACATATGTGTATTTTTTTCATTCAAAATTTCAACCATTTAATTTTTAAGATAAAAAATAATCTTTTACGTAATTTTTTAAAAATAATTTATATTAAATCACCATAATTCTTCAATTACAATAAAATTTTCATATTTTATTACGAGTTTATATAAAAAAATTATATTGTATTTTTAAGTAAAACTTGAATTTTAGAATTTTAATATTATTTTAAAACATATATTATAGAGTAGTATATTATAATTTAGGGTGAATAACACTTTTAGTCCCTAAAATATGCATGTTTTGTTAGTTTGGTCTTTAATGTATCAATTTTGTTAATTTGGTCATTAAAGTACTTAGTTAATGTCTAAATGATCTATATACAGACAATCTGATAAGTTTTTTTTTATAAAAGTGATCACGTAAATCTATTTAACGGAATAACTTAATTGACCATCTGGTTAGGGACCATTTAAACAAGAATTAAATATTTTATGGACTAAATTGATAAAATTTATATATTGAGGACTAAACTGATAAAAAGAGCAAACTTTAGAGAACCAAAGTGTTATTAATCCTATATTTTATCCCTATTAACCTAACTAATTATAGTTAGCATTAATTAGAATATTAATTTTTTTAAATTTTTTTTATTCTTAAAATAATGAATCGTTGAGAACAAACAATATTTTCAAATTCAATATTATAATACGAGGAATAAAAAATATAATTTTGATAAACTGGAAATAATATTTAATATAGGTACATATATACCTAATACTTTTTATTAATATTTTGTATATGAAAATAATTCACGTGCAACGCACTTGATGTATTATTACTAGTATATCAAAAAACAGAAAATGAAAACCTCGACAAGAAGATAAATTGAATAAGTCAAATGAACAGGATTTAAATCTTTTTTCTTTAAACATGAAAAATGATAGGGCTGTGGGGGGGGGGGGGGGGGGGGAGGGAGAGAGAGAGGATTAGGGAAACTTTTGATATAGACAAAAGCGGAAAGTTTTGAGAGAGATTAAATGGGAATGCTCAAGTGATTTTCACAAAATTCCATATAATTTTCCTATAATCTAGCCATCTTGTCTGCACCCATCTGCCACTAATACTATAGGTTATGTATGCACTAGCTTTTAAGTATTTTGGTAACGTTTAGTAATTTTTTTGAAAAAAATATTATTATTTTTTGCATTTGAAGGATTTTTTAAGCAAGTTTTGTTGTCGTATTTTTTGGTTTTTTTTTCTTGCTAGAACTTACTTACCTTTTCTAATCATAATCACGTATATAATAATCTATAGTATACATATAAAAAATTATAATTAATGTACAAAAATGTATCTAGGTTATTTTTGTAAAATAGTCTTAAATATGCTTTTACTTTTTTGACAAAAAAAATGAAAAAATGGATACCCTAAATTGAAGGCCCACATCAACCAAGCTTACCTTCCTATTGGCCTACTAGAATCACAGGCTAGCCCAGACCAATTTGTATCAACCAAACAGGTTCTAAATGGATCACATGGCCCAGCCCAAAATGGATAAATCTCAAATGAAACCCAAAATGGTAATAATATTATTCTGGTGTGGGCAGGTACATAGGGCTCACCGACTTTGTACAAAGCGTTCGTTGACAGATGAAATGGAAAGTTGTAAATAGGACCGAATAGAAAGAAATCATAATACGAATCAAACCTCCACACGTCTGTATATCCCATCTCCATTTCTCTCTCTTCACCTCTCGATTTCTCCTATTATTTCACGATTATATCTTCGATTAAGGTATGATAACGCTCTGATTTGTAATTTTTTTCATTGATTCGATTTGGGGATTTTGGTGAATATTATTAATCTGTTGTAATTGATTTGTTATGAATAATCAGGTTCAGTTTTGCCGAGTCAAGATCGGCCAAAGCTCTTATTTTGATTAACGGGTGAGGGGTTCCCTGATCTTTTTGCCTTTCTCACGATTAGGGTTTTGCTAATCATTTCTATTTATCTCATATTTAAGATTTAATTTTAAGATGTTTGCATATAAGTTGTTAGCCTTTTGTGTTCAAAAAATTTGAGTGGTAGGGTTTAATTTTATATATTATTCTATTTTCATATATGTTGTTAGTTAGCCTTCTGTGCTAAAAGTTTCCAGAACCCAAGTGTCACCTAATAGTTGTCACATCTTGTGAAAGTTACTGTTTTGTGAGCACTCTCATCCTAGATGCAAGCCTAGAACTGCAAAATTTTATTCCATTATGTGTCGTTGCCAACAATAGAAAATTTTTCTTCTTTTCTGGTACCTTACTAAATTACACCATATTGGACACCTAAATGTCATTTGGGCAATTGTTTTTGTTTGACTTGTTTTGGAAGCTACTGTTATAGGTTGTGCATCTTGTGAGCTATGCTTGTGTATAAATAGATTGTTTAAAGCTATGAATCTCTTACTTTTCCTTGTCATTGTTACTCTCTCTAGTGTTTTCATTCTTATTTTAGTTGTACAATTTTTCTTGCTGAAACTGTCTATGACTAAATCTTCCTTCCAAAAATAGGATGAGACATATGGTGGTCAGTGTTGGTTAATTTTTCAAAGATATAATCTTCTGAACCATTCTTTCTATAATAATATGGGCTTCTTCCATTATTTGATATTTTTCCCTTTTAAGAGTTTTTGGTTAGAATTCATAGAAAAGAAATCATTTTAAATGGTTAAAAAAGAAAAAGACAGAGCTAGATGGTTCCTTGCCATCAACTGAGTCTGAGAACATAGTCTTATTTGCTCTTGCCATTTATATTTTTGGTGAGCTATTGAAGGTAATTCTTCTTCTCTCTGACAATTTCAAGAAACTTTAGTGAACCAATGATCTAATGGTTGAAAGTTGGAGTCAAAAGACTGCTCATAAAAAAGGATGGTGACATTGCAAACTCTGTCCAGCATTTCTATAAGGCACCAATATGTAATTGCTAGGTAGAGTGTAACAGCTATCTCAGTACAATGCTACCTCTTCCTGCTGATTAGGGAATTGTTTTCTTCTACATTATTATATGATATTGTTCTATATTACATTTTCATATGAAACTGTTCTCTCCTAGTATATGACATTATTTATTAAGTAATAGATTAGGCTTAATCAGTTTGTAACACTAGTCTCATAATTAGATGATGTTGCATCCAGGGCAGCTGTTATTTGAAGTTGGAAATGGGTTGCACACTGGGGGCTATCCAATCTCACTTTTGTTTCCTTATCAACCTCATGGACCAAATGAAGGCAAAGATAGATCTAGGTCTTTGTAAAAAATTTTAATTGGTTGATTAGATGGCACCGTTTTAATGGCTCACTGAGATTTAGTGAAAGTTGCCATCAGTGTATTAAGCGTCATCGTTTAGATCTTTGTTTGAGGCCTAATGTGTAATTGTTCACTCAGTTATATGTTTATAATCACTTTATCACTATGATGGTGACAATTCAAGAAGAGGAATTGATGACGCATGTTGGTGAGTTGCAGCTCCTAATACGTCATTCATGAACTGGGTTGTTGTCTTGCACAAAAATGATGCAGGAAGAAGAAGAACTTAGAACATCGAAAGAGGAGAAGTAAAAAGAAGAGATGGGGGGCATTTATCTCGTCCTCACAAGGAATTGGTCAAGAAACACAAATTCTCCATAGAAAATAATTTTATTAATATCAAACACTAATTACATCAATATTTATTGGCTAAGTCTCCTATTCAAGGATCAAAATTTTGTTTCGGAATGTTCGAAACATTTCCGTTTTCAAGGAAACTGAAACGAATCAGTGATAAAATCAAAATTCTAATACTTCGAAGTGTTTCATATTATTTCAAAGTGTTTTGTAATGTTTTAATGCATTTACATAATTGTTTCAGAATGTTTCAAGATATTTTGGTATATTTTGACCAATGTTTTGAAAAAATAATTCTTAATTTTTTTATTATTTTGTTTCTGAAACACGTCGAAATGTTTCAATTTCCTAGGTGACCGAAATAATGGACCGAAATAAAATTTTGATCCTTGTTCTTACCAAAACAAAAGTTATTATCTCAAATTAATCTCCTATTAAAACTATATAATAATTTGCTAATCAAACTCTTACTAATATTCCTAGTCAAATAAATATTATCCTTTAATATAATAATATTATAATAAATTCAAATTATTCAATTTAAGTTTATATAATCCATTTTTGATCTCCATCAAAAAAGCATCTGGATCAAGATGCATAATTCAAAGTTTTGTGCTTGAACAAATGGGGTATCTTATGGCTACTATTAGCTGTCCCATTTCTTGTTCGGGAATCTTGTAACATTAATCAAGATTGTGTGTATATGATTATGTTTGGCCTCCAGTTATAGGCTTTGTAAATATGTGTGTATTACAATCAATAGGTTTAATTACATCAATTGATGGTGCCGTATAGTCCATCTCATAAAGTAATAGCTTGAGTCACTGTATGTAGTAACAACTTACTAGGTGGTAAAATGTCTTTATGGTGGTATCCTTTTTATTTTTTGTGCTAAGAGAAGACTTTATTTGATATTGGCTGCATTTGTGTTAATTATGGAATTTAATAGCAGACCCCAAAAATGTTCCCAAGGCTTTGTTGAGGTAAGCAGAGTTGAGTTTAATATGCGTATTTTTTATTTTGTAGCAGTATTAAAAGGAATTTTGTAGCACAGTTTAATTAGATAGTAACTCCATTGACAAACAATGGTTGAGCAATTATTTCAATTCAGTTACTTTGCATATGGATTTTCATTCCTGCACCTACTCTTAGTAGGTGCTTAACCCCATTGATGATTTATACCAGCAAAAGATGGTGAATTGGTCATATTAACTAGTACTAGTATAAATTTAACTTAGTTTCAAGTATGGTGTTGTGCTTACTAAAAGCCTGATTAGTCGGGTCTGCCTTTGAAATTATACAAGGGAAGAAGGGTTCATATATATTTTCCTATGATATTTCTTTTGCTGATTCTGTCATATAAATGATGAGGCAGTTGTCATATCCTTTTGTTTTGTGCTTGAACGCATTTTCATACACATATTGTACGGTCAGGTGGCTTTAAGTATCCGGTTGCATTTGATATTTTTCTCCCTATTGATTGTAAGGTGCCACATGAGAGATGACCAGATTGGATTTCCATCAATGAAAATGATATAGACTATAAAGTAAAAAATGAAAAAAATAATTTCTAATTACATATCACAAAACGATTTTCAATCTAATTGAAACAAAGCAATTCTAGCAAGATGATGACACACTGAAAATCCAGAAGAATCCAAACCACAGATTCTTCCCCTCTATAATACACCACCTGACACTGCATTCATCTCGACAGTGTTGAGCTTTTTAACTTCCTCCAAGGCCCCAAAACTCAATCTCAAACATAGCAATGCCAAAACTTGAGAAATCTAACTCTCTTCTACTATATCAAACAATCCTTTATGTAATGAGAAAAGAACTGGGCAATGAAGAAAGAAATTATCAGTATTTGCCTTACTAGTATTCTCCCTACTCCTTTGACACAGTGCACTGGTGAGGAAGCGAAGAGTGATAAGGTCTCCTCCTTTGAAGCAAGTCATTAGTGTTAAGTTTCTTTGATCAACAATCCAAGATAAAACTTGGACTTTAATAGGTACTTTTGTTGCATTTTATGCTTCTAGTCATTGAGATGATTCTATGGCAGGATATATTGGATAGATGGAGTCTTCCAAAGAGACAGGCTGCCGAGCTCCAGAAGGCCCCATTCTTTGCGTTAACAATTGTGGCTTCTTTGGTAGTGCAGCCACTATGAACATGTGTTCCAAGTGTCACAAGGACATGATCTTGAAGCAGGAACAGGCAAAGCTTGCAGCTTCCTCCATTGAGAATATTGTGAATGGCAGCTCTGGCAGCAATGGGAAGGAGCCTCTGGTTGCTGGTGCCGTGAATATGCAAGCTGGACCTGTGGAGTTGAAGGTTGCTCCTACACAAGCAGCCAGTGATTTATCCTCAAGCCAGAGTTCAGAGGCAAAGGCGAAAGAGGGTCCAAATAGGTGCAGCACTTGCCGCAAGCGTGTGGGTCTAACAGGTTTCAATTGCAGGTGTGGAAATCTCTTCTGTGCAGTTCATCGCTACTCTGACAAGCACGACTGTCCATTTGATTATCAGACTGCGGGTCGGGATGCTATAGCCAAAGCCAATCCCGTCGTTATAGCAGAAAAGCTTGATAAGATCTAGGAGCAATGGAGTGAAGGTTTTTGTACTGAAGTATGATGCTTTCTCCCTGTGTCTCCTTATAAGTTGGTCACTTGTCTTGGTAGGTGCCCTTTAGTCAAAAGAATGGTTTAAGGCACGAGAATGGAGGGCATCTTTGCAAGTCTAATGAACTTGCAAGTCCTCAATTGGTTACTGTTGCTTTGCTTGCTCCAGTGTATAAGTCTTTATTTGTGCTGGCTTGATGGATATCTCTGGTGGAAATTTGTAATTTGTTGTGTTTGGTTGATTTGTATTTATCTGGTTTTATATGTCATAATGGTTTGCAGCATGCCTTTGGTACTAGAATTGTGTGCTTTCATTGGTCTATGTTTTTTTTCCCACCAGAAGGTACATGTTTTGCATAGTACTGAAATCCTGTCGTCAAGATATGATCTGATTGTTTAGGTATGAGCATGTATGGTTTGTTTTCCCTTTTTTGTTCCATACATCAGCTTATGGTTCCCAATAGTGTTCTAATAGTGTTAGTTTATTCCGCCAAGTCTTGCCAGTTGCCACAATGTGGGTAGTAGTTTTCTATCCACCGCTTATTCACATCTATCTGTTCTCTTTTTCTCTACATTTTCTGGCGAAAATATTGATCCGTTTGCCGTGGCATGATTTACATTGATGCTGCAACTTGCCAGTCATTTCCTTATTAGTGGTAGCTTTCTTCTCTGAGATTTGCTTGCACAGTTCCTTTAGAAAAGAAAAAGAAAAGCAAGGGCTGGGAATATAAGTATAATAGGCCAGCAACAGCTACAAGATTGAGTGGTCATTTGGCATGAGACGCGTGGAAAATTGAGTTGCATTTTGGAAGATGCTTTGGAAGTTCAGAATTATTGCTTGCATGTGTGTTCTCTGTTTTTCCACAAAATTCATATGTTTCATGTGTTCATACCTGTTGTTTCTCCGGATATGTTTCCTGGTATGTTGATTGAATATTGTTTCAATGCGTATGTGCCGCAAGTTATGCCTTGTAGTGTTTAGTCGTTGGTAGTGGGCCACACAATGTGTTTTGTGACAATAAGTCCACTATCTCTTCAATAAAAAGTGGAGCTAATAGCTCTAAAGAAAAACACATTGATGTAAATTTTCACTATATCTAAGAGTCAACTATATTCTCTCAGGAAAGATGGTTGTCGACCTTATGACCAAGGGGTTGACTTTGAAAAGTTTGGAGAGAATGTAATTGCAATGAGTTTGAGAATCACCTAGGTGTTGTGATGTTGCAATGTTACATGATGAAGGACATCTTTAGAGAAATTTTGGAGATGCCTGAAATATATAGAAAGATGCAACTCTACTTGATTAGAAATAAGAATTGGTCGGATAAAATGTAGAAGAAACTAGCAAGCATACTAAGGTTATCACGCACTCATGAGTGTGTAGTCTACTTTGAGGTAACATGAAATCTCTGCATAGTCATCCAGGTGCGGGCGTATTAAGTCATCGATAAGGTGTATTAAGAAAAGCCTCTTGATACAGAAAGGGAAGGAAAAGAGAATTCTCACAGGAAATACATTTATTTATCCTATTAGGTCAAGAAACACAAATCTCTGCGGACAATTTTTAAATTAATATTCAACTCTGATTAAAATAATATGGAATCCATCTATATAATAAGGGAGCTAGTCCTTGTATATAGACCGAGTATCTTACCGTAAATGAACTACTTCCCTAAAAATTCTATCTAACTAAAAATTCAAATAATAAATATTAAAAATAGGATAAGTAAAGAGCAATGTTTCACAAATTTAAAAACTTGACTTGATAATAGAAGTGTTATATTTGTCATTGATTTAACTGTGAATCCCAATATTTATTGGGGCCCATTACTAATTCAATAATATTTATTTATCAAGTCAAGTTTTTAAATTTATTGAGCATTTTCCGTAAGTAAATCCAATCAGATGCCTCAAAGTCCTTTCACTTGTACCTACCAAGAGGTGAATATTACATCCTCAATCTACAGGAACTCAGATTGGATGGCTAGGCTGTAGAACTTTCTTGTGTAATCCTCAATATACATATTTCCTTGATTCAACTGCTTGAAATATAGATGAACTCGTTGCCTATAATTAGCAGGCACAAAGTCTACTACAAACTTCCTACATCTCAAACAAGACCTCAAACGGATGAGAATAGTCAAGCTCCGTGTTGATACTCCTCATTGACATTCTCAACCTCTCGATCCATTTCTGAAAAATGATAAATAGGAATGAGCTTGATAACCCAATAAGATAAATTTTCTCAAACATTAACAAAGTTTTGAAAACATAACACAATATATGCGAGAGGTAATTTAACATAATTACATGAGTACGTAAATAGTAATTCCAGCGTATGCATTACAAAACATGACATGCATGGCATAGTTTAGTAAATTAGTTAAAATGCAACAAAACATATAAATCGATTTGAAGGCCCTAGCATGCCACAAATGTCAACATAACAAACCAGATATCACCTAGTCCATTCATTAACTGTAACACACCCTAGCATAACTTTAGGGTCTCTCACCCTAGGGACACTTTGCCCTTTTTTTTTTTGGGAAAATTAGTACTAGGCATCCACCACCACACAGGTAACTGCAATCCTCTGGCACCCCTCACTGATCTCCCAAGGCACACCATCCACAAAACCTATAGCGTCAATTATTAGAAAAGCGTATAATATGCATCCACAGTACCACACAAACAACTACCACCCTCTACTATCATTCACTAATTTTTCCAATATCAATACTGTGCATCTATGCTACTAGATCAGGCCAAAATAATATCTCATAATAATATCATCACACTGGGTCAAAATAAATATCCAACAACATTTCATAAACCGTAACATTATTTTTACTAAACTTACGTCCTTAACATGGTAATATACTAAATATAGCATATGACATCTTCATTGATAGCTGCTAAAAATATCCAAATCACGAAAATCCTCCCTAGTTCGATCAAGGGGTTGTCAAAATTCACACTTAGAACTCAAAAATACAACCCTTGGATGACTATGTCATCCTCAAATGAGGTGCGTAATCGATTGAGTGATACACTAATGAGTATTTGATGAGTACATAGGGAAATATCTTTTTGATTGCAATGATAATGAAATTATCATGCAATACTTTTAAGTATGAAACGTTTGTCAAGACCTTTCGTAATTTTTTGTTCGTTACGCTGTGTATATGGAGTGTTAACCTTTTGCATTTAATAAATTTTTTTAATATCAAAGATGATGTAAATAAATATAAATGTATGATCTTATTTTTATTGATTGGGATAAGAATTGACTTGTTAAAGTGCCCACCTAAACATTACTTTCTGGCTCCGACCCTGTGCCAGAGTGATATAACCTCTACACCCAATCTTATCAACAAAAGTTGCTAATAAAGCAAGTTTTGCCATATTTTCAGACAAACTTGACACTCATTCGTGGCAAGCCAGTGTCAATAAACTAGAACATCCAAAGCAGCCCAGTTGCAGTAATTTTGAACATCACACAAAATAAGTGGCATGAATGCCTCTCTGTCCTGCCGGCAATTTCTTTTCAGAGTCATGCTACTTGAAAAAAATTTATGACCAAATTTGCTAACCAAATCTAATGTTATCGGTGGATCTGCAATGACAATGTGAAGTCAGCATGAGATATACAGCATATTAGATTAAGCATCAGTAGAAGTTGATCTGTCTTGCACCACCTAGCAAAAGCCACGCTATGAAACCATAATCAGAGTTTTAAGTCAAAATGGTTAGAATTTGAAATAGAGTAGTTAAATACAGGAGGAATATTTCAACTAGTACTTGAGATCAATGTGACCTTGTTTTCAAGGTTTCGGGCACTCTGGCTATCTCACCTCATACTAGCCAATAGAGTTTCGATTAGAATAGAACTTCTTAAGAGATCATTCCTTTGGTCTAGATGTGATCTTAAAACTACTAGTCCAAAGTGGCCTGCTCAGAAGTTACTAAGATCAAACAGGAAAGGGGACTTGGCTAGAAGTTATGATTGGAACAAAGCCTTAATGCTGCTCGGGTACATATGGTATACATTCACTGATAATCTTTGAAACAGCAGGGTGAAAGCCATTTATCTGAGAGGGAAAAATCTCTGGAGCTTAAAATTCTGAGAGTTTCATGGAATTGGAGAAAGCTTCTAAGAATGAGAGAACTAGCAAGACTTCTGGTTAAACACATCATAGGAGATGGAGACAACACCAGCTTATGAAAAGACAATTGGCATCCAAGTGGCCCTCAGCTGCCTAAGTGGTATCATAGGGTTATTGAGGACTCTGCTCTGCCTCTCAATGCCAAAGTGAGAATATATCAGATGGACATCATTGGACCTGGACGAGTCCAACTAATAATAATCTTCTTGAGATGCAAACTTCAATGCCCACATGTAAAGGAGTTCCCTAAGGATGTTGTGGAACAAGTATAACATGCACATCAAATAAGTCGTGTCCACGAAGTGACGCCATTTCATAGGGAGCGTGGTCTTCCCGATGTAGTTTGTATTCCACAGACTGTCCCACCGTTGGCCCCATGACCTACTTTGCCTATTCCATATAAGGACTTTTCTAATGATGCTGAGGATCCTGTTGAGGAAGTGACACATGAGCCATCACTTTCACACAGAGGGTGAGACAGAGGTGGGCATGGAGTCAATCATCTTTGCCACCATGCATATGATCCTGTAGATGGTAGAGTGACTCAAGAGATTCCAGCTCTTCCTGATGGACAACGGCCCAAGTGATAGAGGAGACCACCACCTTGTAGGATGTAGTCCATTTTTTTGTCTATGTTGTATATAAATTGTGTTAATCAGTGTTGTATATAAAAACTCTTTGGGTTCATAGTTTGATATAGTGTAATTCCATTACTGCATTCAAATTAGTTATCAAATACTCTAAGCAACGTTTTTTTAAGAACATAGCACAATTTATTGAAGTACAGACTAACAAGACTAACTGGAGAAATACACCATATTTCCTAGAAACATAATAAAAAAATACTAGAAATACAAATATGACGACCGAAGTCTAAATGTTACAACACAAGAGTTTCATAACACTTCATCATGGGTCTTCATCTTCGTCAGACATCTCTACATCAGAAATACATCCAGCTTCCCCACTTAGTTGGAAGCTTAAAATTACTTCTTGTATCCTCTCTTCTACAGCACGGTCTCTTATGATACGACGAATGTTGTACCGATTGCAACGGATTACCATTCGATTGTTCTCAGCTCGAATACGAAACAATGCTTGCTCTAATTCTTGAGGAGTGGTAATAGGCATACAAATGGCAAACTGTCGAGACCTTCTTATGTTGTAAGAACGTAAATCTAAGCTCAGATTTTCTCTTTCCGTCTAACGATATTGCCATTCCGTCAAATGAACATAAGAGATTTTCTCTTATGTTCGTGAATAGTGTAAGCGAGTATTCATTGGATAGAAGAACTCATCCTCTAATGCCTAATGATAACCTAGAGTTTGAAACACTGTTCTAGGACTATAATTCTGGTTAGAGATGAAGTATGTACATTGAACATTGCACATGAGTTCAAACTTATAGGCATTATGGATGTTAGTACGCTAGTCTACAACCTTAATGAATGTCATTAAACTATTGTGTAGTCATAATGAATGACATTGAACCAATGTGTAGTCACAATGACTGAAATTGAATCAGTGTGTAGTCACAATGAATGACATTGATGCAATTGTCATGTTATACTTGTTTCTTGTTTAGCAGCCCACATGAATGAAGAGCCTCAACACTGTTTGAAATAAAGACAAACCAATAAATTAACAACACACTGTATTGCACTTTAATGCATTGGTATGTAGTCACAATCAAAATCCTGCGACTACACACTAGCTCAATGCCAAAAACCCTAATACTGTTGAATGTATCATGGACGTGAATCAGTGTGAATCAAGGTCTAGTTACTTCAATAAATGAGATATCTTAGTGTGTAGTCAAATTGACATGTTGATTCAAAAGAGTATTATGCCGGACTCCGATGAGAGTGGACTTTCCGTGTTAATGAATCAGACTCATTATGCACAGATTTAAGAAAACTTGTTATACCGGTGACACATAGACTTTCATTTACCACACCACGAAGGAATAAAATGGACTACGAAGCAGCAGTTAAATGTGTACGAAAGGGGAATAATAGGATGATGGTACGTAAGTGTCGATATTATATGCTCCAATTAACAACTGACATGATGACCACTGCATTTCGAAGGGAGTTGACAACTATTGAACAATCTACTGTGTTGTCTAATGAACAATACCTATCAGATGAATTATGTCTAATGAAAATTAACAAATGCAATCAGTGTCCAACTGGTTGTGCATATAACGTATATGTGTATGTTGTATTTAATGTTAAGCAATCTCATAGTTTTATCAATCTATTTTGTGTTTTGTTATATCACAACTTTTTCATTGTCACAATCTGTCATTGTCAAATTAGTTACGAAATATTCAATGTGATGTCATTTCATTGTTATTTTAAATTGTCAAACTGAGCCTATATATACTAGCATTCATAATTGTGTAAATGAACCACCAAACAAAACGTATAGGCGCACATCACATACACAATACAACCAAACCAATGAAGGTTCTTCTCCAAGCAATGAACAAAATAGTTCATCTTCGGCTAACAAACATGAACGCTCAACTGACAGATCAACATCACTAAACAAAGTTCCTTTTATTGGATCATATATAGATTCCGCAATGAACCCATCGACCCTTATCACCCATTTAGTCAAGTTGGACATGTAATTATTGGGTCTGTAACTGACTATCCGCCTTTACATGCTTATATCGAACTCACACAAAGATGACGACAATTATATGACAAATGTTGTGACCTTGAAAATTTTGTCGTTGGCATGAACTTGTGGTATTCGCCTGATATTTACGATTCACAGAATTCAAACAATCGTGACAAGATCATATCAAGGCATGAATGTATAAATGATCAAATGCAGTGTCGACTTGATCGTTTGCATGCAATCGAGTATGTAAAAACAGAGCATTTTGATCATGAATATGCCAAAATTGAAATTTTAGAGGATCTGTTACTTGATTTTGATCTTGAACTTTTTGATTTCTCTGATTTGGATGATGATGCGCCAGACACTTTTATCTCGTCATGTTTGTTTGTAATCCATAATCCTTTATATTATTTTGAACATCAACCACGTTATTGACAGTCTTTTACTCCATCAAATACACCGAAAAGTGTTATGAAATAAATGCTCATTTTTTTGTTATGAATAACTTTGATTTTTACATTGTTTACTAAATATTATTGTTGATATAATCAAAATTAACAATAAAATTTTATGTTTGAATGTTCAATTAAAATTAATTAAATGGATATGTTTTCAATGTTTTAAATAAAATTAAATATTCAAAAAACTTATATAAAAAAAGAGGGACAAAATGGGGAAATAACGTTTTACTGAAAAATGTCAATGCAAATGACGTGTTTTAGAAACGTTATTTGAACCAACGTTTTCAATAAAACGTCATTTGCATTGACGTTTTATATGAAAACATCACTTGGATTGACCTTTTTTTCTATTTTGTATGCCCACTGTTGCAACTAAAAAATGTCACTTTGTTTGACGTTTTTTTCTTAAAAAACATTATTTTGAATAACATTTTTAGGTTAAAAATATCATTATAACTGACGTTTTTAAAAGTGCCTAAATTTAAAATATAGTTTGAAAAGAAGTTTCTTTAGGGTATAACTTTCAAAAACCCCAGGGTTAGGCTAAAAGCTCCTGAATTATCAAGCAATCATAACTACCATGTCAGGAAACATGCTCATTGAACACGCTACTCTTGTATAACTCCATTCCATTAAAAAAAAAATAGCGCCAAAAAGAAATGACCCGCACTTCCCTAAAAGCTCCGGTCCATGTAACGGACTAAATTTTACATAGTTGGTTTGAAAGAATCAGAAAGGAAAGAAGAAAACACCCAATGAGTGGGAGAAACAATGGATTGATCGGAGAAGGTCTAGATGAGCTTCAAAAATTTGGCTTTATAAGATGCAGATATACAAAATGTATGTTGAAATTAAGTTAAATTTACATCAAAAAAAGGACATGCTTAATGAAACAATTAAGTAACATGCACATTGAATATCCGTATCAAATTGGTAAATAAAGCATGAGTTGCAACAGAAGAAGTATAAAAACACATGTGGACGCATTTGTGACGAGTTAGAATTAATACCTACTGGAAAGCTGAGATAGTTGCCCATTCGTTGTGAAGATCAATACACACATCAATAAGACCCTACAGATTATGAAAAATGTTTAATAGCATTAGCATAAGGTGAGGCTGCAAAAATAAAAAGATGTACTAGCATATAGTATGGTAGAAGTAGGCGACTAGATTTGCTAGGGAGAGTTAATTCTGTAGGGCGGTGTTTAAAAATGTAATCCCAACTAACTTACTTCAGCACACCCATAATCATTCTATCCCTAGTCCCAATCAACCTTATCCCCCTAAAAC
This sequence comes from Ilex paraguariensis, assembly GCA_963454935.2. NCBI lineage: Eukaryota > Viridiplantae > Streptophyta > Magnoliopsida > Aquifoliales > Aquifoliaceae > Ilex > Ilex paraguariensis. The sequence goes on along the minus strand of CAUOFW020004314.1, from coordinate 39,788 downwards.
ATTATCACACCACAATAAGAAGAAGAGTTAATATTCAACTTCCATCAATAGAAATTAAAAATGACTTTATTCTTGAGAGATTTTGAGAAAAAGAGAATCGTTCAAGCTGGACGTGAAGGTGTGATGTAGAACAAAAATCAACAATTATTCTATTTTATTTATTTATTTAGAGTAAGAGTTAATTAGGCATATTCTAGAGTTATTTACGACCTCAACTATTCTTAAACCTGCAAAACTTCTTGGTGACAATCAAAGTGCTATAAAGTTGGCTACTAATCCAGTGTGTCATGCAAGAACAAAGCATACTGAGATCGAGCATCATTTCATTCGTGAGAGGTGCTTAACAGGAAAATTGAAGCATTGGAGGTGCAGAGCAAGAACAACATTGCAGATATCTTCACAAAGTCTCTCTCCAAGGGACCATTCGAGAATCTTCGTGCAGAGTTTGGACTTATTTTCAAAAGTTCACTTTATGGGGGAGTGTTAAAAATTTAAAGTAAACTTTTGGTAATTATTTATTTAAATATTTTATTTTTGAGGGATGTAGTGAGGATTAATGTATTTGAGAATTTCAATATCTAGAACCTTGTAGAATATGCTTCCACTTAGTATCCTTCTTGAGCCTTCTACCAACATGTAAAATCTTCACTTTTCTACCAATGCTCAACACTAAGTTAGAATTCTTAAACCTTCCAAACCTCCACCTACCTTAAGCTTTTAGACCATTTTCTAGTCACCTATAAATAGACTTCCACCAACTTAAATCACCAAACCAACAAAAACAAAAATTACCAACTTATTCCTACTTTCTCTCTTGTAAGTTTTTTTTTTCCTTTTGTAAGCTTTCTCTTTTGTAAGATTTTGATTGTAAGCTGGTAACATAGATTTCTCCATAATAATAACTGTCTTTTTTTTTCCCTCATTTTTTGGAGCTATATTCTAATTTCTTCATTCTTCTTCAACTTCGGTTGCGAGTCTTGGGCTAGTGGAAATTTATTTTTCACTATTCTAAGAAAGCAATTTCTAGAATTTAGAATTTATCTTTCTTCACACGAATTGCTTAAAGAGATCTCGTGCAACCACTTTCCATCATGTTGCACAATGGTACAGCCTTCCAAAAATAGTGTGCGTAAATTACTGCAGGTCAAAAAAAAAAAAAAATTACATCAAAATGCAACAATCACATGTACAAACAATCAACCATGCAAAAGAATTACTTTAGATGTTTGCTCCCCAACAATTAGATAGAGGTTTGCTCACAGTTGCTTCCGGTAATCCTGCAGATATGCTTCCGGACACACTCAGAGATCTCAGGTTCTTAAATCTTAGTCGGAGCCTTTCAGGCGTGGTGGAATAACAGAATGTGATAGTCACGTGATTTCTTGTTTGTCCCTTTGATCGTGTAACTCCCTCGATCATGTAAAGCTTCTTGAACACCAACGACACTTCAGCGCGATCACTCGAGTTTTGAATGAATGGAATGACGCACTGAAAAACATTATAAGCTTTATCACTTAATCCATTGACATTTCCATTCTCCTCCATTCTTTGATTTGCAGAGAGAAATGAAGAAGACGATACAACAAGAATTCTTGAAAGAACAGGAGAGAGAAATTAATATCAAGAACTTCTGTATTTATACTCGCTGTATAACTCCAGTTATAACATTTTGTTATATATAACAGAACTGGGGTAGGCAAGTGGGACATGTGAGATTTGTCAGGCAAGAATTGTTAAGACTTTAAAATCCTCTATTATTTATTTATACAATAATTTAGATCAACACGTAATAAATTTTGGGAAATAAAAACAAAGTGATCCCTTGATCACCAATGAAATGATCATTTATACATGTCTGATTTAGTAAAAAAGTTGGAATAAATATGAGAAATAAACTATTTTTTTTTCTGATTTCATAAATATCAGAGAGTCGTTGTATACTTTGTTCAAAGCTCAGGGTATGTAAATATAATTTATAGTTATTTGTACAAAAAAATTGGGGTCAATCGTACTTTAGAGTATTTTAAGGCTAAAAGTACATATCTTAAATATATATGTCATTAATTTTGTCAAGAGTAATTGCATAGTTTTTAAACTTGGCTCGGACCGGATTAATGGGACATTGGTTCAACTGTGGGTCAATTAGTTGAATTGGTCATATATTTAATTAATATAAAATAATTAGTAATATTAATCAATATACTAAAATATTATAATAGTTATAATAATAACATGGTTTATATTATAATAGATGAACTAAAATGACAAAAAAATCCCCAATTAATTAATGTGCTTACACAATTGATATAATTTGATAGAGCATAAAAGAATTCCTAATGACCATTGAATATTTGGTATAATAGTAACAATGTGATGACCCAAAAAAAAAATTGAAAGAAAAAGAAAAATAGCTCAAAATTGTATTACAAGGCATTAAAAAAATCAAAAGAAGAAAATGGGCAACATAACTACGAAAAATTGTGAGAAGGTACATTTTTTTTGACAGAAACGATAGAATATCTATTGAATAGAAAGATTTGAAAGGAGGAACGACACTAAAAAGTCGGGTATCATATCCTCCATACATCAAAGTGTTCATAACATTTAGTCTTTCTAGCAAGCTGGTGAGCTACACAATTTCCATTTCGCCTAATAGTAGAGACAAAAAAAATACCGAAAACTCTGTACGTAACCTTTAACATCCGCTATAATAGAGCCTATAGGAGAAAAATCCTTACCAGCGTCAACAATTATCTTTATCACGGTAGATGAATCCCTTTCCAACACAATCTCATCACACTCCATTTCCCTAGCAAATGGCACAACTTCCCTTGCAGCAATGATTTTTGCTGTTTGCACCTCACATGAAGAACGAACCTTCTTCGACAATCCCGCAATAAATGCCCTAACAGCCCTTTCAAAATTAAAAACAGTTCCATCAAAATTTACCTTGAAAGATCCTGTTCTTGGGGGAAACCACCAATTTAGGTCAGCCACAGTAATACTCAACCTACCCGACTCCATAGCCTGTTCATATTATTAAAAGTATTTCACAAATTCTTGAGCTAAACACGCAAGGTTCTTTTTCAAATTATGAAAAAGGACTTCATTTCTATTCCTCCAAACTAAACCAGCAGTGCAACATAAAAAGTGAAAAAAGATGGGGCTTAAGCTGTTGAGATACATCCCAAAACCAAAGATCAATTTGGGTCACACAGAGTTGAATCACATGGTGCAGTGGATTGCTGTTACCCCCTTAGTTTGTTTGCTTTGCGTGCCTCGCCCAAAGGCGTCTATGCCTTAGCTAAATTGGGTTGTGCTTGCTGAAGCAAACCCTTAGTGCAAAATTGGCTTCTTAAAGACTTGGAGGTTGTTTGGCTGGTTTACAAAATGGTTCAGCAAAGACGACGTCTATGCCCCCGGCTCAGGTTATTATGACACTTCAGCTCAGAGTATATCTATTATTGTTAGTAGCATTATTATAGCTCAGAGAAGAGGGTGTGAGGCCAACTTCCCCCAGGCCCTATGCCCCTAAGCCTTAGCACACCAAAGCAAGACACGACCCCGACAAATGCTTACCATGGGAGGAGGCAGCGCATGCATGGGCACGTTGGACACACCCAGTGGGTTGATTGAAACCTCATGTATAGTTGTGGGAGGTAACGCATGCATAAGCACATTGGGCACAATTAGTGGGTTGATTGAAATCTCATGTATGGTTGAGTGAGACAACTCATGCATGGGCACGTTGGATACAAGCAAGCAAGGCTAGCTGATGGGCTTGAATTGTGGGGCATTCGGGGGCAGAGTCAGAAATTTTTTTTCGGGTGGGCACACTAGCATGTTTTAATTATTTTTTTAATAGACCGTAAAATGTTCATAAATTTATATTTATTAAAATTATATTTAATACTTTTTAAACATAGAAGATTAAAAATCGATATACTCATAAACAAAAAAATAATACTTAAAACTTCTTATCGAGAGTGCGACTAATTATTATTACTAAAATTGACTCTGGTATGTTTTTATTATTTGAAAGAGTTAAAAATTAATTTTATCAACAATATTTCTTTTGTGTATAAAATCGGGGTAACAATATTCCATTTATGATCCTATAACTTATTACATAGCGACACATTTTTATACAATAACGAAAGAACCCTACAATTTAAAAAAATATAAATTAACATCAATATGTTCAAAACATATTCGGACATGTCTAAAAGTTAATAATTATATTAGTTGTACCTAATTTGAGATTTAATTGATGGAGACCCAATGATTTGTGACTATTTGATAGATAATAGTGTTTATTAAATATTAACATTCACTATTATACTTAATATATCAATGTATTAAGTTCTTAAATTATGTTTCAATAATATTGTTGAAAAAGTTAACAATCATTTAGGTAGGGGTCTATTCAAATCAATATCACAAAAACACAATATTAGGGTGGGTACAGTTAAATATGTCTAAATTTTATTTCAAAAAATACATACTTAATATGAATAAAAAAAAAATTGAGGGGGTGGGGGAGCATAGCCCAAGGGTGGCTCTGCCCCTAGGGGCATTGTTAGCTTGGAAGACCAATCCATGCCCATCCCACGGCTAGGCACGAAGGCAAGCCTAATCAAGTGCTGTGAGCTCACAAGGAACGCATGTGCACAACAAGTGAGGTGATTCCAAACAGTTAAGACATGTACATTGCAAGTGGTGGTAGTTCCGAATAATTATTAGCATGTGCCTAGCATGCAGGGTAGTTCTGTGCAGTTGTTGGCATGTGCACAACATGAGAGAGATTGCTGGCATGTTCATATAGCATGCACAATAGTTATGGACAGTTGTTGGCTGAGTCAGTCAACAGTTGCAACTGCCCTTATCAGCGCATTATGGGACTGGCAAAGGGACTCATTCATGATCAACAGGTTATGGGAAACTTTGTGGGCGAATCTGATTTCTGTTTTGCATTGCCTAGGCGATTGGGCTTGTAACCTCCACATTGTGTGCTATTTATAGACATGCTAGGGTCTGCAGTGCAACAAAGAGAATTTGGGCACGTTTTGTAAGTAGACCCCTAGTTGATTTCTTTTAGGCTTGCTGAGAAGTAAAATGTTTGACCATTTGGCCTGTAAAGCTTGAGTGTCTGCTGTGAGTTTCTGCGTTTGCCCATTATTCTATTCGTGTGTGCATTTCTGTGAACTTACGAGTGCATTTACTAAGATTGAGGATTGGAATTCAGTGTCATCAGAAGGTAAAATTCGAGTGAAAATTTGAATCCCAGGACAACTGCCTTCCCAAGACGTCTTAGCCCAAGGACAGTCCTTAAAAACGTGTAAAATAGATTATGTCCTCTCCTCACACACGCAACACACATTATCCGACCAAATTTTCCTATGCCATAACTTCTCATTTGTGGGAAGAGCATTTAGTACCATCCGCCATACGAAGATTTTAACTTTACTTGGGACTTCCTGTTTCCATATAGCCTTCCTATTACAACCAGAGCTCAAAGACGAGCTTGCTGTGGATGTTCCCAAAGAAAATAAATTACTATCATAGGCAAGGTGATATGCACTCCGAACAGAAAACCTCTCATTACTAGAATGGTGTCATATCAACTTATCATCTATAGGAAAAACGCCTAACAATATTCGTTTAATTACCTCAACTTCATGTTCCATAAAAACTTCCTCGATCAAATGTAATTTCCAAGATCACGTATGTGGGTTAATAAGCTCACTAACTATGGCCTCCTCCTCCAAAATCCGCCTAGGACTCACCACTTGAAAGCCAGTTGGAGTTGGGATCCACCTATCTCACCATATTTGGAAACATCAACAATCCTCCATCTCGAGCCAACTTCAATTACTTTCCTTGCCATTAAAATACTCTGTCATGTATATGATGGTCTGTATCCCAATTTAGCACACATGAATGATGTTGACGGAAAATATCGCCCTTTCAAGACCTTGTGAAAAGAATATTCGTGTCATGAGGAATTCTCCAAGCTTGTTTAGTCAGCATTGCCATATTAAAAGTCCTCAAATCCCTAAATCCCATCCCACCATTTTTCTTGCCTTTGCACATCTCAGACTGCTTAACCCAATGTATCTTCCTCGCTCCCTTCTTTTTTCCCCACCAAAAATTGGAAGCTAGTGATTTCAGCTCACTGCATAAATATTCGGGGAGCTTAAAATAGCCCATAGCATATGTCGGTATTGATTGAGCCACTGCTTTGATTAAAATTTCTTTGCCCGCCTTTGAAAGCAATTGTTCCTTGCACCCTTGCAATTTCTTCCAAACCCTCTCCCTTGTACATGCGAAGACCTCTTTTTTGGACATGATGCCGATTGATGGTAGCCCAAGGTATTTTCCATGTTGTTGAACTCGAGAAACTCCAAGAATAGATTGCAAATCTTCCGCTCTTATCTCTGGAATATTCTTGCTGCACAACATTGTCGATTTTTCTATACTAATTTGCTGTCCCGAAGCCGCTTCATATAGCCTCAAAAGTTCCTGTACTGCATGGGCTTCCGAGAGGTGGCGTTGAAAAAAACCAGGCTGTCATCTGCAAAAAATAGATGAGAGATTCGTGGACACCTCTACCCACCATGATCCCTGTGAGTAAACCATTTCTTTCAGTATCTTTAAGTAACGCTGACATTCCCTTTGCACAGATAAGAAAAAGGTAAGGGATCTAGGGTCTCCTTGACGCATACCCCTTTGAAGATAAAAATAATCCAGCTACTCATTATTCACCGTCATAGAATATGAAACTGATTTGACACATTGCATAATCAAGTGTATCCACCCATTCTTAAAACCCAAACCCCCCATCATTCTCTCCAAAAAAATCCACTAAACTGTATCATATTCTTTACTCAAATCTAACTTCAAGCAAATATAACCCTCTTTACCCCAAGTTCTGCACTTAAGTAAATGATTAATTTCAAAGGCCACAAGTACATTATCAGTTATTAACCGGCCAGGGACAAAAACACTTTGGTTTTTGGAGATAACCGAAGGAAGTACACTTTTCAACCTATTAGCTAAGACCTTAACAATTTTATAAAGAATATTACATAAGATAATGGGTCGAAATTGGGACATTGACTCAAGATTTTGTACCTTAGGTATAAGAACAATATGGGTGTAGTTTAGCTTAGTAGGAAAATCACCCCATTTAAAACGATAACACACAATTAAGGACATCCCCCCTCCCCACCACATGCCAATATTTTGAAAGAAATGAGTTGGCATTCCATCCAGACCAGGGGATTTAGTTGGATACATCTGAGGAATAGCTAACAATACCTCATCTGCTGTATAGCACTACAAAAATCTTGAATTCATGATTCAATTTTTGTAGGACCAGCCAACCTCTCTTTTAATGATTCAATTTTTGTAGGAACATTACCAACCTGCTCCTTTTTTCTTTCAGCAAACCCACCCTACAATTCTGGATATTCATAAATTAAACCCTTCGTACCCAGTTGTGACATCCCAGACATCTAAGCATTTTTACTAACAGATTCATAGTCACTTCGTTTCACCAGGTGCTTCAAATCTAAATTTCTTCCTACGAGCAAAAGCTTTATTCATTGGGCTCCTTGCTTCTGTATCTATAAGCACTTTATAATTATCCGATACCCTACAAAACTTGTGATGAACACCAACATTTGGGAACAAGTCAGACCATTCAACAGTAGAACACACCCTATCCAACCTCTCCCAAACCGTATTTGGAGTCAACCAATTATTGCACCATGTGTATTGGTACCCCTCACAACACTATCCAACGCCTCACGGAAAGCTCTCATTTGCCCATTGGTTTATCCCTCCGCCCTTTCTTCTCACTGTTCATAAGGGTTTCATTGAAGTCACTCTGTGAACAAAGCAGTCCTAATAACGACCATGATTCTGAACAATTGGATATGTCCAGATCTACAAAAAATATGCACTTTAGACCTTTGATGACGCACAAAAATTAGTTTATGCAAAATCAATCAATGATAAAATGAAGAGGGCTCAACACAATCAAACACAAAGATTAGGTGGTTCGGTTTAGGTAACCTACTCCACTGGGGATGATGATGGTGGCCTGAGAATCTTATTACTTGAGATGTATAGTATGCTGAGATATGTGTAATATTCCCATGTGTAAGTATGTTTACAATTTATAAGCAAACAAAATTGGCTCCGAAGAGCTTTGATTGAGGCCTTATCCTCACAAGGCGCAAGGTGCTGATGTGAGTCTTGGCTTATTGTTGTAACGGGCGACGTGATAGAGAGGTGATCCCTTGAACCTCACTCTACCTTGTAAGGGGCAAGGTAATCTTGTGGGACTGACGATGTGTCTCCGATGGTTGTGTGCCCATGATTTTTTCTCCTAGGATGGAGACTCCCACATGTGTTGATGATAGATTGGGCCTTTTAGGAAAGTGGGTTTAGGCATATACCAATTGGGACTGAATTTTTGTTATTGTACATCTGTAATTTGGGCTTAATTTGTATTTATAATTTAGGCTTGGTCTACATCTCTAATTTGGGCCTAGGCCCATCAACCTTCATTATTCTTTTTGAAGTTGCGTGAGTTTAACCTAAATATGACAATATTTCAATATATGACGTAGGCCAATCTAATGAAATGTGACATTTAGATTAATAGTGGGTTCTAAATCTTAAATGAAGTCTATTATCAATCTAATCAGGATAATGTATTAGATTTCTCAATTAAGTACCAAAATTATATATAAGTAGCATTATTGATTACAAAAATCATGCATTATTATCAGGATTTTGGACCGTGCGTTCGGGTTGTGTGAACAGACATATGATCGTTTATTTATCTTGTAGAAAAGAGGAGGAGAAAAAGAAAGCAAACCCATCAACATATTAGTTGACTAATGGAAACAAATTCATTTTAGCTACAACAATCTGTGATGAAACCATTTCAGTTTCTTTTTCGGTAAGTTATCTATAGCCAAATGTTAATGTTTAAAATTCTGATTCGTTTAGGCCATCCTCGACATGTCGAAATCCCGTGTTTCGACAAAGAGTAGTGTTACTTAAACTTAATTTATTGACCTAATCACTTACAATCATTGAATTGACAATGAACTTCACTATTGATAATTGGGACTCACCCGCAATCAATGTAACGGTCATTATACACTAAATGAACAAATTAGATTCAAATGACATTTTTCTTGAACAGATCACGATGACCGAAATATTTGTATACACTCGATAACTTTGCATATAACATTCCTGACAGAACAAAACTTGTAATCTCAGTTACCCAGATTATACTGACAGCCTGTTCAATTTTGATGCTTTTCACCAACTCTATATATAATTAAAAGTCATACTTTTCAAGCGAGAAAGATGTGAGATCCTAACCTTCCGAAAAAAAAGATGTGAGATCCTATACTTTGTTGGATGTTTAAGTCGATCATGAAATATGCTAGCGGCAGGCATCTGTGATCCATGTGAAAGTTCTAAAAAGAACAATTGACAGCAATTAATCCTTTATATCGTATACGAATGGGTCCATCGCACCGCCACCTTGTGCATAATTGTAAAAGAGCGAGATGGAGAGTAAGGCATTGGAGAAGTAACTCTATATCTATATCTATACTATTTATAAATGTCATCTTTTGAAAAAAACTTTTAATTTTCTATTTTATCCAAAATTATTATAATAAAATTAATTATATTCACATATATACTTTCATCTAATTTTTTTTTTTACTCTTATTTGACTTTTAACTTATTTTGAACTCTTTTATAAGCACTTTCAAATTCTTTTGAACTCATTTATTAGTATTACAGTTACATACAATTTATTAAATCTATATGAAGATGTGAAGTCCGATATATATTAAAGTATTTTTGATTTCCTATTTTATCCCTAATTATTATAATAAAATCAATTATACCAACCTATATTCTTTTATCTAATTTTTTTTTAACTCCTATTTGACTTTCAACTTATTTTGAACTTTTTTATAAGGACTTCTAAATTCTTTTGAATCAATTTATTAGTAGTACATTTACATACAATTTTTTAAATCTATATGAAGATGTGAAGTCCGATATATATTAAATTATTTTTGATTTCCTATTTTATCCCGAATTATTGTAATAAAATCAATTATACCCACCTATATACTTTTATCTAATTTTTATTTTTTTACTCCTATTTGACTTTCAATTTATTTTGAACTCTTTTATAAAAACTTCTAAATTCTTTTGAAGCCATTTATTAGTAGTATAGTTACATACAATTTTTTATATTTATATGAAGAAGTAAAGTCGTATATATATATATATACACACATATATATATATATATATATATATATATATATATATTAAATTATTATATATATGTAGTTATCACATTGTATTCCATGGTCAAATACATACTATATTTTATTTTTTAGTATACAAAAATATAATAATATTATAAGCGATTTGATCAAATTTTTTGACAAAATAAAAATTAATAATTCTATAATATAATTAGATAGACAAATGACTAAAAGGATCGGAGAGATACATAAATAAATGACAGATTAAATTTAGTAATAATTAAAATACAGATTAATTATTTGACGCCTAATTTATTATTTAATTTAATTATTCATATAATTCACGTTTTCTATAAAAAAATATTATTTACATTTATTTACGTGCAACGCAAGATATGCATTACTAGTAATATAAGTAGCTGATTGCAATTAATAGAAGATAAAAGTGTAATTAAAGAGTTATGAGTGATTAAGATAAAAAGAAGATAAGAATATTATAGGTATTTTACACGTGGACACTAAATCCTTCCTTTTTCATAATAGTATTAATGGGTCTTCTACATAGCTGTTCGTATAAGTGATTGTAAAAAAGTGAAATAGAAAGAAGGCAATGGAGAAAGAATGGAGTGAGAAGAGACATTTGAGTGCAGTTGATAGGAAGTTTATGGTTAGTTAAGATGTTGTGGTGATTAAGGTGGAAAGAAAATAATGGTTTTCATAACTGCTAATCAATGAAATTTACTTGTACTTTGAAGCATAATCACCGCAGTTGTATAGACAAATTGAAAACTTGCATTGATGAAAAGACAAGTATGGGGCTTTACTTGTTGAATGCAAAAGTAATCTTTGGCAGTTTGTCACCTGAAATCTCATTTGTCATCTACCAAGTTGTCTGCTAACTTTTTCCATAAATTCAAATAGATAACTTCAATGTTTGGTCAACTTTGCCCTTAGACACTGTTCTACATATATAGTTTTCTCTAGAAAGAAGGTGGTTAATTAAGTAATTCAATGGCCATATAAGTATAATTTGTCTAATGATTGAGTTGCATAATGGTGGATTATATAATGATATTCAACCAAAACCAAATATATACAAGTTCTAAGCAATAAGGTTCACAAAGTAGCTCATTACAACTCTACACCTCACTTTTATTGGTTGAATCTGGTGCACAAAACTTCCGTTAGTAATCGAATAAAATAACAAGTGATATTGTGCCATCACTAACGCATATCACGAATGAATGTTGTAGATAATCTTTTTCCGTTTTAAAGAGACTTCATTCACTCATGTTTATCATCTCTACATTCACTTGTACCTGTTGAAAATTCATGTTGGTTGAAAAATTGGAGAAACTAGTCGTGAGAGTTATCTCAGACCCACATTGGAAGGAGTGTTGTGCGCTTGGCCTATTTTTTTGTTTTGTTTTGTTTCATTTTATCTAAGAGTTCTTCCTATATATATATATATATATAGATATATACTAGACATAATTTGTGTTATAAGGTACGGTGTAATGTGAATAGTTTTAAGAGGGATATTAGTGGGAGTTGGATGAGTCTATTTGAGACCGTTGGATAAATTTATTGAAATTTATCATGTTTTTTATTATAAATATACTAGTTATTGTCTGTGCCTGAAGACAATGAGTAATAAAAAATAAAAAATTATAAACATATTTATATTCATATACAAAATTAAATCACAAACATATAGTATAAATAAATGATTTTAAGTATCGTTTATAATAGGGGTGATAGGTGGCAATGGTGGTGGTAAGAGATGATGATGGTTGTAATGGGTGACAATGACCATGGTGGCGATGGTGGTGGCAGCTGCGATGGGGGTGGTGGCGACGACGACGACGACGATAGTGGTGGTGACGGCGACAGCGACAGCGGCGGTGATAATGGTGATGATGGTTGTGGTGGTGGTGGTGGTGGCGACGGCATCGGGAGGGTGGTGGTGGTGATAGCGTTTGTGGCGGCGACGACGACGGCGACAAAGGTTGGGGCGGTGGCGACGGAGGTGATAATGACGGCGACGACAATAATGGCGACGGTGGTGGCGATGGGGTGGTGGTAGTAGAGGTAATGGTGGAGCGGTTTCAAACATTATTTTTTTTTAAGTATTTATGAGAAATAATTTTTAAAAATACTTTTTAAAAGTCATTTCAAACACACTTTTAGAGACCTATTTTTCCTATTAAATTTAGGGTGTTAATATTAACCGTTAGATTAACTTTAAAGTAAAATTTAAATTGAACTCAATCGCGAATAACAAAAATTATTTTATTTATCTTTTGAGATTTGAATTGTAAGTTACTTTATTTTATATATATTCAACGTAGATGAAAGCCATACCTATTCTAGCTAAGCCCAGATTTTGAAGAAACATATTTAAATAAGGCCAAAAACAATGGGGACATTCCATCAACACAAGCAGTCGGTTTTTGAAAAATGGATTTCGTGAGGAAAAGAAGGCGTGTGAAGGAAAGATATAAAGACTTATAGATAGGAGGCATGTCCTATACTTAGTCATCGGGTAATCACCATAAATATTGAACCATTGCATTCAAAATAACACGACACGCTTGTTTTTCATAATATGGATGCATGAGGACTTCATACAATAACTCATTTGGATACTTCAACTTATTTTTTATTTTATTTTATTTTTTTGTTAAAAAAATCTTGTTTTTTTAAAAAAAATTGCAAAAAACTGGTTCCCCAAACTCGGTCTCATGCACTATACTACACTCTAACATTGAATCAAATTCGAATAACACAATGACAGTCATTTTCAAATAATAGCAATGGTACAAGTTTACAATTGACATGAACATGTAAATTACATTGAAAAGAAAGAAGTATGCATGAAGATTTTATATGATAATGACATCCTACCAAGTTTGCTTTTTTTTTTTTTTGAGGTTATTAGTACTGCTCACCAAATCCAGATAGTTTGAAGTCCCTCTTATTTTCCCCTTTCGAAACAAAGACGTTATTGCATATATTGTAGGATAACTTGATGAGTTTGTAGTTGATCAAGAAATCTGAATTTGATTTAGATCGAGCAGTGTTTGAGTTGGGATTTGAAGTTTTTATAATCAAATTTGAATTATGGAATCCAGTTTCAATCTCAATTTAATCCAATCGAACCCAAATTTTAGTTCAAGTTGAGTAACCCCGACACTCAAACCCAAATTCAACTCGATTTCTATCTGAATTAAACTTTGAGCTGTATATCTTAAAAATCAAACTTGAATGAAATTTTAGTTCAAGTTTGCAAATGTGAGTTGTTCAAATGAAAAAGATTTAATGGATATTACCTTAAGATTTAAAGTTTGACTCTCACAAACCTGGATTGTTATCTGTACGTTGTTATCTATGTTTATCTGTAGTTTATAATGTCCCCGTAAGTAAAAACAAATATGAGGATGCGTAAAAAAATATGAGGGACTAATTTTCAATAACAAAATATATATATATATATATATATATATATTTTTTTTTTTTTGGTTATTATACATTTTATGCTATCTAACTTGGATGAGTTGGTGACCAAAAGAAGATGATGACCCATGTTTTTGTACTCAATCATTTTCATTGGACTGAATAAGCAATTTATAGATTGTCCTCAATCCTCACCAAGTTAATCTTATTGTCAACTTGGTTAATATCATTTTCACAAGAAATCTCACTCTCTCTCTCTCACACATACACACACACACACACTCTCAGATTGGACTTTGTAGTAGTCGAAATACATAGAAAATACATAGAAAAACAAGTAGTGGACGGCAGTGCAACTTCTCACCCACGGAATACACTCAAAACTGTCAACTTCCACCGGAACAAACTACTTATAACCAATACACGTAGGTTAATGGATGGCTTAAGTTAAATGTGAAATAATCACCGCTGTCGTATAGACAAATTGTAAACTTGCATTGATGAAAAGACAAGTATCTTTGGCAGTTTGTCACCTGAAATCTCATTTGTCATCTACCAAGTTGTCTGCTAACTTTTTCCATAAATTCAAAATAAGTAACTTTCTCATTTGTCATCTACCGAGGTATCCTTCTCTTCTCTCTCTTTCTCTGCTTGCTATATAAATGGAGTTTCCAGCTGACTCTAACCACTTGAGCAATACTAATCTCTGCTGCTGGAAGTGATTGGTGGCGAGTGACCTTCCAATTTTGTGTCCAAGATAAACCATGGAGCTCCAAGATCTCACCATGAAGCCCAAACCTCAGGCGCCACCGACGTCCGGTGGGCTCTTACATCAACTCGGCGACTCCGCCGGCACCAACAACTCTCCGGCACACCAAGTTCTCGAACTCAATGATGCAGTCTCTGAACCCATGTCATACCCTTTCGTTCTTTCCTTCAAGAACCTCACATACAGCGTCAAAACTCGCCGGAAAATGTCACTTCCGACGTGTTTCAGGAGGACCACAACGCCTGAACCACCGGAAGGTATGACTGAAAATCAGGTGACTCGCACGAAGGTGTTATTAAATGACATCTCGGGCGAAGCGAGAGAAGGTGAGATCATGGCCGTTCTCGGGGCTAGTGGTTCCGGAAAATCTACCTTGATCGACGCACTTGCTCATCGGATATCCAGAGAGAGCTTGAAGGGAACAATTACTTTGAACGGTGAAGTTTTGGAGTCTAAACTTCTTAAAATTATATCAGCTTATGTTATGCAAGACGACCTGTTATTTCCGATGTTAACGGTGGAAGAGACGCTCATGTTCTCGGCGGAGTTTAGGCTACCACGTACTCTCTCAAAGTCGAAGAAGAAAGCAAGAGTTCAAGCATTGATCGATCAGTTAGGCCTGGAAAGTGCTGCCAAGACGGTGATCGGAGATGAAGGCCATAGAGGAGTCTCCGGCGGGGAAAGACGTCGAGTTTCCATCGGAATTGACATTATTCATGATCCGATCGTCCTGTTCCTCGATGAACCCACGTCGGGGCTTGACTCTACCAGTGCCTACATGGTGGTGAAGGTCTTACAGAGGATTGCTCAAACTGGAAGCATTGTGATCCTGTCGATACATCAACCAAGTTATAGACTTATGAGCCTGCTCAGCAGTTTGATCTTTCTTTCACAAGGACAGACGGTGTACATTGGCTCTCCGGATGGTGTTCCACAATTCTTCTCTGAGTTTGGACACCCAGTTCCAGAAAACGAGGATCGAACTGAGTTTGCTCTTGATTTTATCCGAGAGCTCGAAGGCACTCCTGATGGAACCAAAAATTTGGTTGATTT
Source organism: Ilex paraguariensis (assembly GCA_963454935.2). Taxonomy (NCBI): domain Eukaryota; kingdom Viridiplantae; phylum Streptophyta; class Magnoliopsida; order Aquifoliales; family Aquifoliaceae; genus Ilex; species Ilex paraguariensis. The sequence goes on along the minus strand of CAUOFW020004314.1, from coordinate 24,188 downwards.
CAACAAATCATGGGAAATGAAGAACCGTCGAAACAATTCAGAAAATGGATCAAAAGATTCAAAATTGTCTCTCAAAGACGCCATAAGCGCAAGCATTTCTCGAGGAAAGCTAGTCTCTGGAGCAACAAACATAGTAGATGCCAACCTCTCATCTTCTGTTCCAAGGTTCGCGAACCCTTTTTGGATTGAAATGATAGTGATCGGGAAGCGATCATTACTAAACTCATGGCGGTCGCCGGAGCTCTTCGGTATCCGATTAGGTGCTGTGATGATCACCGGAATAATCTTAGCCACCATGTTTTGGAGGCTCGATAATACCCCAAAAGGTATTCAAGAAAGATTAGGGTTCTTCGCCTTCGCTGTCTCAACCACCTTCTACACTTGCGCCGAAGCCATTCCAGTCTTTCTTCAAGAACGATACATCTTCATGAGAGAGACAGCTTACAATGCTTATCGTCGTTCATCGTACGTTCTCTCTCACTCCATCATCTCCATTCCTTCTCTCCTATTCCTCTCATTGGCATTTGCAGCAACCACCTTCTGGGCGGTTGGTCTCGCCGGCGGACTTTCTGGGTTTTTGTTCTTTTTCTTCTTCATCTTCGCGTCATTCTTCGCCGGAAACTCTTTTGTCACCTTCCTTTCCGGTGTTGTGTCTCATGTGATGTTGGGTTACACAGTCGTCGTCGCCATTTTAGCGTACTTCGTCCTCTTCAGCGGCTTCTTCATCACCAGAGATCGAATCCCTCCTTATTGGCTCTGGTTCCACTATGCTTCCCTAGTGAAGTATCCATACCAAGGGGTGTTACAGAACGAGTTTGATGACCCAACAAAATGCTTCATCAAGGGGATTCAGGTGTTTGATAATACGCCATTAGTGGCTGTTCCCGATTTTTTGAAGCTTAAACTATTAAAGACGATGAGCGATACCTTGGGCATGAACATTACTAGCTCCACTTGCTTGACTACTGGAGTGGATATTCTGAAACAAACTGGAGGGAGTGAGATAAGCAAATGGAATTGCTTGTGGGTCACCTTTGCTTTGGGGTTTTTCTTCAGAATTATGTTTTACTTTGCTTTGCTGTTTGGATGCAGAAACAAGAGGAGGTGAGCGACCAATATTACTTGAACTCAAAATAATTTTGTTGATCTAATTAGCAGTTTGGTGGGAGTGGATTTTGATACAAGTTGTCAAATGTAACTCCACCTGACCCACCTAATGGGTGAAATGAAGGTTGAAGTTTTTTTTTTCTTTTGATGAATTTGGGGTACATTATGTAAGTTTGATATAGCAGAGGTTAGGTGATGCAAGTTATAAGCGTGATTTGGTGTGAAAGAATAAAAGGATTCTCTGTTCTATATTTATCAATTGATATGGACATAGAATATATAGAATGAATAGATCATTTTGAAAACCGTTATAAAAGGAAAGAATAACAAAATTGTAGGAAACTTATTGCTACACTATAGTGGCTGTATTTTGGAGAATTCTGGAGAATATCAAATCCCTTAGATTGTGATCCATTGAATTTAATTATATAAATTTAGATGAGATTTGATCTGTATATTTAAATTTTAATTAAATCCTAACCACTCTTTTTGTTTTTCTAAATTGAGAAGATTGATTTTAATTTAGGAAGTTTGAAATCACTTGTATCTTATTAGTATAGATGAGATAGAGAGAGATAGAGAGAGAGAGTTAAATAAGAGATAGGAGTCTTAAAAAAATTTGGTTTGAGGACCGTCAGATCAATAATCATTAAGAGATCTGAGCCGCAAAAAACTAAAGATAAAAAAATCTAACTACTTTATTATATAGATACTACACATAATTTGTGTTATAAGACACAGTGCAATGTGAATAGTTTTAAGAGAGATATTAGTAGCCGTTAGATAAGTCTATTTGAGACTTTCGAATAAATTTACTGAAATTTGTCATGTTTTATATTATAGATATATATCCAGAGTAGATGAAAATCATACCTACTTTAGCTAAGCCCATATTTTGAAGAAACATATTTAAATAAGACCAAAAACAATGGGGACATTCCATCAACACAAGCACTTGGGTTTTGAAAATAATAATGCTATATTGACCAAATTTTTAGAATCAAAGTAAGAGCCCAAATGACATGCCGCCTGATTTGAGCCCCAATAAAAATTTTTAATAATCAAGTGTCATGTCATTTGAATTCTTGATTTGATCTTAAAATTTAGTTAGTATAGAATTACTCTTTTGAAAAATAAATTTTGTGAGGAAATGAAGGCGTGTGATGGAAAGGTATAAGGACTTATAGATAGGAGGCATATCCTACACTCAGCCATCGGGCTAATCACCATAAATATTGAACCATTGCATTCAAAATAACACGACACGCTTGTTTTTCATAATATGGATGCATGAGGACTTCATACAATAACTCATTTGGATACTTCAACTTATTTTTTATTTTATTTTATTTTTTTGTTAAAAAAAAACTTGTTTTTAAAAAAAAATTGCAAAAAATTGGTTCCCCAAACTTGGTCTCATGCACTATACTACACTCTTACATTGAATCGAATTCGAATAACACAATGACAGTCATTTTCAAATAATAGCAATGGTTCAAGTTTACAATTAATTACATTGAAAAGCAAGACGTATGCATGAAGATTTTATGCGATAATGACATCCTACCAAGCTTGCTTTTTTTTTTTTTATTGAAGTTATTAGTACTGCTCACCAAATCCAGATAGTTTGAAGTCCCTCTTATTTTCCCCTTTTGTTGTTTTTTCGAAACAAAGACGTTATAGCATATATTGTAGGATAACTTGAGCGGGTCATTATGAACTTCAATAATTTTAGTAAGAGTAATATTGTTTGGACCTAAAAGTCTGACTTAATTTGTTGATATAATGATGTGGCTTTAGCAGAACCATTGGATCAACACCAAGTTTCAATGTTTGATGAGCCCCACAGTCAATCCAATGGTCACAGTGAATTAAGTCAGCAAATTAGGTCAATTAATTAGATTTCAATAACATTGCTCTTTTAGTAATGAGTTTGGAGTTAATCAAGAAATCTCAACTTGATTTAGATCGAGCAATGTTTGAGTTGGGATTTGAAGTTTTTATAATCAAATTTGAATTATGGAATCCAGTTTCAACCTCAATTTAATCCAATCGAACCCATATTTTAGTTCAAGTTGAGTAACCCCGACACTCAAACCCAAATTCAACTCGATGTTTATCCGAATTAAACTTCGAGCTGTATATCTCAAAAATTAAACTCATATGAAATTTTAGTTCAAGTTTGCAAATGTCAAGTTGTTCAACTGAAAAAGATTTAATGGATATTACCTTAAGATTTAAAGTTTGATTCTCACATACCTGGATTGTTTTATATCTAAAATTTGTACGTTGTTATCCATGTTTATCTGTAGTTTATAATGTTCCCATAAGTAAAAAAAAAAATACGAGGATGTGTAAAAAAATATGAGGGACTAATTTTCAATTGCAAAAAATATTTTTTTTTGGTTATTATACATTTTATGCTATCTAACTTGCATGAGTTGCCTTCCGAAAAAAACTTGCATCAGTTGGTGACTAAAAGCAGATGATGACCCATGTTTTTGTACTCAATCATTTTCATTGGACTGAATAAGCAATTTATAGGTAGTCCTCAATCCTCACCAAGTTAATCTTATTGCCAACTTTCTCTCTCTCTCACAACCACACACACGTAGGTTAATGGACGGATTAAGTTAAATGTGAAATAATTTTTTTCTCATTTGTATGAATTTTTGAATTAAGATCACTTAATGAAATTGAATTTCTTGAAATTTGACTTAACTTAATGAAATTGAATTCCTTGAAATTTGACTCAACAGAGTTATAGGAATCATATCGAAATGACAATAAGATTAACTTGGTGTGACCATGAGGGTTTTCAATTGTGGAATGTTCCATTTGAACCATACTAACTTGAAAAGGTAGTCTGTCACCACTAAAATCAAATAATAAATCATGTCACTCTTATGAATCGAACACTACTTGATAATTATATGAAAATCAAATAGAACCCTAAATAGATACGACTTATATTGTACTTGTTGGGAATTGAAAGCAAAATAGATCACTAAAGAAACACAAAAATAAGTCAACAGAGAACAAAAAATCTGCTCCACTACCACACTAATTTCACTCAATAAACACTTCTATATGTCATCAAGAATGATCACAATATCAAGGAATACAAAGGGAAAACTAATCTGAATATTTTAGCAAGAACTTCTCACAAAATAAGCCATCAAAAAATCACAACCAAAGCTTCTGCTTCTGAACAGCCTGCTGCGGTTTTTCTCTGGAAGCAACACATTTTTCCTCTCTTTTTTCTCTCTACTTTTTCTGCAGACCACCTCCACTTTTTTGGGCAGCAACTCCTTCTTTTTATACTAATTTTTCTTAGCCAAAACACCTTGAATGTGGCCACTTCATGGCCGGCTGCCTCCAAGCAAAAAACTGTTCAAACTTCCATGTAGCCATGCATGAACAGGCCTCCCAAGAGTATGAACAGACCTCCAAAAATCTGGACTCTTCTAGTGACTACTTCTTTAAATACACAAAAGTCCCTAAACATGCCTAAATACCATCTAACACCACAACTTTTCAATATTACATTATAAACCCAAAAATAAAATACAAAAACTATCCTTTACAGAATTGAGTTTATAAAACTAACATCCCCCCTTAAACTCAATTACTTGGGTTCTCATGCCTAGCATCATTTTCAATCTTCCAAACACATCATGCTTTAATGCCTTTGTAAAAATGTTGGCAACTTGATCTTGAGTCTTGCAATACACCAACTTCATTTCTCCATTCTTCACATGCTCTCTAATAAAATGGTAGCGCGTATCAATGTGTTTACTTCTCTCATGGAACACCGGGTTCTTTGCCAACGCCATCGCCGATCTATTATCAACAAGGATCTCCGTGAAAATTTCTTGAGAAAAACCCAAATAATTTAACAAGTTCCTCAACCAAATAGCATAACACACCGTTGAATTTGCAACCACATACTCCGTTTCACATGTAGACAAAGTAACAATTGCTTGCTTCTTGGATGACCAAGTAACAGTTGTATCTCTTATGAAAAACTAATAACCCGAGGTACTTTTCTTTTCATCCAAGTCTTGTCCCCAATCACTATCCGAATATCCAACAAGTCTAAAATCATTAGTGCAAGAATAAAATAAGTCATCATTGAGTGTACGTCTAATATAACGTAAAATCCTCTTCGCCACATTAAGATGAGTTTGATCCGATGTTTCCATGTATCTACTAATCAAGTCAACTCCATAAAGAATATCCGGCCTTATGCAAGTAAGGTACCGAAGACTTCCAAAAAAACTTTTAAAGTAAGTTGGATCAACATTTCCACCACTAATGATCTTCCTCAATTCCAATCCAATTTCTACGGGTGTGTTCATCCGATTTCTAGAATCCATCTTGAACTTCTTGAGTATTTCCTTTCCATAACTACTTTGAGAAATAAAAGTTTCATCTTCACTTTGCTTAACCTCAATGCCAAAGAAATGAGACATTAAGCCAATATCAGTCATTTCAAACTCCTTAATCATATTTCTCTTGAATCCATCAAACATCATTGGATCATTGTCGTTGAAGATCAAGTCATCAACATAAAGGCAAACAAGTAACATACTTCCATTGCTATCCATCTTCATATATAATGCATGCTCATAAGGACACTTTTGAAAACTATTCTCATAAAAGCATTTGTCAATTCTAGCATTCCAGCGCATGGTGCTTGCTTTAATCCATATAGAGTTTTTCTCAACTTGTACACTTTATCTTCATGTCTCTTTTTCACATACCCCAAGAAATCTATTCAAAAATGCCAATTTCACATCAAGTTGGTAAATCTTCCATGTTTTTGTGCCACCAAAGAAATCATCAACCTAATCGTTTTCAAACAAGCAACGGGAGTAAATACCTCGTCATAATCAATTCCGACCCTTTGCTTGTAGCCTTTAGCAACCAACATTGCCTTGTATCTTTGGGATTCACCATTTGCATCCTTCTTGGTTTTATATACCCGTTTCATACCAATTGCTTTGTGACCTTGGGGAAGACAAACTAGTGCTCATGTATCATTCTTTTCAATTGCCTTCATTTCTTCATCTATTGCTATTCTCCATTTCTCGTCTTGAACCACTTCTTCAAAACATAAAGGGTCACAACCCATGAACAAACAAAACAAATTCAAGTAACCTTCAAAATTTTTCGTAGATTCATAAATCTCTTGCAAACTTCTTATTTTTCTTGGTCTTTCACTTGAACTTGAATCCAATGATGATGGTGATGACGATTCCCTTGTAGAAAGTGAGGGGGATCCATGTGGAGGTGTCTGTGGCTCTCATTGGCATTTGCAGCAACCACCTTCTGGGCAGTTGGTCTCGCCGGCGGACTTTTTGGGTTTTTGTTCTTTTTCTTTTTCATCTTCACGTCATTCTTCGCCGGAAACTCCTTTGTCACCTTCCTTTCCGGTGTTGTGTCTCATGTGATGTTGGGTTACACAGTCGTCGTCACCATTTTAGCGTACTTCATCCTCTTCAGCGGCTTCTTCATCACCAGAGATCGAATCCCTCCTTACTGGCTCTGGTTCCACTATGCTTCCCTAGTGAAGTATCCATACCAAGGGGTGTTACAGAATGAGTTTGACAACCCAACAAAATGCTTCATCAAGGGGATTCAGGTGTTTGATAATACGCCATTAGTGGTTGTTCCCGATTTTTTGAAGCTTAAACTATTAAAGACGATGAGTGATACCTTGGGCATGAACATTACTAGCTCCACATGCTTGACTATTGGAGTGGATATTCTAAAACAAACTGGAGGGAGTGAGATAAGCAAATGGAATTGCTTGTGGATCACCTTTGCTTTGGGGTTTTTCTTCAGAATTATGTTTTACTTTGCTTTGTTGTTTGGATGCAGAAACAAGAGAAGGTGAGCGACCAATATTACTTGAACTCGTAATAATTTGTTGATCTAATTAATTTGCTTTCAAGTTGGTCAACTTTGCCCTTAGACACTATTCTACATATATAGTTTTCTCTAGAAAGAAGGTGGTTAATTCAGTAATTCAATGGCCATATAAGTATAATTTGTCTAATGATTGAGTTGCATAATGGTGGATTATATAATGATATTCAACTAAAACCAAATATATACAAGTTCTAAGCAACAAGGTTCACAAAGTAGCTCATTGCAACTCTACACCTCACTTTTATTAGTTGAATTTGGTGCACAAAACTTCCACTAGTAATCAAATAAAATAACTAGTGATATTGTGTCATCACTAACACATATCACAAACGAATGTGGTAGATAATCTTTTCCCGTTTTAAAGAGACTTCATTCACTCATGTTTATCATCTCTACAGTCACTTGTACCTGTTGAAAATTCATGTCAGTTGAAAAGTTGGAGCAACTAGTTGCGAGAGTTATTACAGATCCACATTGGAAGGAATGTTGTCCGCTTGGCCTACTTTTTTGTTTTTTTTTTTTGTTTTGTTTTTTCATCTAAGAGTTCTTATATATATATATATATATACTAGTAATAACACATGCCTAAAGGCACTTTGCAATTAATAGAACCAAGAAAGATGCAGAATCCAGTAATGGATCTATGAAAAATAGGACATCCAGCCTAGTCGACATCTGAATAAGCATGAATTATAAGGGAAGAGTGAGAGTGAAAACGAAGACCCAAATCAATTGTGCCTTTAATGTAACGAAGAATGTGTTTCATAGCAGTCAGATGCACCGTGGTAGGAGAATGCATAAATTGGCACGATTGATTGACAACATAAGTAATATCAGAGCGGGTCATGGTAAGATACTGAAGAACACCCACAATTTGACGGTAAAATGAGGGATCTAACAAGGGATCACCTTCGTGTAAGGAGAACTTTGATGTAGATGTGGCAGGAGTAAGGGGGGTTTGGCTTCTAGCATGTTGGCACGTGATAATATAGATAGTGCCATACTTAGATTGCGAGAGATGAAGACGTGCAGAAGTACGTTTAGCTTCAATTTCCAAGAAATAATAAAGGTCCCCTAGGTCTTTCATTGCAAATTCAGAACTAAGAGTCTCAATGAAGGACTGAAGAAGTGAGGAAGAACTGCCAGATAAGATGTATCATTAACATATAAAAGAAGAACCATAGTGCCAATTGAGGAATGAAGCACAAACATAGAGGAATTTGCACGACTACAAAAAAATTCATATTGACGAATAAATTCACTAAAACGTTGAAACCAAGCACGTGGAGCTTGCTTAAGGCCATAAATAGCCTTGTGAAGACGACATACATGTGTCGTATGAAAAGAATCATGGAAGCCGGGTGACTGCTCCATATAAACTTCCTCAGAGAACACACCATAGAGAAAAGCATTCTTTACATCTAATTTTTGAATAGACCAAGCACGAGAGAGAGCCAGGGAGAGAACAGTAGCCAGTTTCACCACTGGACTGAATGTTTATGTGAAGTCAATGCCTTCTTACTGATTATAGCCTTTCGCAACTAGACATGCCTTGTATCGTTCTATAGATCCATTAGATTTCTCTTTAATTTTATAAACCTATTTGGAGCCCACTATGGTCATAGAGCTATGACGAGGGACAAGAGACCATGTGTCATTAGCGATAAGAGCATTATATTCATCTTGCATGGCGACATACCATTTTGGATCTTTAGATGCCTCGAGGCATGTAGACAATTCAGTACGACAAGAAGATGGTAATGAAGCAAACAAAACTGCTAGGAGAGGATGTTTGATGGACATTTACGAACGATGTTTAGTTTTAACAATACCATCTTTAAGTCGTGTGACCATCAGGTGAGAGGAAATAGGTGGAACATGCTGTATAGAAGATGTTGCTGGCATAACAGAGTTATCAATTGGCAAAGAGATGGCAACTGGGTCATTCTCAGCCAAATCATGATAAGGTGTTGTAACAGATGAGGCATCTTGAGATGTAGGAGGCAAGGAATCTGTTGGAGTGGATGTGGACACCTACCGAGATAATGAAGTAGTTTTCCTGTTAGAGGTAGACAGATTCAATGGAGATGGTATTGGCAATGAAACCCATTCATTTTGAGACTCCAAGGTGGGCAGAACTAGGCCTATATCTACAAAGGGGAAACTAGATTCATCAAAGATAACATGACAAAAATATAAACACGTCCTGTAATTATATCCAAGCAGTGATAGCCTTTGTGATGACCACTATATCCCAAAAATGCACAACGAATTGACTTGGGGCTTATCTTATCTTTCTTGTAAGGTCCAAAGTATGGATAACAAGCACATCCAAATGTGCAAAGAATACTATAGTCTGGTGTTGTATGAAATAGTACTTCATGCGAAGATCGCAAATTCAACACCGGAATTGGTAGGCAGTTAATAAGAAAGATTGTGTTGAAAGCTTCTAACCAAAATTTTTTAGGCATAGAGTAATGATATAACAAAGATAAACCCATCTCGGTTATATGTTGATGCTTACACACAGAAACACCATTTTGTTGTTGAGTGTAAGGACATGAAATCCGAGGAACAAAACCATGATCATCAAGTATAGTTTTAAACGTCCCCTTTGTTAATTTTAAAGCACCATCACTCTTAAAATATTTGGTCCGAGTAGCGAGTAATTATCCATCATCGTCTTAAAATGAATGAAACAATTTGCACTCTTATTTTTAGCTTTCATAGCGTAAAGCCAAACATATCGACCAAAATCATTAATAAAGATAATACAGTAATGATAGCCTGAAATAGATGGAATCAGTGCTAGGCCCCAAATGTCACGATGAATAAGAAATAAAGGATGCGAAGAGTGGTGCATTGATAAATCAAAAGGCAATTTCTTACTCTTTCCCAATTGCCAAGCTGAAAAAACAAAGTTTTTATTTAAAGCACCAGAAATATCTAAGCACTTATTTGAAGAAAGAGAAACAATAGTCTGCAAGCCTGGGTGTCCTAAGCGATTATGCCATACTTTAGAAGTAGCTCAAGCACTGATGAATGTCAATTCCTTGAAAGAGAGATTGCCCTTATTGTGGAGACTTCGAGTTGAGAGATGAAGGGGGTAAATATTATCCTTGACTAGCCTTGTGAGAAGAAATTTTCCAGTTGCTAAATCCTTAACACAATAATGACACGGGAAGAAATGAAATGAACAATTATTCTCCTTAGTAAATTTTGCCACAGATAGTAAATTCTTCCTAATAGTAGGAACACACAACACATCTCGAAGTTGAAACTTAGAAGCAAAGTTATGAAAATAGATGTTACCAATATGAGAAATTGGAAGGCCTGCACCATTTCCAACCATGACTGAATCTGAGCCAGAATAGTCCCCTGGTTGTTGGAGAAAAGATATGTCTCCATTCATATGGCTAATTGCACCTGTATCTGGGTACCAGAATGGATCAAACTAAGATGGACCATATTGGGGGTGCGCAGCTGAAGAAGGGCTTGAATTGTTGACGTTTATGGCAGCGAAGGACTGTTGCACTTGTCTTGAATAGGGATGGCAGTGGACCGGAAAAAAACGGGTATTCGTCCAAACCCACCCCGTTTGGACCGGGGATGGACTATACGTATTGGACGGTGGACGTATACGGGAATACCCGTATCAGCCACAGCCGCCTGCCTCCAGTCCACCGACTCATCTGAGTCATCTCTCTCTCTCTATCTCTCTTCTCTCAGTCAATCGTTGATCCTTAGCATCTCAGCCGCCTACCTCCCCTTATTCTTCGCTCAAGAACAACACTGATAGCTGATCGTTGCAACCAACATCGCTGGTCGCTGATTTGGGCTACGGAACATCGTTGATTTGGGCTACGGAACATCGACTCTCTATTTTCATATAACCTACCATTTCTCATTCCAGGATTGAGTTTCATTTGTGTCTACTCTCTCTCTCTCTCTCTCGGCTTCATGTGCCGGCGACCGTTTCTCTCTCTGCATACAACGCCAATTCTAGGTGTGTAAAGGTAAATTCCGTTCACATTCTCCATTCATCTGGTGCTGATTTATCTATATTAGCTTTGGATCCATAGATCCATTACTCTGTTCATTGCAAGGTAGATTCATATATAATTGAATTTGATCGTTGATGTTTTTGCATGTGATTCTCTATGTTTTGATGAGGTTAGTATATTTTGTTGATATTTCTGTCACTGATATATGTTGTTAGCTTTGTGGTATATGAATTGTTGGTGTATAGATCGTAATTTTTTTTTGGGGGGGAACATTAATCGATCTATGTATTTCTTATGCTCTACTATCTGTTAATGGTTGTACATTGTGTTAAAATTGAATGTCTGTGCCTTTTTTTTTCATTAAGTAAATTTTAATCTATGTTATATTTCGATATTAGCTTAGTATGTCTTGTCGATGTATAAAATGGATAATTTTGATTTGAAGGCTCTTCAAGCTTTTGCGTTTGTAATGGGATTTATTTGAACTTGTCTATTGTTTGGGTATTATACATCTCGTCTATTGTTTATTTGGTTTGCTTGTAAGCTACCTTTTCTTGAATTCAAGGGAAAGGATTGTTAGAATAGACTGCTTCATCAAAAGCAGTGGAGCCATTTAATATCCATGGTATGTCTATGAGTGCTTCATAAAATCCCTTATTGAGGAGTGTTTGGGGCTAGGAAATATGGATACGGCTATGATATGATATGCCGACAAAACTTTTAAAAAATAGGCTACAGGATGGCCAAGATACATTTATAATAAAATATATTTTGTATTTTACTATTATTTAACAACTTAAAAAATATAATTTTTTGTAATTCTTTAACAATAGTAAACAAAATTAATAATTTTTACCTTGAAAAATGTGTTTGAGAAATTATGTGAGTCATGAGTCTTTCCATGAAATAATTTCTCAAGCGCTTTAATTATGTAATTTCTCAAGCACTTTCCATCTTGAGTCATGAAGATATTTGGTAATGTAGGCATGTATTTTTCTTTCGTTAATCATTCAAATGAGGATTCGATATTCCAAGATGTTCATTTGGCTTAGATCACATAAATCACAAGATTTGTCAATTCTTTACAATTTGCTTGGCCTAAGTTTGAAGCTATTTGTCTATGACGGTGAATGACTTCTTGATGTATGTTACATGGTGCCATTGCTTTCTTTGAGGTTTATTGTTTGCTTTAGTTTCTACTTAGTTGATTTTTACATATAGTTGATTAAGTAGGAATGGAAGGAGAAGAAGTGAGAAATAATATGTCAACTCTTCAAACTTCTGCAACACCGGGTGAAAACAACCAACTTCCAATCTCTATTGATGAAAATCAATCTACCAACTCAACTCCAATGACTCTAGGTGAAACAAATAGACATAGATCAACTGTGTGAAATCATTTCAAGAGGAAAACAATTAATGGGAAGTTAAAGGCTGAGTGCAATGAATGTAAGAAATTGCTTGTTGGTGGTGCTAAGAATGGAACTACCCACTTGCATGACCATCTTAAAAGTTGTCCGAGGAAGAAATATAAAAATTTGAAGTAATGTTTATTGGTACCAAACCAATTAAATAAGGATACCGAGAAAACAATGGAGAACTGACGATTTGTTCAAGAGGCGGGGAGGAGGGATCTTGCCAATATGATTATATTGCATGAATATTCTCTTAGTATGGTTGAGCATCACGGGTTTCAAAAATATTGTCACACTCTTTAACCAATGTTCAAAATGACATCCCGAAACACTCTTAGAAATGATATCCTTCAAATTTACAAAACCGAGAATGAGAAGACAATGAAGTTGTTAAAAAAGACAAAAAGTAGAGTTGCTATTACTACGGACATGTGGTCCTCAAACAATCAAAGAAAGGGATACATGACAATCACCACACACTTTATTGACAATTCTTTCATTGGCATATGTTATTTATTATAAGGTACTAATGATCTTCTATTAACATGTGTTATTTATTATCTTTAGATTTTTATATGTGCCTTATCCACGTACCAAGGAAGTGCTTGTGGAGTGTTTGATGGATTGCTTTTTCGATTGGAACCTTGATAGAAAGTTGATCACTTTGATTGTGGATAATTATACGACTAATGATGCAATTGTGACTATTTTGTTGGATAAACTTTCATTTAGTTCACTAATATTGCATGGTCGGTTGTTTCATATGCGTTGTTGTGCACATATTCTCAACTTAATTGTTCAAGATGATTTGAATGTGATTGGAGATGGTATTGAAAGAATTAGTAATAATGTTGCTTATTGAACAACATCTCCCAAGAGAGTGCAAAAATTTGAAGAGGCAGATCATCAGATACATATTCCAAGTAACAAGAAGCTTGCTTTTGATGTTAAGACTAGATGGAACTCTACTTTTCTCATGCTTCAAACTAGTTAGATTTATAGAGATGTGTTTGCTCGTTTGAAATATCGAGATTCTCATTACAAGATTTGTCCGACTGAAGATGATTGGGAGGTGGGCAAGAGAGATGTGTGAAAAATTGAAATTGTTTCATACTACAGCAAAATTATTTTCAGATACAAAGTATCCTACTGCCAATGTATACTTTCCAACTATTTGTGGGATAAGAGTAGAAATATCTAAGTGACTTTAAAGTCCCAAAAACATGATAAAAGATATGGCCTTGAATATGTTGGAAAAGTTTAACAAATAATGGAGAGTGATTCATGGTGTTATGAGAATAGCCACTGTTTTAGATCCACGGTATAAGTTGAGAATTTTGGAGTATTACTATGAGAAAATGTATGGAGGTGTGGAAGCTTTAAGTGAAGTGAAGAGAATTAAGGAGCTTTGCTTAGAATTGGTAGGCGAGTATGAAGCGAGACAAAGAAATGATTATGAACCACATCCTTCTCCTCCCCCTCTTCAATCAGATATTAATTCTAAATGCCCATTAATTGATGATCTCTCTGATTTTGATAAGTTTATACAAACAAGAGACATAACAAAAGTATGTGAGAGATCTGAGTTGGATCGTTACTTAAAAGATGGTATGATGCCAAGAAGTTTAGATTTTGATATACTATCTTTTTGGAAGACAAGTGGTCCCAAATATCCTCTGCTTCAAATGATTGCTAAAAATCTTTTTGCTATTCCTGTTTCTACCGTTGCCTCAGAATCTGATTTTAGCACAAGTGGGAGGGTGATCAGTTCATATCGCAATAGACTTCTTTCAACTATAGTAGAGGCTTTAATGTGCTCTCAAAATTGGTTATGTGCTGAAAAATGAGGTTTTGGTTATGTGCGGAAAAACGAGGTAATTAAATATTATTTGTATGTGCATCATAATTTTTTTTTGGGGTGGGTAAAGTATGACTAATACATTATTTGTTTTTTTTGTTAGGTTCATCTACTTCGACGGGCCTGAAGAGCTACACATTATTGGAGGATCTTGATATTAATGATGAGGTATATCGTTTTTGTTGAAAATTTCTCTTTGAAAGAATCTAATTTTTTTTTTCTTTTAATGATATAGGAAAATGATGTTGAAGAGGTAAATTCTACCACCACCGATGGTGTTAAGTGATGATTGAGTTGGTGTGAAGTTGGTGTTAAGAGATGTTGAGTTGATTAAGATGATTCTACCACTCATTATGTTATTTGTGTTATGTTGTGTAATGTTAAATTATATCAAATTTAAGTAGTATTTTGGACATTTGTGATTTTTGTTATGTTCGAATATGTAATGCTACATTATGTTGTGTTAGATTATTTAGAATGTTGTTAAATTATTTAAATTATTGAATTTATTTAGAATTTTGGATTATATTGACTTGAACTTAAGCTTAGGTTTAGGCTTGGGGGGGGGGGGGGGTATGGGAAAAGTGGGGACGGGGACAGGGATTATAAATTTACCCACGGACAGGAATGGAGATGAAAATTATCCCCGTTAGCGGGAATGAACGAAGATTTTTTAAGCGGGTACGGGGATAAAGACTATACCCCCCGCCCCCGCTTTGGTCCATTGACATCCCTAGTCTTGAAGTATAAGCTTGATCAAATCGAAAAACGGCATTTAAAAGCATTATGCCCTTGTTTACGACAGATTTGACATTTGCCCATATATCGATTGCCCTAAAAATTTTAACCACGGCCACGGTTATGAAATTGAGAATTAGAAAACTGAACATACCCTTGTCCATGACTAGCTAAAGATTCACCACGCCCTCGATATTCATCACGTCCACGACCTCGGGGAATTTTGATGCCAATGTGCTGTATAGGTAGTAACAAGAGTTGTATCACCCATGGAAGGAGTAGTTTGCATAGAGCGAGATGAGCACTTCAAGTGTTGTTCATGATTGAATAGGCGTGACCTGAGTTCAACAAAGGTGGGTGATGGCTGCCGGTTTTCCATCATCACGATGAAGGAGTCATATTCCTTGCCAAGGCCATTGAATGGTCTATGGCAGCCAACGAGTCTGCGAGATGCTTGATCCGATTTAGGTAATTTGAAATTGACCCCATACCTATTCGAGTGATTGAATCTCATTTTGGAGTAGATTGAAACGTGCTTGGCTCTGTTCTTGAAACATGGAATGGAGGCTATTCCAAACCTGGAATGCAGTAGAGAGCCCAACGACTTGGGCTAGAATGCCTTGGGTGAGGGTTGTATTGATGCAGCTTAGAACAAAATGATCCATCTTACACCATGATATAAATTCTGGATTAGAAACTTTAGTTCTTTCTGTAGATTCAAGGATAACTAGTGGAGGAATAATGGTTCCATCCACATAACCATAGAGATCATTAGCCACCAATACGGAGATGAATTGACTGCGCCACACGAGGTAGTTGGTTTCATCTAATTTAATGGAAATATAATTAATTATACTTCCCAAGGAAAGGCACACAAGGGATGAACTCAATAAAGGGGAAGGTGATGATGATGTGTCGCTAGATGTCATAGTGCTAGTTTATAGGCAAGGAGGGATTCTGTAGTGATTGACAATAGTTTCAAGCTTCTTGATTGTTTGAAACGTTGATTGTTTGGTGGTAAAAGACTTCCTAGTGGCTACTTGGTGCAACAGTGCACAGATGGAGATGTCCAATTGAAACTAGAGATAGCCTAATGAAATTGAAAGACTACAAGAGGAGGTGCAAGTAAAATAGAGCTCTGATACCATGAAAGAATAAAAGGATTTTCTGTTCTATATTTATCAATTGATATGTACATAGAATATATAGAATGAATAGATCATTCTAGAAACCGGTATTCAAGGAAAGAATAAATCAATATAAAAAAATTGTAGGAAACTTATTGCTACATTACAGTGGTTGCATTCTGAAGAATTCTAGAGAATATCAAACCCCTTAATTGTAAGGATTTGATATTCAAATTTTTTTTAGGGTGGGCACACTAGCATGTTTTAATTATCTTTTTAATAGACCGTAAAAAGTTCATAAATTTATATTTATTAAAATTTTATTTAATACTTTTTAAACATAGAAGATTAAAAATGGATATACTCATAAAAAAAAATAATAATTAAAACTTTTTATCGAGAATGCGATTAATTATTATTACTTTTAATTGACCCTGATATGTTTTTATTATTTGAAAGAGTTACAAATTAATTTTATCAACAATATTTCTTTTATGTATAAAATCGGGGTAACAATATTCCATTTATGATTCTATAATTTACTACATAGCGACACACATTTTTATACAATAACAAAATAACCCTACAATTTAAAAAAATTATAAATTAACATCAATATGTTCAAAACAAATTCGGACATGTCTAAAAGTTAACAATTATATTAGTTGTACCTAATTTGAGATTTAATTGATGGACACCCAATGGTTTGCGACTATTTCATAGATAATAGAGTTTATTAAATATTAAGATTCACTATTATCCTTAATATCGGAATGTATTAAGTCTTTAAATTAGGTTTCAATAACATTACTCAAAAAGTTAACAATTATTTAGGTAGGGATCTATTCAAATCAATATCACCAAAACACAATATGAGGGTGGGTACAATTAAATATATCATTTCAAAAAATATATACTTAATATGAAACAAAAAAAACTAAGGGGGTGGGGGGGGGCATGTGCCCACCCTGGCCCAAGGGTGGCTCTGCCCCTAGGGGCATTGTTAGCATGGAAGACCAATCCATGCCCAGCCCATGGCTAGGCACGAAGGCAAGCCTAATCAGGTTTGTGAGCTCACAAGGAAGGCATGTGCACAACATGTGAGGTGATTTCGAACAGTTAAGACATGTACATTGCAAGTGGTGGCAGTTCCGAACAGTTACTAGCATGTGCATGGCATGTAGGGTAGTTCTGTGCAATTACTGGCATGTGCACACTATGAGAGAGATTGTTGGCATGTGTACATAACATACACAAAAGTTATAGACAGTTGTTGGTTGGGTCAGCCAACAATTGCAACTGTCCCTATCAGCAGATTGTGGGAGTGGCAAAGGGACTTATCCATGATCAGCAGGTTGGGGAAAGTTTTGTGGGCGAATCTGATTTTTGTTTTGCATTGCCTAGACAGTTGGGCTTGTAACCTCCACATTGTGTGCTATTTATAGACATGTTAGGGTTTGCAGTGCAACTAAGAAAATTTGGACAGATTTTGTAAACAAACCCCTAGCCGATTTCCTTTGGGCTTGCTAAGAAGTAAAATGTTTTAACCATTGGGCCCGTAAAGCTTGAGTGTCTACTGTGAGTTTCAGTGTTTGCCCATTATTCTATTCGTGTGTGCTTTTCTGTGAGCTTACGAGTGCATTGGCTAAGACTGAAGATTGGAACTCAAGGCCATCACAAGGTAAACTTCGAGTGAAAATTTGATTCCCGGGACAACTGCCTTCCCAAGACGTCTTAGCCCAAGGACAGTCCTTAAAAACGTGTAAAATAGATTATGTCCTCTCCTCGCACACGCAACACAAATTTTCCTGTGCCATAACTTCTCATTTGTGGGAAGAGCATTTAGTACCATCCGCCTTACGAAGATTTTAACTTTACTTGGGACTTCCTGTTTCCATATAGCCTCCAATTACAACCAAAGCTCAAAGACAAGCTTGCTGTGGATGTTCCCAAAGAAAATAAATTACTATCATAGGCAAGGTGATATGCACTTCGAACAGAAACCTCTCATTATTAGTATGATGCCATATCAACTTATCATCAATAGGAAAAACGCCCAACAATATTCGTTTAATTACCTCAACTTCATGTTCCATAAAAACTTCCTCGATCAAATGTAATTTCCAAGATTGCGTATGTGGGTTAATAAGCTCACTAACTATGGCCTCCTCCTCCAAAATCCGCCTAGGACTCACCACTTGAAAGCTAGTTGGAGTTGGGATCCACCTATCTCACCATATTTGGAAACATCAACAATCCTCCTTCTCGAGCCAACTTCAATTACTTTCCTTGCCATTAAAATACTCTGTCATGTATATGATGGTCTGTATCCCAATTTAGCACACATGAATGATGTTGACGGAAAATATCTCCCTTTCTAGACCTTGTGAAAAGAATATTCGTGTCATGAGGAATTCTCCAAGCTTGTTTAGTCAGCATTGCCATATTAAAAGTCCTCAAATCCCTAAATCCCATCCCACCATTTTTTTTGCCTTTGCACATCTCAGACCGCTTAACCCAATGTATCTTCCTCGCCCCCTCCTTTTGTCCCCACCAAAAATTGGAAGCTAGTGATTTCAGCTCACTGCATGAATATTCGGGGAGCTTAAAACAGCCCATAGCATATGTCGGTATTGATTGAGCCACTGCTTTGATTAAAATTTCTTTGCCCGCCTTTGAAAGCAATTGTTCCTTCCACCCTTGCAATTTCTTCCAAACCCTCTCCCTTATACATGCAAAGATCTCTTTTTTGGACATGCTGACCAAGTTATTTTCCATGTTGTTGAACTCGAGAATAGATTGCAACTCTTCCGCTCTTATCTCTGGAATATTCTTGCTGCACACCATTGCCGATTTTTCTATACTAATTTGCTGTCCCGAAGCCGCTTCATATAGCCTCAAAAGTTCCTGTACTGCATGGGCTTCCGAGAGATGGCGTTGAAAAAAACCAGGCTGTCATCTGCAAAAAATAGATGAGAGATTCGTGGACACCTCTACCCACCATGATCCCTGTGAGTAAACCATTTCTTTCAGTAAGTAACGCCGACATTCCCTCTGCACAGATAAGAAAAAGGTAAGGGGTCAAGGGTCTCTTTGACAGATACCCCTTAGAGGATAAAAAATAATCCAGCTACTCATTATTCACCATCACAGAATATGAAACTGACTTGACACAATGCATAATCAAGTGTATCCCCCGTTCTTTTCTTTTTTTGTCAGATCATCCAGTATTCGAAAGTCACTTTAGACTCCGACTAATTTGGATTCAAGCCAGATAAGACCATAAGGGCGACAAAGCTCTCCCTACTGTGTATCCCCCATTCTTAAAACCCAAAGCTCCCATCATTCTCTCCGAAAAAATTCACTCAACTCTATCATATTCTTTGCTCAAATCTAACTTCAAGGAAATATAACCCTCTTTACTCCAAGTTCTGCACTTAAGTAAATGATTAATTTCAACGGCCACAAGTACATTATCGGTTATTGACCAGCCAGGGACAAAAACACTTTGGTTTTTGGAGATAACAGAAAGAAAGTACACTTTTCAACCTATTAGCTAAGACCTTAACAATTTTATAAAAATTTTATAAAGAACATTACATAAGCCAATGGGTCGAAATTGGGACATTGACTCGGGATTTTGTACCTTAGGTATAAGAACAATAAGGGTGTAGTTTAGCTTAGTAAGAAAATCACCCCATTTAGAAACGATAACACACAATTTAGGACATCCCCCCTCCCCACCACATGCCAATATTTTTGAAAGAATTGAGTTGGCATTCCATCCGGGCCAGGGGACTTAGTTGTATACATTTGAGAAAGAGCTAACAATACCTCATCTGCTCTATAGCACTACAAAAATCTTGAATTCATGATTCAATTTTTGTAGGAACATTACCAACCTGCTCCTTTTTTCATTTCAGCAAACCCACCCTACAATTCTGGATATTCATAAATTAAACCCTTCGTACCCAGATGTGACATCCCAGACATCTACGCATTTTTACTAACAGATTCATAGTCACTTCGTTTCACCAGGTGCTTCAAATCTAAATTTCTTCCTCCGAGCAAAAGCTATATTCATTGGGCTCCTTGCTTCTGTATCTATAAGCACTTTATAATGATCCGATACCCCACTAAACTTGTGACGAACACCAGCATTTGGGAACAATCAGACCATTCAACAGTAGAACACACCCTATCCAACCTCTCCCAAACCGTATTTGGAGTCAACCAATTATTGCACCATGTGTATTGGTACCCCTCATATCCAAGATCAATCAAAGCACCACTGTCTAACGCCTCACGGAAAGCTCTCGTTTGCCCGTTTGGTTTATCCCTCCGCCCTTTCTTCTCACTGTTCATAAGGGTTTCATTGAAGTCACCAACACAAATCCAAGGTAACTCACTCTGTGAACAAAGCAGTCCTAATAACGACCATGATTCTGAACATTTGGATACGTCCAGATCTCCAAAAAATGCTGGTAATCGCCAACCGTTTTGCCCATTATTTTCATCGATGGAAACATTGACGTGTGCTCGAGAAAAGCTTTGTAGAGAAACACAAACATCCTTTTGCCACAACAAGGACAATCCCCCCGACATACCCCATCGAATCCACATCAACACCATTCATCCTTATACGCCTTTTCGACCTTTCGATACCCTCAGCTCTACATTTTGTTTCCATCAAGAAAACAAAATCGGGTCTTTCCTTCTCCACATACTCGTGAAGAAAATGAACTGTCCGAGATAGCCCAACACCTCGGCAGTTCCAACTTAAGATTTTCATGGCGATCGGCAGGTCTAGAGACAAGAACTTGCTGTTGAAAAATTGGATTTAGAGACTCCATCCCCAAAAAATACCTGGACAACGATACCCTTTTTCTTCGAAACCGACTGCAGCTCCACCTCCATACCATCAATCGAAGCTTCTGCCTTTCTTTTTCCTACATCATTCGCCACATCCTTCATCTTAGTTGAACCACTTTGAGCCCTAGCATCCCTCTTCCAAATTTTCAGATTTGTCTTTCACGTGTTCCTCCTGTGCTGCTGTGGACTGAAACACTGTTAACCCAGAAGCAACTTTAGTCAAAACAGCTTTGGACTGGACTACCTCAACTAGTGGGCTTAGAGTATCCACCAATAGAACGGGCCCATCCTTCATCATCAATTATGTGGGTGGGTCTTTTTTATTTCTGATCCGGATCCGACAGCTTGAAGGATTCCCTCCGCAATTTGAAACGCCTTAGCCGAAATCCCAGCAATGGCGGAATCAGCAGTAACCATATCAGCCCCAGTATTTTCTCCTTCCACCACTTTTGCCTCACCCATATTCAAATTATTGAGATCTCCCCCGAACCATTAAAGAATAGTAGGTTGAAATTACGCAATAGTCCAAGGCAAGCTTTTTTTCTATATTCTAGAATAACCCCAAAATTTCTTCAATATGTAAAATGCTCCAAATTTTCTAAAACTCTTCAGTGAGACCCTAGAATTTTCACAAAATTTAAAAAATATCGGAGAACTCCGAAAAAAATAAAATATATTTTATTGAACTGTCTTTCGATATACCTTTGCGTGTGGGAACTCATATTCTTTCTCTGATTGGAAAAAAATATGATGAAACAATCTATCTTTCATGTATTTCTAAACTTAATAATGTGTTATGATGGACTAAGCCCAAGAGGACCAAATCCATGTTGAAAGCCCTAATTAAGGGGTCAAATTATAAAAACCCAGCAGGCCAAACGAGGTCCAAGCCCAGTTAAACTCATCAACTTGGTTACGTCATGAAGAGAGCTCAGGAGCCTCACCTGCACCACCTTGGGAATAGTCAAACCTCACCTTATTTTTGACGAAGTCTCATGGAGAGCGCCGCAACCACCTCGCACGTTGAGGAGAAGTCGTGAGTTCTTCTAGAATAGTTATGTAGTGGCTATTAAGTCGCCCCAATCTGTTAGGGGGCGACTATAAATTGTAAGCCCGCCAATACTTGGGGGGCATGATCATCATCAACACACTCTCGCATGAGCACAATTCTCTTCTCCCTCTCAAAGTTTGTATTCTCTGCTCTCCAAGCACCCCTGAATTAATTGAGTACCCGACGACCAAAGCTATTTAAAAGTGGACGTAGGTCATGTTGACCGAACTACTATAAATCTCGTCTCCTCTTTCTCTCTTTACTTTTAATTACTACATTTATTTTCAATTATTTGACAGGTGGTGTGCAAAGTCATTTTGTGCATCATCAGTTTAGCGCCGTCTGTGGGAACCGACCAAATTCTCACTTCTAATCATTCTTTCTATTGAACCAATGACGATCACCACCAGATCGATAAATCAACTTGAGGATAATTCACCACGTGAGAAAAAGGTTGCTCCTCCACCTACCAACCCTGTCCCAAATGCTCCAGTTTCAAATCCTCAGCAAATGTTAGAGATCATCCAACAGCTGATGGCCCAAAACCAACAGATCATGCAACTCATGCTCACCGGACAAGGAGAGCATAGCTCGAAAAACCTCAAGGAGCTCCACGCCTTGGACATCAAAGAGCTCCACACCTTGCTGCTCCTCATCTAGGCGCCCATGCAGATCTGGGCGCCCCTTTTAGAGTCCCCTTGGGCGCCTCAAACAGGGGAGCCCATCATGATCCACCTTCTCTTCCTCCTACTTCCCATAGTGAAGACCCTCATCTCTAAGAGGAAGATGATGAAAACCAAAGCATGGAGCATAGGAGTTGTTCCCATGATCATTTCAGAGGAGCCCTCAATCACTGAGACGAGAAAATTAAGGAAGTGCAAAATCAATTGGGTGACGTCTTCAACGCCATGAAGGCACAAGGACCCGAGACAATGGACTACCTGGTAAGGCGAACATACACATCTTTCAAACCTGATGTGGCAATTATTCCCTCCGCAAAAGTTTAAAATGTCATCTGTGGAGACCTTTGACGGAACGAAGGATCCACTAGACCACCTCGACACCTACAAAACTCTGATGCCGCTGCACAACGTCCGAGACGAAATCATGTGTAGGGCGTTTCCAACCACTTGAAGGGATCCACCCGACAATGGTTCGCCAAGCTCTCTCCAGCCTCCATTGCCTCTTTTGCTGAGATGGGCAGGTCATTCGTGCCACATTTCATTGAAAGGCGACACTACTAGAAGCCTGTCACCCACCTGCTTAGCATAAATCAGGATCGAGATGAGAGCCTAAGAAGCTACCTTACTCATTTTAACAAGAAGGTCCTCTAAGTTATTGAGTCTGATGACAAAATGACTATGACTGCCTTCTTGGGAGGCCTCCACTTGTCAAGCTTCCTCTTCTCAGTGATGAAGGGTCCACCAAAGAGTATGCCGGAGCTACTAGCAAATGCCAAAAAATACATGAATGCTGAGGACATCACAAGGACTAGGCGAGGTAAGTCCTCCAGAGCAAGGAAAAAGAGGAAGGAAAGAAAGAGGGACGACAAGAAGGAGACTAGCAACAAGCGTAGCAGACAGAAAAGGTTCCGTCAAAAATCGACTAGGTCTTACTCCTTAGAGGGACTGACAAGCCTTCACTCCCCTCAATGCTACTGTCGGGCACATCCTATTTCAGATCCAAGATGACCCCGCAATAAAGTGGCCAGGGAAGTTGAAGTCCTTCCAAATTGCATAAATTCAAACAAGTATTGCCGCTTCCACCGCGATCACGGGCATGACACCGATGATTGCTATGATCTCAAAAGATAAATTGAGGAACTCATCCAACGCGGTCACCTACGCCAGTATGTTATTAGTAGGGGACAGGCACCACCACCTCACAATCAAGAAGATTAGCAGCCATTGGAAAAATCCACATCATCTCGGAAGGACTAGTAAGAGGTGGAGAATCACTCTCTGCCATGAAGACCCACGCCAGAAAAATGAGGCACCTCAACGAATTGCACCTATCCAAGACACCTAGGCATGGTGCCAGCAAGGTCATATCCTTCTCAGATAAGGACTTAGAAGGAAT